>JAUBOC010000191.1:15753681-15764021 GCA_032275365.1 Anablepsoides cearensis | reverse complement strand
TATAGTTTGCTTTGGCCTCAGTAATCCTGAGGGAATTATAGAAAAAAAGTGATTTGTTTTACAAAAACAGCTAATTTGGTTTTTTTGGAGGTCACTGCATATTCCAAGTGTTACAGGTTGGCAGATGTTGTTGCATCATCTTTAATAAAAAATAAATAAATAAATAAATTAGAAGGTAATATTGCTACAAAGTTACATTTTACTATTTTTGCTTTAACAAATTTGAATCATCTCTTTTTTCTCTGACTTTTTCCTGACACAAACAGATAATAGAATCTGGATATAAACAATGTTTTTGGTTGTGTTTGTGTGTCAGTCTGTTATCAAATTATGTCATGAAGCACTGGAATATTTTTTCAATATTTTTCAACACATTTAAAATGGCTGCCACAGCCAATTGATCTTAAAATATACAAATTGTTATAACTTATTCAGTTGAATAGATCTTAAACATGTGGTAGTAGCTGAGACTGACCCTCGACACATATCCTAACATTAGCAGATGGTACAGTAGGTTGGTTTAAAATTCAGCTATTAACTATATGAAACCAAGTTTATCTGTCTGTTATCAAAATATCTCATGAACCACTGGACAAATTTTAATGAAACTTTCAAGAAATATTTAGTGGATATATATTTACAAATTATTAACTTTTGGAGGTGATCCAGTTTAAAATGGTGGCCACAGACAACTGACCTTCACAAATATTAAATAGTTTTAACTCAGTCAATTCTACAGATATTAAACTAGCATTTACCATGGTAGTAGCTGAGACTCACTCTCAACACATATCCTAACATTAGCAGATGGTACAGTAGCTTGGTTTGAAATTCAGCTATTAACTCTATGAAGTCAAGTTTATCTGTCTGTTAGCAAAATATCTCATGAACCACTGGACAAATTTTAATGAAACTTTCAAGAAATAATTAGTGGATATATATCTACAAATGATTAACTTTTGGAGGTGATCCAGTTTAAAATGGTGGCCACAGACAACTGACCTTCACAAATATTAAATAGTTTTAACTCAGTCAATTCTACAGATATTAAACTAACATTTACCATGGTAGTAGCTGAGACTCAGCTGGGGCTCGCTGCTCGCGGAAGAGAGGAGGAGGAGGAGAAAATGAGAAGAGTGCTTGGAAAGAGCTGTTGCCAAGGCTTCTAAAAGTCTCCAAAAACACCGGGAAATTTGCTAGATTTATCATTAGAGGGGTCTAAAAAGTCGCTAGATCTAGTGACAAAGTTTCTAAGTTGGACAACAGTAGCTCTCAACGAGAGCTATCGCAGGATTTTAATATTGCGAGATCTCGTTACACCCCTACCTGTTTATGTTAACAAGCAGTTCTAGGGGAAAATTTAGCAAAAGATCTACTCAAAATGATGCATTTTACAGAGTTTTGAAAGGCATTTTACTACTTAATACTTGTGATTATTAAAACGACATGAAATCAGTATTTTATAAAGGTAGAACACTGTTAACCAGACTTTAACCTGAACTATATCTGAGATCATAAATGAAGCTTAGATTATCTTTATTTTGTTTTCTATTTACACACTGAGCAGCATGAGTTAGTCTTGATTGCATCAAATAATACTTTTATCAGGAAATGTCTTCTGCAGCATATAACCTCATGTAGCAACAAAGCAGGCTGAGAAACCCACAGAACAAGTTACCTTCATAAACGCGTGTAACCAGTGAGTATTCTACAGACTAATACTACATTCTGATTAAAAAAAATGTTATGAACAATTTTTTTCATCCCCCATTTATGGTGCCCCCTAGATGGCCCTTAGCATTTGCCTACACTGCCTATGCCACTGGCCCTAATATGTAGTTTTGTATTTTCACTAAACAGGTAGCTTCAGCAAAAAGACAACTTTCACGTTAAACTCCATTTTTCCCACTAGATGGCAGCCTGCAACCACATTCATCTGCATCTGCTCACCACCTAAACCAAACTGCAGCAGTGTTTCAGCCTGAGGACATCATTACACACTCAATAAAGCAATAGTCAGTCATTTTCTCTGCTAAATTGATCTTTCTGCTGCTCAACAACACGAGGCGTAATGTTCTTTTTTTCCTCTTTATTTTTTTAATTGCAGCTGAAACAGCCGCATGCTTCAGAGTCTGAAGTTCACTACAGCCTTCCTACTGTGTTCTTGTTGTTGTTGCACGATCGGCCATCTGTTGGTCTCGTTGTACACTTGTTGGTCAGCAGCTTGAGATCAGCAGTCATGCTCTCTGAGCATCACTGCGGCTGCGATGACACGCTCTCGGTTTTGGACCAGGACTTGCGAAACTCGCGTCCTGAGAGGAAAACGAACACAAAGCTTGCCCAACTTGAAGCTGATTTAGAACAGACAGACATGAGAGTTTACAAAAAAAAAAAAAAAAAACTCTTGTCAAACACGGTGAGGCCTGATAAGATTACTGTTCTGTTTACCGTGCAGGTTGGGAACACAGAGTCTCTTGCTCGCACGTACACACACACACACATGCAAAATGACAAGAACATAAATTTTGAGGTAAACAAGCACAACACTTTTATATTTACAGACAAGCGTGCACTGAATACAAAAATGCTGCAACTATTTATATATGTTTATTACCAGAGGGAGGGATTTAGATTAAAAGGTGTATTTTAGTTTTATTTTCACAAATTATCACATTTTATCACACCTCTGTGTTCCTGCACTCCTCCCCCCTCCCCTCCACCTTTCAGCCACTCCTTGGTCTGTCATCACAGCAGGGTGGAGCCTGCAGAGCTGCACATGTTTCAAGCATGCTGCAGCTCACTGACTGTTTCCTTCCCCTGCCCACAGTGCACGCATGGCTGAAGCCAGAAGAGAACCAAGGAGGGATCAGTGGGCTACTTTTCACCAATCAAAAGCATTTCCACACCCTCGCTGTCATTCCTCTCCTCCCAGATTCACTCCCCCTCCCTGAGTCTCAAGTGGGCACGCCAACCACAGAGAGAGAGAAAAAAAAAAAAGTTCAGGGAAGACAAAGTGATAAGCACCAAACAGCTTCTGGGTTTTGCTTTCAAGTGGACTCCTGCTGAAATGATGCAAAAGCGTGTGTGTTAGTGTGTGTATGTGTGGTACTTTTTTTTATTTTTTCCTGTCATTGTAGGAACACAGCGTCAGCCCTGAACAAAAGATTATAAAACAGGAGAGCCTGCTCAGGGAGAGAGATGCACAGCGAGACTCCACTTCTCAGGAGGAGCTCAACCTGACATTTAGACCTTCAGACTTTGGACTGGAGACAGCACCCAGGCTTCCCTGCATGAGCCTCCAACTTCATCTCCAATTTATGCTTATCAGTCTCTGACAGCTTCGGCTGAAGCCCCCGCACCTGCTCCCCGGCTGTTTTCTGCCCTTCAACATGTCAGACGACGACTGCCGCTCACCCATCGGCCTGGACGTCTGCACCTGCTGCCTGGACCTGGCCAGTGGAAGCGATGACTCCCTGTCCAGCAGCCCCTCTCAGGGCCACGGCCCCGCGGGGGGCCTGCCCGGAAGCCCCACCAGCCCCAGCGTGAATCACTTCCGACAGCTCCGCAACCAGCTGGTGTACCAGAACCTGAACACGGACAAGCTGAACAACATCATGAGGCAGGACTCCCTGGAGTCAGTGGTCAGGGACCCCTGCTTCCTGCTCAACGAGGGCATCTGCAACAGCAACATTGACCAGACCATGCTGTCCATTCTGCTCTTCTTTCACAGGTATGTTCAAAGTGACCAAACTTTACTATAAAACATATTCATTTTCTTATCATTTATGTTGCACATAAAGCACAAACTCTAAATGAAAAGGATCAAATGCCCAAACTGCACTGCAAAAGCTGTCCATCTAACCAAGTTTTAAAACCTTATATCCAGCCAAAACATCTTTTAGATCTTGTTTTGAGACTGATTTACTAAACAAGAACTGATTTGTTTTAGATTATTTGTCTTGTAAGTCTGAAAATTTGACTCAAATTAAGTCAAAATCTTGTGCCAGTGGAGTAAGAAAATTTTACTTGGTAAGATTCTTGAAATATTTAATTTGACTCATGTTTTTCAAGAATCTTACCAAGTAAATTTTTCTTACTCCGCTGGCAGAAAATTTTGACCTAATTCGAGTCAAATTTTCAGGCTTACAAGACAAATAATACAGTTCTTGTTTAATAAATCAGTCTCAAAACAAGATCAAAAAGATTTTTTGGCTGGATATAAGGTTTTAAAACTTGGTTAGATGGACAATTTTTGCAGTGTACAAACATTATCATCTTAATAATGCCACATAAGGCACACAAAAGCAGCATCTGTGTTGTCCCTTTGCAAACATATTTAAGTTAAAGACAATTTGTGCAACAGGTAGTTTGTCTCAAGGTTTTATTCTGAAATGAACTTTATTTTCAAACAGCTAAAGTTTATTCTGGGAGAAAAAAAAACACCAGTACAGCCTGAGACAGCATGCTCTAATCTGGATAAGAGTCAAATAACTTTTTATTGCCTGACGTCAATCAAAACTGGCTGGACTCCTTCATTGTCTCTGCCTAATTGTTTTTGGCAGCTGGTCCTGCAGTGATTGTAGGAATGACAGCGTCTGGCAGCGAAAATATCAGGTTATTGTTCAAGCAGCTGCAGGTATTATTGATTACGCTGAGATGGAATCAAACGCGTTAATTATATCGCAATTTATTTAATTTTCAAAAGGGTATTCTTGCAGTATGCACAGAAACAGCACAAATCTGCTTTTGATGCAGAAGAGAGCTTTAAATGTTCCTCGTTTTATATCAGAGAAAGGCTAAATGTTCAACATCAGAGTAAATGTGCAAAGGTCAATCAAGAGGCTAATGTTTGATATTTCAATTAAAATATTTCCAGGAAACATAAATGACCTACTTTCACATAAGATAAACAAAAAAAAGTGAACAAACTAGAAAAAAAGGGTGAACACAGAGAAAAAATGATACCTATGAAGGTTTTCTCTCATGAATGTGAAGCCTGAGGGCATTTTTCAATAATAAACCAATGTTTTCCTTAAACCAATCAGAACAAATATCTGATAAGTGTTTCCTTGGAACGACTGTGGAAATGTGAGTTATTGTTATTGATTGAGGTGTGTTATCATATCAGTAATGTTCTCTGGCTCAGACACATTATCAGTAGTTTATCACGTATCTTCAGAAGCTGCCTCGGATTATCTGGACAGGTTAATTTTTAACCTTTACTTTTCTGTAGGCTGGAACGCCCTTCTTATCTCTTGTAGTTATGATGTTTATTGGATGTTTACAGACAGTATAAATGAAGAGAAGCCATTTACTGTCTTCTGCATCTGATTGGGACACATTGGTTAGTGATTATGGCATTAAGGCTGTAAATCTGCTGAGCAGTTATCATTTTGATTTACTTTTTGTTTATAGAATAAGTTATTCTGCAAAGCTCGGGAATCCCCCCATGTAAATAAATTAAGGGTCACAGAAATGTGCTTGAATGGAAAAATTGAGGTTGAATACAGGTTCTATCCAGTGTTTGAGGCAGAAGCATAAAATACCTGGGGTGTGGTTGGGGGATTAAATCGGAATCCAATCAGTTGAAATGAGAAAGGCAGCTCTTGCACATATCCACCATCAAGCATCCAGTCAGTTCTTGGCAGCCTTTAAATACCATCAGATGGGAAGGTAAAGAGGGCTCATGAGCACACAGTGATGACATTTACACGACTTTCAAGTCTGTTAACAGTTAGTCAAAACACAATTCAGAACAGCAGAAACACAAAAGATATCACAGAGTGTCAAAAAAGCAAAAGAGGTTGTAACAGACTTATGTGGTTTTTTTATAGGCATCACAGAAGAGTCCACAAAACAGAAAGGTTTCCTCATCTGACAGCCCGTTAATAAACAATCATCTGTTATTCAAAAGTATGTTGAATGTCTTGTTTTAAAGAAAGCTTCATACGTGCAAGAATATTTGCTGGTGTATTGTTCCTAGTGCTAATGACCAGCTGCAGGTACTACGCTTCATCATGTGTGCACAGATGATGTGCTGCGTGACTTTAATCTCCTGCTTCTGGTCTGTTGATGAAAAAAGGAAAAACTTTTCCGTGTGGGTTGGAAACGACTGTGATAAATGACCATCAGGTTTGTGGAAGATAGTTGGAGGTGATGTTTACGACTAAAAAAAGCAGCAAAGAGACAATGACAGAAGAAACAGGTGCTATGATTAAGATACAACTCAAACGATGGATTTGCTACTAGAAGTCAGATCTATGAGTGAAGGATTTTATATATTGATTTTGTGGTTATTATGATACAATCTTTTAGACGCAATAAAAATTACTTTATTACCATTGATTAATTTATTTTAGATTCTGCTGTCAGTTGCCTTCACATAAAATAAATAAACCATAAACCAACCATATAGGCTACCTATTAAACTGCTGGTTATGTTTATTCAACACATTTGATCTTAACTAATTTCCACCAGAACATCAATAAACTATGTTTCTGGGGCACCAAGTGTAAAACAAGTTGTCTTACATTTTGTTCATTTTTATTAAATGTTAAATTAAAATGTTAAATCCTAAATCTAAATGTGTAAATCAGAATGTAAAAATTAAATCTTATATGTTGCAGCTTAATGATAAAGCTCACATTTAAGAATTTCGGAATGGAACACAGCCGTTACTGTTGATGGGGCAAGTCTAATGTTGCTAATACTGCTAACGTTGCAAAAGATGGCATTTAATATTTAAATTCCAAGTGTGTTCAATGTAAACAATATTGATGATAACTGTGGTTTGGTAGTTTGATGTGTAGCTTGGACACTGGCCACAAATAGAAGTAGGATGTCTTGTAGGGAAGCGTTAGCTGCATTAGCAGTTGCTATTGTCTCAGGATGACGACAACAAGAGCCGTGCACCAACAGCAAAAGTTTTGCAAAATCAAAACAGTTGTAAATTAATTTTTGTTCCTGGGTGTTCTCAGACACTGAGTGACCAATTTGTTTAATTTGTATGTAGGTTACACCTGGAAATGTCTCCCTTATCAGTGACACCAGACCTGAACACAGCTGGACAGCCCTGTCTGCTCAGTCAGAGGGGAAATGATTTGCATGGAAGGTGATACACGCATATTCACACAGAGACCACTCAGTTTTACCCCTGAGTCTAGACTGTTTTACTATGTGTTCAAAACGCTTTCTATAGACTGTTGGTTTTAAATAACTTTTACCATTAATGTGTAAATTTTTACAACAAATACCTGAAATTGTCACATAGATCAGTATCACATAATTACATTTAACCATTATACCACATCAGGCAAAACATTATTTATGCATTTCATAAAATAAATAAATAAAAAAAACAACATTAAACCAGCATAAAACACACAACATTGTGATTAAATACCATCTGCTTATTGTCCCCACACAGCTGAAAACAATTTTGATTAATTCATGCTAATAATGTTAAATTAAATAAGTTTCAGGACTGAAAAGCTCATTATAGACACAGAATTCATTACAAGCTGTTACAGGCATGAAAAAAAAAAAAAAAACAAGTGAAATCGTTGCACCATCACCATAATCAATTTTTTAAATCCCTTCCATTGCTACAAAAAATGTCTTGCATTAGAGGAATGTAATCTTAAGTCCTGCAAATATTTAATGCATTACAGTACTAGGGACGCTGCTCTGTACTGTAATTAACTATCCCCACACTGCCCACATTAAAGGCTTGTCAGTGCAAAACATCATCCCCCAACCATAAAACTTTACCAGTGACCTTTTTAGATCAGTGCTGTTTTGAAATGAAGCAAACCACAAAGAGGATTATTGTCCCTAAAAACAACTACCACACATTTGTTTCCTTTATTAGTCTGTGTCAAAGTGAGCTGTGGGTGGTTGGCAAGATGGATGCAAACAACTAAACAGAGATTGTTATTAATTGATCAATCAGAATTTATTTTTATTGCCCAAGTCATGTACTGAAAAGGACACAAAGCGATGAGCATAAAAAGACCCCCAGAGTTCATGCAACAACTTTTAAAGGCCTAGCATTCTTTAAAGGGATGTGTGTCTAAGATCATTCTAAATTTCACCCTGTGATGGACTTGAAACCTGTCCAGGTTATACCCCCACCCCTTGTACAGTGACTGCTGAACATGGGTCCCAGGGACCCTGAAAGGAAGAAACAGGTATAGACAATGGATGGATGAATCATCCTAAATTGATACACGATAAAGCTGCATGCAATATTGTAAGATATCATGCTCAGAGCATGTTATCAATAACTTTTAACTACCACAGTAAAGTTTGGCTCAATCTGTAAAACTGACTGAGTTCAAGCTGTTTTTGTGCTTTAGTTTCATTAACAGTAATGGTTCATGAGATGTTTTTGGTAACAAAAAAAAACAAAAATATTTGAATACGCACACAGATATGGGCAGATATTTTGTTTTCCATCTAGGCTTCTCAGCTGATAATGCAATAATAAATCACAGACAGTCCACTCAGAAAAAAGTGCACATTTCGCCAATATAAGGCAGATTCAGTCACGCTCTGATTGAAGCATTAAAAGTTTACGGTGGAGTTTTAATGAACATTAGTTTTTCTGGACTGCTGCCTGGAATCTGGTAATTTCAATAGAGTTTCTTTTTTTTTATTAAACCTATATATTTTTTATTGGCCCGTACAAGTTGGAGGAAAGTCTGAGCTGTTCATGTTTCACAAACTCGTGGAAACCAATAAGTAAAAAAAAGGGGAAAGAGGGATGTCAGGGTTGGAAACAACAAAAACAGAATCATAGCCAGGCAAGCCTTAGGAACCAACGCGTAACAAACAAAAAGCAGTGAGAAGCGAGCCATGCCAGGACAAACAGGGAGCGCTGGAGGGAGAGACAGCTGAAGAAAGAGTCAGACACGAGGCTGGAACTATGATAAAAGCATAATCAAGACTGAGTAAAAATAGTGTCCTGTTGATGATTAGTGGATATCAGATCAGATTGCTGTTGATGTTGGTGGGAAATGCATCATGAAACCTCACGAAAAGTGTTGCTTTTGACGAGTTTTCTGATTTTAGCTGCCCTGTGCAAAACAAATAAACCAATCTGGAGGCAAAAAAAGACTGCTTCACAGTACTATAAACTACTGTATACTCACACACAAGTGTATATTTGTGTCTGCACCTTGTATAAAGCCACGCGCGTTATTGCTGCAGGTAAAATAGGGATGAACAATAATGGCTTTTTAATAGACTTTTTTTTTACAACCTTGTTAAGTTGCAGCTCTGTGAATCAGCTGTCCTTTGTGCTTCGCCAGAAGACGCCTGGAGCCACTCTGAATAGTTTGTGTGTCACTGTATAACTGTGTCAGTTTGTATGGGGTTACATTACAGAGCGCTGTGGTACAGGACAATCCAGTCTGCTGTTTGTGATGGGGAAGATCTGACATTTAACTTGCATAAAACGTCTAAACACACACAAACACAGACACCCGGTGCCCTTTTTCATGAGCCACAGCAGCAGACAGAGATCAGTGTGTGTCAATGTAAAAAAAAATCCACGGACACGCCCTTGAACCACAAGTTCTCTCGTCTTAAACAACACCTCCGTGGCCTCATGTCCTGTTGCTCCTGGCAACAATACAAACACAAGTGGGTGCATATTATTGCTATTTCAGCGCCAATCCAAACAATTCAAGGATGAAGAAATATGTAACAATTAGGAAAGAAAGCATTGGAATATTAACCATTTCTCTTTATGTTTTCTTAACAGGACAAAATGTATTATAAAAAAAAGATGCATTTTGTAATTTCTGAGTGAAAATACGCAAATTAACCTTCTGAAATTGATCCTGATCTAACTGCACTGAGGTTATAATGCAACCTAAAGGTCCAGACAGAGACACACATGGTTACACAAACCGTACCCAGAGGTGACCTGCAGCATTACGCTGTTGACACATCACAAACGTAAAATCCACCTAAGCTCTTCTGTCCTGAGTGCAGTATGTACCAGAGGAGGATTAGAAATCTATATGTAACACGCAATGGTCATTCGTCTCAAATCCTTGAGATCAGAATGTGCTGAAAAGGTCCTTCAGAAATTTGGGAAGGAGCCAACGTCACCATCCTTCCATACTGGCCGTGGTAAATACAACAAACTTAATTCTGAAAAGGAGTTACTTTTGAAAACACCAATCTGCTCTAGTCATCTCCAACAGAGCTTCCATATCCAAACATGTGTCTTGGATATATTAAAGTATCTGTGCCATGCCTATCCTTCAAATACAAAAAGTCAAAGAAAACATCTTTATACTTAAGAAAATTGGCATAGTACACATGATTT
>JAUBOC010000191.1:15671216-15684993 GCA_032275365.1 Anablepsoides cearensis | reverse complement strand
GAAGAGATACCTCATTAATACCAGACCTGTGGTTCTGTCAACACTCACACACTCTGAGCACCAAAATAGCTCCTCTGGGTTTTATAGCGTCTCAAAAAGCAGAAGTTCACCACGTGACGGTCAGGTGACATCTTCAGATGTGTTCCCATCACGCCCCTCGGATGCGATGTGCAGCATTCAGGCACAGAGGTAACTTTTTTCTGTGACCACAAACTTCCTCTATCTGTGGGAGCAATCACCAAGTGTGGTAAAAAGCAGTCCCCCCCCCCCCCCCACCCCCACCCCTCGTCATAGTGCCCAGCCTTCGGGCGGCTCTGCTTCCTGTGATGAAAACACATCTGGTGGCACTTTTTGTCTTCAGCTGAATGACGAAACATGTAGAAAATGATCTGATGCAAGTAAACTTCATCCGCCGCTGCAGTTTACCGGGTTTGTTCACAACTTTGGAAACGGATTATGGGATTTTGTTTCTGAGTTAAAATGATCATTTGAACGAGATAAAACAAAACCAAAAAGCCTTCTTGCTTCACTTCCAGCTCTCACTTGTTCTGCGGTGTCAACTTTGACCATTAGGGAGTGTGGATTCAGTCTCAGAGATAAGATGAGGAGTTCAATCATCAAGGTCCATCTTACAGCTGCTGCTCCTCCGCAACGAAAATAGTCCACTGTGGTTTGGGAATCTCATTACTCCCCTGCCTACTGGAACTCATTTGACCTGCTTCGTTAGGTAAAGACTCAGAACAAAATAGGAGGATTTTTCCAGCGTTGCCAGCTTTGTGACTTTGTCACAACATTTATAGATTTTTGTTGGAGACTTTTAAACTCTGACATGAAAGCAAGTATTGTTCTGCCCCTCTCCTGTCCCAAAGCATTACAGACAGCTCAGTCCTTGCAAAGCATTGCTCCCAGCTACAGTCAGAGCAGGAGACATTCACCACATCCATACCCTCAATGGATTGCACATGTATAATGTTGCTGACTGAGCCGCTGAGGGATGTAAATGTAACATTTTATTCAAGTTTGTCTTTTGGGTCATTTCTTCAATAAATATCAAAATAAATTGGCCCTTGCCTTGGACCAACTTTTCATTTCTGGCCCCCTTGTGTAACTGAGTTTGACACCTCTGACCACAAAGTTGAAATATTTGGGATTCCCTCTCAGACCCACTACCTCTGTGACCACAAATAAACAGAAGAAAATAAATCGATGAAACTCAATCTGTAAAAATGCCCAAAATTTGTCAATCAGATGCACGAAAAGATAAACAGACATTGCTTAAAACTGTTTTGTGCAGTAAAACTATAGTTTCCCCCCCAAAAAAAGGTCAACAGCTTTACGGCCTATTCTCCTAACCATGTCCGCTTCCTGTAATTGGAAGTAAGCATGTTTGCCTGTGAGTTGGAGTCACACGACAGACTGCTAAAGTGAAACTAAAATCTGTGGGGGTTTTCCCAGCATCAGTTAAGCTGTTCACAGCGCTGAAGTCTTTAGTGCTTTTTCAGGGAAAAGGTTTACCCTCATAATACCTCTCTCAGGAACAACAAAAAGTTGTTTTTGTTAATAATTCCAGACTCGGCTTGTTTTTTTTTATTATTTGCCAGGAAGAGAATCCCTTTAAATCAGCAATAAAAGTCCAAATAATTAAAAGAGATTGAGTGAGATTAACATCCCGCAAAAAAGCAACTTTATATGCAGCTATAAAATCTCATTTAGGCGGTGTTTGTGTGCTTTATGCAGTGGGTGGTACGTTGTTTGATAGCCAAACATGAGCTGCTTTAATAGGCATTTTATATACGAGCCCGTACACATTTTAAACCTTTAGAATAGTGTGTCTGTTTTAAAGCAATGTGCTGCTTTCTTTACTGAAAACGAGTAGCAAATGTTTAATGGTCGGTTTTGGCTAAATAAGGTTGTCACAGTGACAAAGCACATCCAAAAAAAAAATACCATTGCTGACTTTGCACTTTACGAATATGAGAGGAGAAGTGTGTGTGTGGACTGCCCGCTGGCTCAAGTCAGCTGGCTTCCCAAACTAACGCTGCTGAAATGTCACGGCTTCCTAACACCACATCAGCATCCCGGCAAATGTTTTTCCAACCTTTTTACGCGCAGGAAGTCTTCATTCGGGGCGCGCACCTTTGCCAGCGACACCTTCCTTCGCATTCATGGAGTTTCACATCTGGGCTGTGGCATTTCTCCTAAATTTGTTGACCAAGCGTCTAAAACACATTTCCCGCCAACACTGTCCCTGTGAAAATCAGGTCTGCCACACGCAGGTGCAGGGTTTTTGGTGAAAAAAGACGTCAGCGGTTTTTTCAGAGGTTTTTGCATGTAAGTCTCTCACATCATAAACATGAAATCCACCTGCAAATCAGTGCTGTAACACCAGTGAACAGACACAGGTAGAACAGGTGATGTTAGTGGGCCCCCTGCAGGCCTGAGGTTCCAGCAGTTAACACATGGGCAACTACAGCACTATTAGTGTCTTAAACACGTTTTAACACATATTTATAAGGCCCCGGTCCAAATAACTGCTACTTTTTGTCCACAAAGTAAATGTACTGCATTCGTATCTCATGCTAGTTGTCAACAGACCCCGATTAGTTTCTCAGAACAAGAACAAACAACAACACTGAAGTGTCCCAACCTGGAATTTGGGTTTCATCATGAGATAAGGTGTTCTTTTATAACGAGCTGGTGTGCTCGCAGAGCACATAACCGGTGACGTTGTACAAGGTATTTCTGTTAAAACAATCAGTTCCTGGATGTCCAGCTGTTTGTCTGGAGTAAAATGAATGAAGACGCTTGTGCCAGTGAGCCCCCTAGAGGTAGATATTCAAACTGCAGTGTGTCTCGCTCCCACAGAATTTGATTTTCTTTTCTTTTTGTACAAAACAAAACAGTTTGAGTTCTCAGTTGTGTTTCACACAATGCAGCTGCAGGCACATTATATACTTCATTTTGGATGAGAGAGTATGTATTTTCTAGATGACAACTCTGAGTGTTTGAAATGGTCATTTTGTTTTGTAGCGTTTTGGAAATACATGTTGTTACAAATTCTCTTAAGTATGCATTTGCAGGTTTATATTCCTTTGACCCTGCAAAACAGTGATTAGAACCGGCATTTCAAAGCAAGAAAGCTGTTGGTTCAAACCCATCTGCAGTTTTTCTGTGTTCAGTCTGTATACTGTGCATGTGTGGGTTCTCTCTGTAAACTCTCCCCACACGTTTGGTTAATGACATTGTCACTGGGTGTTGAATGGTGACTGTCTTATTTGTGTCAATGACCCTGTGATGAACTGAATGAACTGCTGAAGATGGGCAGCAGTGCATTACGACACAGAAAAGCAGATAAATGAAACAAAAAGATTTATAAAAATACATTTTCATCTGTAAAGTATAATTTTGGTTAGATTATTTTATTATAAGAACTATTTGGTAGAACTATATAATTTTTCTGCTCTTTAGCAATAAAAGCTTTGGATTTGTTCTGTTTTTAGACATAAACTAGAATAGATTTCAGAGTAAAAGTTGCACCTATCACAATCCAATATTACAATTTCCTACACTTTGTCTAACCGATAACATTTTCTTATGGTAAGGCTGCATTTCCACGTGCTACTAACCATGATGAATTTATGTCTCCTTATTGTTTTCATTTTTCTCAAGTCACATGCACCGTCTTTTCAGATTCTCACTTCTTAAAGCCGCTGAGTAGGAAAACAACATGACCTCATTTGTCCCCAGCACACGGTGTCTCCTTTCTGCGGCCTGGCTCAACGCCCAGACGGCTGCCGCCGTTTGCGTGCCACCGCTGTTTGGGCTGCAGAGACAACGGGAACAATTAATCAGTCATTGTGTGTGGCTGTAATTGTAATGATGTAGTTGGTTGTCTCTGCGAAGCCGTCTCTGTCTTTATTTATTCCCACTTCTTTGCTGGACGTTTGTTTTTCGGCACAAGGAGCAACATGAAAGGCGGAAAGGATTATTGTGCCATTTATATGAAGTTAAACACAGATGCACGAAGCCTTTACTGCAGGGACATGAAAAAAAAAACAACGATAAAGGTGAACACAGGATGTCAGTAAAATAGAAATACTGTATTTAAGTAAAAACCTAAAGGCTTAAAAACATTTAGTGGTGCAAACGACCTGTCCGTTTTGCCACACGCTTGGGAAAATAGAGGAAAAGGACAAACTCATATTTTATAGTACGCCTACAGGAGTCTACGCTACGAATCCCTGCAAAAAGGCCCTCATTCATCCTAAGGGTCAATGCATGACGTGTAAAGTACAATGCTTGCAGTGCCAGCTGATGGATGATGGCAGTTTGTTATTGTACCCAAAAGGAGATTTAAGTCAGCGTGACTCCAAATCATTTCTTGTAATATGATTCAAAGTGAATGGACGGATACAAAAGTGCACGTCTTATATTTTGAAGTGGAGTTCTGCAGAAAGGTTAAGAACAATTATCTTGCATGTCGGCACTTCATGTTTTGTTGTGAGTAGGTCAGTTTTACCTCCTTCACTGCAAAAATTGTCTTTCTTACCAAGTCTTACAATCTTATATCCAGCCAAAAACTATTTTTTTGATCTTGTTTTGAGACAACTATTCTAAGCAAGAGCAGATTGTGTTAGATTATTCATCTTGTTAGTCTGGAAATTTTTCCATTTTCCAAGAAGGCTTATAGTGCAATTATCTTCCAACACTGGCAGATTGCTAATTATTGCTTTGTGGCCTGAGGAGGTTGCATGTTCGCTGTGTTTGGATTTTCTCCAATTCCTCTAGTTTCATCCCACAGACCAAAATTATGCATGTTAGGTTAACTGGTATCTCTAAATTGTCCTTAGGTTTGTGTGAGCATGTGAGTGGTTGTCTGTTTCTGTTTGGCTCTGTGAGGGATTTGCAACCTGTCCAGAGTGTGTCCTGTCTCTCGCACAGTGACTGTTGGACATGAGCACCAGCAAGCTGAAATATGTAGGGGTGCACCGATTCCAGTTTTCTTGCCGATCTCCGATCTTTAAAAGTCTGACCTGCTGATTCCGATTTTGGCCGATACTGATTTTTTTTTAAATAGCTGACACTGTCAGACACTATAAAATCAAAACTTCAATGTTCAATGTTATTTTACTGAAATATGTTCAACATTACTCTTCAAACAATACCAAAAGAGGATAGTGGCTGATTTTGAAACTTTTGTGGAGGTAGAAAATCTGATCTCTTCCGCCGAACTTCTCCACCGATTTTATCTAAAGATCGGCCGATCTCCCAAAATTGAGGAAATCGGCGCACCCCTAGAAATATGATAATCCTGTCAGAAATACCCCAGGGCATGAGCTGGTGCTGCTGTTTGTGATTACAAATGGATGGCAATATACAGGTTTACAAAACAGTGTTTGCATGGCTTGTTGTTGTTTGGACTAGCCGTTAGCCCACCAGTCTCATCTGATTTAACCTTAGTTTTACCAAAGGTAAAGTAACATTTTCATAAAACTCTCGCGGTTGGCATATTGGTTTAATTCTTTTTGTTTGGTTTGACCAAATGTCTTTATTTTATCATTTTAATACATAGAAAAGAAGCAGAGATTGAGTATTCACAAACATATGTAAACAAATAGTCTTTCTTTTTTCATTTCACTTTCAGGTAACCCTGACCTCAAAACAGTATGTGACTGTAATGTCGTTGTGGCCAAAAAAACGTTTTTACATTGCAAAAAAATAAAAACGACAATAAGAATAAATATGTCGATTTTTCTTACTTTGTAACATCTAAGAATGGGTGTTTAGATATTTATATGTAAGAAACATA
This sequence comes from Anablepsoides cearensis, assembly GCA_032275365.1. NCBI lineage: Eukaryota > Metazoa > Chordata > Actinopteri > Cyprinodontiformes > Rivulidae > Anablepsoides > Anablepsoides cearensis. The sequence continues at coordinate 15,679,184 of JAUBOC010000191.1, read as the reverse complement.
ACAGAAGTGAAAACGTGTGCAACAGAACAGAAATCTTAGCTTTCAGTGTGAAGTTCCCTTCTTGTAAGACTGTGGTGTGGACCTTTAATTACATGTGATGGTGGATCAAAAAAGAAAGTCCAACAATTTTTTTTTTCATGTGTGATGCAAGTTACAGGTAACTACTTTATGTGGAATTTCACATTATTGCCTATCCTAACTGCTTTGTGTCTTTTTTTTTTTTACGATTAACCACCATTTTGAACATAGAAGAATGTCTTAAGAAGACTTTTCTTGCAGTATGTGAAGGTCGACGTGGCTTAGATCTGTCTGCGTGTGCGTGTATTGGTGGTTTTAGAGTACTTCCTTTTGTAGAAAATTCAACCCAGGACAACGTGTTCTAATCTGACTGCTTTCACTTTACTGAGCAGCCACAGAAAGCTCGATGACGAATGTGCAGCGGCATGTTTTCTTTTCACAGACAAAAGAAGAGTCCTTCGACAACAAGCATCCAGAAACCTGAGACAACTGTATCACCACTGACTGAAACAACTATGCTTATACAAATGTCTTGGTTTGTGGTCTGGTGACACGGTTGCAGAACACGTAAACAGCACTGAAAAATAAAATGCAGACAAAGGCATCACATGACTACTGGCAGGAGTTTCCTGATTAAAAGCTGTTCATCAGCTGGTTTGTTAGAATAGTGTTTTTTTATTTTTTTTAAAACACTTCACCCTCCATGCCATTTCCCCTTGATGTCTCTCATCTACACTATAACTACAAGGATTTTAAAACGATTTTTAGTAGGAGGGGGAGGGGTTGCCTTTCGAAAAGTTATAAACATGTTATGTCTTACTTGTTGTAGACAACTTTTTGAATGACCTCAGTTAGTAAAATAAAAACAACTCAAACCTTAAAGAAATGTCAGCAGGTCAACCCATACAAACCATACTTTCGGACATTTAACTGTATCTTAACCCTCAAAAATCTGCAATTTTCACAAAAAAATTTGTAGTACCTTCACGCAATTCAATTGTGGGGTGGGGTGGGTGGGGGGTGTTTGACTCGGGGAGTAGGACTGTGGGCAGTGGAGAGAGGGCGTGGAGGTGCAGACAACAATGGCTGCAGTGGCAGAGAAGCAGAGATGATCTTGCCTTATCCATCCGTATACATATGCAAAATGTGGGAAAATCCATGTAATTTATGTACAATTCAAGAATATTGACATGCATGTCACAGACCCACTGGAAGTGCTACAGAAAGCTGCTTCTGCGTGTTCCTTCTGTTAATGGCCAAAGAGTTCTTTGCTAATAACAAGTAATGCAAATTTGGCAGCAGACTAATTATCTTTTTTATAGGAATAGCATTTACATGGGCTGGAACACATTTTTGTGACTGGAGTTGTTTTACGACAGCAACAATCCATTTTGTCTTATAGTCACACTTTATTAGCACTTAGCCTATTGACTGTTTTCCCCAGAATGAGGCCATTCGAATAGCTATCTACAACAAGTAAGATGTTAACTGTTTACAACCTTACCACAGAATCCTCTCAAAAGATCTTGAATATCCCTTTTGAGCTCATAGAGCTTCATGCTTGAGAGTTCTCTAGCAGATTAGTGATGTAGTGAGACTGTTGTTATGGCTGACTGACAAGGCCTTTTGTGGGTTTAGGCAGCTTTGTACATTTTGTTCAACTGTAAAATACAGTCTGATAAAAGTTCACATTCCTGGTAGGAATCCTAATATTCTTTGTTGGAGATTTGCTCGTCACAAGATCTTCTGAGAGACACTAAACAATTGGACATTTGCTGAAAATTCTGTTTCTTTGGGGGCATTTTGCTGTTGTGGAAATGTATTCCCTAGACAATGACAGCTCATATTTTCCCATGTTACCAGCTGCATGAAGGGCTCCTTGTTTAGTTTTCATATTTGTGTTGAGAAAACTGTTCTTTCTTTAAAGCAGTTGTAACAGCAGTGCTTATGGGTCAAAGATAAGTTACATTATTGCAGCACAAACTAAGGTTGTGATTGCACTATGTACAGTAAATGAATGCATAATTAAAATAGTGACGTGTAGGTCAAAATTCAACATTTAGTCAACCTTTTGCAATTTGTACTTTGTCCAGTCAGCACAATCAGTAAAACATGCCCCCCCCCCAAAAAAAAAACAACAACAATGGACATTTTGATGCATGCAATCAAGCTTTACGTTTATCAGAGCTCAGTGAGTTTCCACAGGCCCTGTTATGCACAGCTAAACCTCTCCCTGTGTGACAGTTTTTAACATGTAGGCATCCCAGCAGCGCCTCCTCACGTCTGCACCCACATCACCCAGCTCCTAACGTTAACGCTGTGTGATCAGCAACACCGATAAGGAGGGCTGCACACAAAACAACAAAGTAGAACCGTTACATAATGTGTGCTTTGCACTTATTTCTACTTGCATGCTGAAAAGTATTGTCATGAGGTTTAAAAGTTTGCTTTTCTCTGGTGCACACACACACACACACACACATCCATGTTGGCTGGTTTGATAAGCAAACTGAAAAGCTCAAAGTGATATAGAATACTTTTATACCGAAACTGTGAAAACTGAAGTCATGAAACTTCACGGTCTTTTATTTTGTTTGATTTGAGTTGCACATGTTTTGTTTGTTTGTTTCAGTGAAAGTCTTGTAGCAACAGTTGATGGGGCTTCTCTGTTGACAGCGAAAAGGATGTTCCTGTCACAAGCTTTGTGCATGAAGTGAAATATGTTGTTTCTGTGGCCACAGTCAGGCCACAGAGCAGTTGGTCTGTAAGCTACTTAAAACAGTTTGACCTCATGTGAGAAAATAGGGAACCATGAATGAGACGAGAACACAATGTCCTAGACGCTTCAGGGTTGAATCTGGGTCAGGAGGCCTGTGCCTCCTCCTGCTGGATGGTCCATGGATGTATCATTCATGGCCATTATGGTGGCACAGCGCCACCAGGAGGCGGTTCAACAGATGAACTTTTCTTTAGCACTGGAAAAACTTACAATTATCAAGTCTTCTGTTTTCAAATATGGCATTTATTATTCTAATGAAAAAAAAAAACATATAGTTTCTTTTTTTAAATTTCATTTTGCCTGTAGATGGAAATTAGCATCTCTACTAGCATATTTTTGGACATGGCCTCTGACAAAATTTGTGACCCATCACATCGAAAGTGGGATGTGAAGAAATGGGCAGATGTAGGGTTTTGATTTAAACATGTGCAAAATTTGAATTTTGTCAACATATAATGAATTAATGCCTTACCAATATATCATTTGAATGAACTGTCTGAAATATAGTCCTAAAAAAAATTTTGTAGCATTTTTTTGAGCAGTAGCAAAAAATAACCTGATTTTAAGGGAAAATGTCTTAACATTTTGACATTTTCCCTGTGAGCTAGCAAAAATCTTTGTTTGTTTCCAACTGGGAAATCTTAAAATACAAATAATATTTGAGGTTTCCTCTTTATATTGACATACAAAAAACTTCAATAAATTAAGATTCAGAACAAACAGTAATGTATTATCGTAACCAACAAGACAAATTAGGGTCATATCTCTGGACAAGCTTATGATATTAGAATGATCCAGGTATCAAAATGTAGCTTTTAAAGTCAGAATTCTGAAAATGTAATTAGGTCATTTTGTCCAAATTTGACTTAAACCTCTTTTCGATATGATGGGTTATAAATATTTAAAAAAATCCTGTGTAAATTTAAGGTTTTAAATAGTTTAAAATACTTATGAAGCGCCTTTCCTACAAACACATGAATTGGATAAAAAGATAATTTTGCATAATACAAGTAATTTCATCCATTTTATGACAACTGTCATGGCCAAAAAGAAAAAAAACAAAAAGAAAAAAACAAAACAAAAAGAGGATGTGATGACAAAGGGGAACTTCCTGGTCTTTATTTCAAAATGTCTAACTTCTCTTTGTCTCTCAATATAGAGACTATTATGACAATTAATAGATGACCGTGGCACTTGCATGTGGCCAACGCTGTGGCCTTGTTCTGCATTTTCTGGCTTTCCCTGTACTCCAGTTTATGCCGCTGTTCCAGGTGATTAAACAAGTTTAAAGCGTTAGCTGCTCCACGCCACCATTGGGCTCACATCTGCACCTGGTAGTGATTGTGTCATACACAAAAAATACGTGGCATAATTGCTGTAATAGCAGTGTGTCAAATATGAATTGTTGACAGTTTTTCTGATGGTTATCTGCACACCATATGATTTTGCCCAACCCTAGTTTACGTTCCCTTATGTTGTCACTTGTGGTCACTGCGAAATATCTCAATAACTGCTCATCTCAGTGGCGTGATTTTTTGTCAACAATACGAAGACATATTTTATTAACATTATTGATTCAATAATGAATTAATTAATGACCATTACATATGTATTTATGCTTGAAACATTGTCGGACTAAACTCAACACATTGTTGTTGTTATTCTTTTGTTAGCTTTTGATCTGGATCATTAGTGAAAGCTTTGTCATTGTGAAAAGGTACATTGCCTTAAATGCTTTAAAGCAAACAATGCAAAACGTAGAGTGGCTTTTTTATGATATTCTGAAAAGCCTGGTAACAATCATTATAGCCTATTTAGGTTTCCTTAGATCTCTGACTTGATCAGCTAATGAACCACTGGACTCTGTCTATTAACTAGCTCCACTAAAACAGAACTCTGCAGACATAAATTCACTTTTACCAGCAACGTACTGAACCGCTGCGATGTGCAAGCACAAAGACACTTTTACATTTAAATGTAGACGATGGAAGAAACACAAAAGGCTCTACCTTTAAAAAATGTATTATCCGACAAGTGTTTAATGAAGGCGAGAGTGCACGCCGCAGACCGTGTTATTTGCTCCACATTATGGATGCGTTTAAACCCTCCTATTGAAGCGGTGCAGACATGTGTGCATGTATTGTGCAACCTTAGTGAAAAGAACACTTGTATCTCTGATCACGTACGCTGTCAGAAAAAGCCTTGGACACGGTGTACTTTTCTTCCACAAAGGCATCTTTTTGGGAGAAGCCTCCCGCTTGATTTTCAAAATGAAATGCCTGCTGAATGCAACTAGATGTGGGTATTTTGCAATTGTGAGCCGTGATTGATATGAAAGCTGATTACATTTCTTCATCTTGTTGGCCAAAAAAAAAAAAAAAAAAAAAAAGCAACACAGCCAGCTGCTGAGTCAGCCACATGCAGAGGAGCTTATTTAGACTCTTTTTTTTTTAAGGTCAGACTGAATACACAACAACGCCAGCTTTGAGGCAGGTTTGAGGTCCTGTTCAAACCTGACACTAATATCCTTCTTGGGGGGTTTAATTGCAAGTGGACAGCTCTGACTGAGTGAGTGCACACCTGGCAGAACCCCCAGCTGATCCGATGTCACTTAAACTTTCTGTATACACGGCCATGTCACACTGTGAACTATGAGGCGCCAAGTGCAAAATGAAATGTTAAAACATGGTACTAATACATTTTCATCATTTAGCTCATGTTTTGAATGTAACAAAAATAAAATTAAAAAATACTATTAAAATAATACTTTGTTAAATTACACATCCTAAAAAAAATTATAATAAAAAAATACTTGAGTACTGTAACTAAGCAAATATACTCATATCTTTGATGCTTGGGTCTTGTTATAACATCATCATCATCCTTAGGGTTAGCAATGCTGCTAGTGCTACACTGTAAGCTGTGATGTTCTGCGTCAATTACAAAACAACAGTCTGAGCAGCATCGTGTCACATTATGTTCACTTAATTAAACACAGCACCGCGGTTTCATTCACAGTTCTGCAATAAACAGCTGACAGCTTGACTGCGATGGATTTTTATAGCTTAAAATCTTCAGCCTCTGAACTCACCAATGATTTTATGCTCCTTTTATTTCTCGTGCTAAATGCTTGTTAGATAATTAGATTTATTAAGTTGTGCATTAAACACGTGTTAGTCCACATAAATGGGTCTCAAATGCTTCTGAACTACGTTAATGAAAATACGGTAATGTAGGTGAGATATTGTAACTTTCATCACATCATCGGACCTGCTCTAACACTGATCAGGCAGTGCACTGTTAAATCAAATGTTGATAAACAATTACTAACAATTTTTTTATTATTTAGCTCACTTTGAGTTTAAAATTCTAATAAATACTGTTGACTAACATTTTATTGATATTTAGCTCTTCTTGCATTTTGGTCATTTTTACTAAATGCCAGTTCAAATTTTTTAACCTCAATCTAAATGTGTAAAATCTAAATGTTAAAGTTACATTTTAAACATTGAAAATTTGCATGTAAATAATTCGGAATGGAACACAGCTTTTACTGTTAGTGCTTGGCAGAGGCATACTGGAAAAGTAATAACTAAAGAAAAGTAAAAATACATGAACAGAAAATGACTTTGGTTAAAATAATTTCACTTATAGGGAAAGTACTTAAGTATAAGTCAGAGAACTTATCGGAAAAGTAAAAGTACGTTTATGGATGCAACCAGAATGAGAAACTCACCCCGCAGCATCCGGGTAATCCACTCGAATTAATAAAATCCAAAAAACAAAAACAAAAACAAAAAAAGAAAACAGAAACTTTTATTGAGATGAACTTTGCCAATTTTTTTATTTGAATTTTTCTTTCTTTTTATTTCACTCGATATATGACTTCGCTGCTTTTGTGGGACAACATCTGCAAATAAACAGGTCTCACATTGAAGCTCAAGACCACCAAACATATGGACATAAAAGGGTCCAGGCCATGTCAGGGTGAATATTGTTCTTAGTGAACATTGAGACCAGTCTCACTTTTATTTTGGGCAGATCAGATCATTCAAAAGAAATGCTTAATGTTAGGTGGGTATGAGGGTCATATAAAGAGGTCATTCTGGAAACTTGCTTTTTCCTGATTTTTATTGGGTAAGATTAGGCAGCAAGTGAACCGAAAGCTTTTTAGATGCAAGAGGAGAAACCATCGGTGGAAAGAATCTATTGCAGGGTTAGAGACACACAAGAAAGTGGGATTAAACCGTTCCCTCTCCTCACCCCAAGACTTTGTAGTGCCTGCCCTGCACACGGTTTTAGAAGGAGGTTAACAAGGGGAGTAATTAAGGAATAAAACTATCTGCTTGCACTTTTCTTTTCCCTTTCTGCCCCTGACTTTTCTCCGTGCTGTATAGCTGCTCGGCTGCTCCTCTGTCAGCTGTGCTTTCCTTCTCCCAGAGCCCTTTGTTGGCCGTGTGCTTTGCTCTAATCTGGCCGTCCGTTCCTTCGTAAGTTGGTGACTCATTAGGGGAGTGATTATCTCGGTACACACTGTGTGAATTTAGAGGAGAGACAATACAGGGTGTAGGTTGTCAGGCTATCTGCGTGTGCAGCTTAGAGCGCATGCTTCAGTGATTTCCTGCTAGGAACGGTGCACAGATTATCTGTAATGCCAATTTGAGGAGAAGAGAAAACATAAACGTGTTCTGCAGCTGGTTTTTGTTTTGGTTTTGCCTGCTCGAGAATTATCGCTCATGTCGCTTCGAGTGATCTATGGAGGCAAACAAGCAGAAGTTATGTTGTACAAAAACACAGGGAAGTTAGCAGTTTGTGTAGATTTAGCAGTAAAAAGAATTCAAAAATGGAAACACTATGATGATATTGTTTAGCATAATTATTGCCTTCAGCCCAGAGTTCAAACTTAAAGGCAAAGTGATAAATTCACATAAAAAACTCATAGAATCCCATGAAGAAAGAATATTGAGTATTTGTTGAAGAAAGCATATTGCATGCTAAAATTCATGCTGGAGCTTTGGACTAAAATCTTCTGAGGTTTGGAAACTACACTGCAAAAACTGTCTTTCTAACCAAGTTTTAAAATCTTATATCCACCCAAAAAGTCTTTTTGATCTTGTTTTGAGACTGATTTACTAAACAAGAACTGATTGTGTCAGAATATTAATCTTGTT
>JAUBOC010000191.1:15650135-15661312 GCA_032275365.1 Anablepsoides cearensis | reverse complement strand
TATATGGCAGATTTCTGAAACACAGTGAAACTTTTATAATCTTCTCTTTAGATATTTTTTAATTGTCATGGTCTGATAAACAGTGATCAATTTAAGATACCTATCATTAGAACTGAGGAAATGATCATTTCAAAGAAAATAAAAACAGATATTCATTTATTACAAAATACATTAATCCTTTTTTGTTGCAAACATTTTTAAATGGTTCACGTCCTAAAATCCTTAGACCCAAAATATTTTCCTTCAGTGTGCAGAAACCTTGAGGGCCGAGACAATGTGCTGTACAGTGTGAGTCACTGTGAACCTATGGCCTGACTGAAGAGCCCTGAAGACAGAAAAGACCATGCTTAGGGCTGTGCCTCAGGCTTTTAACACACTGGTAAACATGTTTACCCATGTATAAAACTCATTGTCAAACAAATGCTGCTGGCAAACACCGTGAGAAAACAAGCTGTGCCATCATAGTTAGAACTGATTAGCACGACTTTGTGTCAGCTATTACTCACTGTTCATTCATAATGCATTACTTCTGCTTTCTTTTATTTAATTTTTTTATAAAGAGTCCCAGAATACCTGCCTGACCTCTCGTTGAATTTTATTCAAATCCCCTTGTGATTAAAGTTTGGTATTTTTAGAAATACGAGCAAAAACAGGTGCGCCTGTTCGGACTTCCCCGCATGATCCCTGAGTTTATGGTGGAATAAGTTGCTCCTCGACTAGACAAGCATGATACATGGTAGCCTTGTGATAAGACCAATGAGAGTTAGTGTACCGCTCTGCACATGGCTTGATAAGTGTGATGTAGAGGGATTTGGAAGGGATTTGGATAGATGTGAGGACTGTATGTAATCTTTCTCACCCTCCTTCAAATGAATCCTTTATTCCTTTAAGCCACATCTGATGGGACCTCAGCGGGCACTCAATCAAAACCCTCTCACTTTCTTCTTCTTTCCTCTCTATGCATACAGAAATTTGCCCAAGTCCTCGCTCAGCAACATATTAGGAAAATAACCTGCACCTTACAGGATACTGTTCTTTACACATAAACACGTCTGCCACTGGTGATCTTGCTGTCTTTAAACTTTCTCTCCCTCACACACACACACACACGCGTGTGCGCAGACACACACACAGCACATGAACTGCCTGATCATCACTTTCTTTCTGCTGTGACCATTACAGCAAATACCGTATTTTCCACCGTCTTTATCCCCCCTGCTGTCCTTGGTCCTATAACACAGCGCCTTTAGACTCAGGAGGTCTGACCAAATGCCAGCTGTCCTACAACAAAATAACAAACACAACAAAGAAAAACAAGATAGAATGAAAAAAAAAAAATTGTGCATGGTTGATCTGACTCTTCAAAAGACTAGTAAGAAATACTTAGAAATGTATTTTATTGCACGCTGTACATTTATCAAATGTATTTATTGAAGATAACTACAAGAAACAAATGTTTGATGTTGTCTATTTGTAATGAATCAGTAAAGCTGAACAAAGGTTGTGAATGCAAAAGAATAAATAGACAAAATAAAGATTTTTAACTAAGAGTTCACAGGGTTATCTGATCAGTGCCTGTGGTTAAGGATGAAGGCTTTGAAGTCTACTTTTTGGTAATATAAATGTTACTTGTAAAGCAAGAATTCTAATCTATTGAGGGTTCTCTCATGTATCTCTTCTTCTTTTATTCGGCGGCTCCCTTCTGCAAGAATAGCCACAGCAATCAAACTAGCATAAAAGATTTTCCAGTTGTTTTACGCAGATGTCCTCCCTGATGCAACCTGAGCTCAAACCTGCAATCCTCACGATCACGAGACAGCGGCACGGACCACCGAGCCGCTGCAGCTCATCCTCTCGAGTATTTCTGCAGCGCAATAAATATTTGCATGCTTTTGGCATCTAATTAGGAATTTGTCCCTTGTTGTGAGGCATTGCCCTCATGAATTCTTGGTATCCAGTGTACGCTGTCATCTAGACAAGCCTGTAGTGGCCCGACGACCTTCCTGCTCTGCTCGCGTTTTAGCTGCACAGCGTTCGTGTACATTTGCAGAGCACCATGATACAGCAATTAGGCGGACTGTTTCTGCATTCAAGAGGTTTTCTGCCTGTGTGCGTTTAAATTATCGGCACACATTGCCTTGTTAATGATGCACTCAGAGATGCTTTTATTGAGAAAATGTGGCAAAGAGAACTAAATGCAAACACTAAGGCGAGACATTTTTGTTTCAATTTTCAGCTCTGAGGAAATCTCATCAGAACGGCGTGGCAAGGTCCTTTTAATAATCTATAAACAATCAAAACTAATTCCCGAAGTTTTCATTACTTCCTATTTAGAAGGGGGAAAAATCTGAACTTTTGGAAATTTAATGAACTTCTGTATTTGTGTGTGCTATGCTGCCCATGTGAGAGCATTGAATAATCATAAACTATTTATACTCAGAAACACAGATGTAATAGGCAACACAGGGTGTTTTAAAACATTCAATCAGGCAGCCTAACAGAAGGAAGGACACCTAATATTAAATGTTCCATCTTGACAGTGTTGTACTCTAAAAGTGCCAAATCTGATGATTGAACTAATTACAGCAAATAAAGAAAAACAACTTGAAATTCAACAACTTTTCATCTTCCTACCTTTTTATTAAAAGTAAAAGCCTTTTTTTTATTTATTTATTTTTTTATTTATTTTTTTATTTATTTATTTATTTATTTATTTATTTATTTATTTATTCAGCCATAAAAGACAAACCACACTAACTGATACTCATCACAGTTTTTTTAAATATACATTAGAATTTGAATATATAGTTGTTGAGCTTTATGACTGAGTCCCTTTTTAGGACTTCTGTCACATGTTTTTGTCCCATCATTCGCTCCCGTGCTGTAACCGAACACATATCAGCATGCAAATGAAAAGGCCTAAAAGCTGATTTAATTCCGCCAGAATTGAATCTTTAAGCCTTGCCAAAAATGTCAACAGTGGACTTTGAAACGGGCTCACAGCTGCGGTCCATGTTTCATACAGCAGCTGAAGAACATGCCCCTTGGATGTAGCAGAAACTGAATTTTCTTTTGAGGAGTCACGCACAGACTGACATTAGTTTGGTTTACTTAAAGTGATGGAAGCCCAGCAGAAAAGTCATCCATTGCACTCTGGGTATTTTATCTAATAAAAGGGAACTGTTTGTACTCCTAAAACCCAAATGATAGTACATTTTTATTGAAGGACTAGTTTCTAAAATGAACGTGAACTACAAGGTTTGCTCCACAAATGTCAAAAAAACAGCATTCTGCACATGTTTGGAATTAGTGAATGAAATACTTTTAGAAGAATTCAAAAAACCAGACTCCTTATTCTTAGAAAAATCTTTTGAGCTGGAAAATCCCCACAAACTGACATTTTCACTTAGCTGAAGATTAAATAACAGCCTCGGAAAGATCAGCCATTGATATTGTTTCACTGAATCCATTTTAAAGCACTGTTAACTGGAAACCTACCTATTTTTCTGCCACAAAAATGAAATAATACAATAACAGTTTGAGCTGTCGTTTTCTTTAGAAGGTTTTAACAGTGACTGTCTAGGTTTGGTAACTTCTCAGTGGAAAATCTGACACTAGCCTTTTAAGGCGTATATTCTGTAAACAATAGGGGTGGGCGATACTAGAAATTCTGGTCTTGATTCGATACCAAAAAAATACAAGGCTACTATCGCCGATTACCAATTCCGATACCTTGTCATGTTTATTGAATAATTCTGTGATTATGCCTGTAGTTGGTCAATCAATTATGATAAAACACAGGACAAAGACTTTAGGCAAATATGTTTTGCAATAACTGAAAAAATAAAACGATGGAAGAGTGTAAGAATAATCAAATAATTTCCCTATTACCTTTTCGGCACACAGTTGTTTTACAAAGAAGTCCCCGTCACATAAAAAAAAAAAACAGCGTCTATGTAATAAAAATCTAAATACAATGTCAACAGCACAACAAAACAAAAACCCTTCAATTGCTTGCAGGCATAAAGTAAAGTACTAATGGCTAACTCAAAACATTTTGGAGACTTTGTGAAAAAAGTCAGTATCGATACAATACAGACACACATCTTGTTATCACTGGTATCCATACTTGGATTGATAAAACCACCCCTAATAAACAAAAATACCTCCCACAATAGTGCTCATCAGGCTATGTGATTGGGATGACTTTCATCTGTCACACCAGAGTTTAGGTCATTATCTGTAAAATGGACTGAGTTATAGTATTTGCTATAAGGTCCGTGAGCTATAATGGCTATCTTGAAGCAAGTTAGCTCCACAGCTTTGTTTCAGATGTGCATGCAATAAAATAAAACGTTCTCCAGTGGAAGAACATGAAAAGACAGTAAACTGCAAAAATAACAAAATAAATAAATTTAAATAAATAAATAAATAAATAACCCTGAATTTTCCTCTTTTATTGTAACGCTGTGGTGTAAAAACCTCTATATCTGCTGAGATCTGTCAGAAACAGCAACACCAGCAATCTAAATCTCAAGTACTTATAGGGCTGCTTTGAGTCTGTGTGTGGATGTATGCATTAAGCATGTGTGTGTACAATTGTGCCTCTGCATGTGTGTGTGTGTGTGTGAGACATATCTCCTGGTTTAAGTGCAGCTCCATGACTACTGCTCCCAGGGCAACAGTGGTACAGCGAAGGTAGAGAAGACTTGACTCTACTGACAACCACCCCCACGACAGAGACACACGCGCACACACACACCGAGTTGAGAGCTGGAGACTTTTTTTTCTCTTTCTTTCCCTGTCTTCTTTCCATCTCCTCTTCTAACTCTTTCCCTCAGTCTTTCTCTCACTTGTCTCCTCTCCAAGTTCCCCTCAACAACAGCCAGGCCAATTAAGAAATGGCTCTTGAAAGGGTAGCAATTATTCCTTTGCAAGACATAGACGGCTCCTGCTTGCCTCCGCACATTATTATCTCTCTGGTATCCTACAGTGAGGTGCCCGGCCAACCATTCACCGAAACGCCTTACACTTCTGCCAGCCTCACTGCTTCCCCTCTCTGTATCTGGCTGTCTGTGCTGATGAGGGCCAGATTGCAAAGCATGGCAGTCTGCGGCCCGATGGTGAGCGGAGAAACACAAGATAATGGTTGGATTATTAAGGGAAGCCCTGTTGAGAGAAAAAAAAAGATTTTTTATATCTTTGCCACCACCCAAGCAACCTACATTTAATCTTTTCTTTTCCATCAATTCCCCCTTTTTCATGGTTCATGTTATTTTTTTTCCCCCCGATGATCATCTTTGCCTGCCACATGCAAATGAGAGACACCGCTGTGGGTTTAATGCTAATCAATACTGTGCAAATATTCATTTAAGGAGACAGCTGCATGGTGAGAGAGGGACCTGACCTACTTGAAATGCAGGGAGCTTCATGTTTTGTTCTGGGTTGTAGAAATCCATGCATGTTGCACAATCTGTACGTTCCAATTATTGAAAAAAAAAATCCCTTTAAGAACCAACTAGCAAGAAAATATAGAATGAGCGGGTAGAAAAAAGGAAGAGATAACAACTGAAATATGAAGGGGCTTTGGTGCTTTTAAATAATCATTCCATCTGTATAAATAATAGAAACCTCTCTTGCTGTGATTACATAAGGCTTTTGTGTGAAAATTGTGCATCCCTGTGACCAAGAAAAAGGTGCAAATGGGAAAAAAAAGCAAAGGGCTGTAGGTGCCACAGATGTGGGCTCAATGATGGCTCCATCAGCCATAAAAGCAGTCAAGTAGACACCTAAAGGGCTGGATTAAGAGCCTCACTGGGAGAAGAGCGCCATGGGACATGTAAAGCTGCCTGTTAATATATCTTCAATCCACGCGAGTCAGTTATTCTGGAAATTTGAGTGAGATACAGTAATAATAGGCTTCTGTTGTGAATAGTTTGATCAAGCTAAGATGAATCAAATGTTTTAGTATTTATTTAGGATGAAACACAAATCACCACAAAGCTTCATATGACTCCATTTCTTTGTTTGTATTGTTTTACTTTTCTTGTGTGAGATAAATGATACCAGTCCTCTAATCTTTACTGTGACCTTGAAATTCCAAACCTTGTTTCTAATTCCTAGCCTTTTAACTTTGATCCTCTTATTCTACCACCGAAGCTATAATTGCAACCTCCTTACAATCACTGTAATCAGCTACCCGGGTCACCTTAATGTTTGCAAGAATTGCCTGTTGTCTCTGATAACACGACCTTTGTCCAAATTTCTACCTGCACTGTGCTTTGCATTAAAAACAGACTATGTTGTTGGTGGCAGCATTCTTGTAAAGCTGCAAATGATATTTATTCTAAGCAGCTTTTTCTATGCAATGTCATGAATTCATGTTGAGCACCCATACAAAATGTGAAGTAAACTGGTTTAAGGGGACATGGACATGCTTCACCACTTTGAGAAAGATGGGCAACAGATGGCTCCTTCTGAAACACATTTCCTTAATAGAAACAAACCAGATAAATCCAGGTTTCTGTTCCTATTGAAAAACTATATGTTTTTGTAGATGACACTGTCATTCTATTTGGCACATAAAGCATGGCACACTATTTGGCAAAAAAGCATAAATAAAGTTTTAAAATTTGAAATTAGAGGTGCATTTATCAACCCAGAATTCCTTAATTTTGGGTGAAGCCATTCTTATCCACCAATCTACATCTGCAAAGGTCTGAAAATCAGCCACTGTCCCTTTTTGCTGTGAAAGAGGACTGTTGTCCAGTTTAAAATGTTTTTATTGTTTCAAAGTTCACGTTGTTCTTCAGTAAAAAATAAGTTTGGAACACTGAAGGTGTATTGAGACCTCATAACACCTGACATGGTCAGTAATAAAAAACAAACAAACAAACAAAAAAAAAACACAAAAGTTAAGATTTTTAAAAGATTAGCGATCAGCCAGAAATCTGCAATCGGTGCACCCCTATTTTAAATTGCACATTTCACAGAATTACACAGAGCTAAGAGCTGTAGAGATGACTTAACTCTAACCTAAGGTAGGAGCACAGTCAAGATAGATCAAGAGGCCCTACATGCTCTTGAAAATGGATAGTAAGTATTCATATAGCCATGATGGATTCAATTCAAAATAAAAACTATTCAGATCTGATAGACAGCCCAGCTAACCTACATTTATAGAACATGAGTGAATAACCATCTCCTCGTCTTTTTTCTCAGAACTTGTACACTGAGGAACGTTATGCCCCAGGTGCATTTACAGATGTATCAATATAACATGCGTTTAAAAAGAGAGAACTCCTGGTAGAATACAGTATATTGTGGTGACTGGAAATACAAAATGTTGTTCAAAGTCATGAAAAGAATAACAGAAAACCTTTTTTTTCCTCTATTTTAGGCTGTGTCCAAAATCAGGGGCTGCATCCTTCGAAGTACCTGGCCTAAACTATTTATGTGAGCTGGGTCCTTTGTCGTGGCTGTGAATAGATATACGGTCTAGCCCTCAGCTTTATTCCCACCCTTAAGGGCTCGACACAGTAGAGGCGACGTCGCTCGCTCCTCATTCATTTCCTATAGAAGTTGTGCGGTGAGGCGACAATCGCTCCAGCCAAGCGACCGGCGAAAACAGTGCATGTGAAATTTTGCATGAAAGTGCACATGCAAGCTTGCGACGTGACATATGAAAGTTGAAAAATGTTCAACTTGTGTCGCTGTCGCTGCAGTCGCTATCCCGTCCTGTGTGTTGATTTTTACCTCGGCTGCGATGACAGGTGGTAGTCGCTGTGGTTTCTCGCTCCCTGTATGTCGAGCCCATTACGCTGTGTATGTGTTGCCTAGCAACCACAATGCTACAGAAGCAATAAAGATTGAAATTAGCAAAATATTATATATTAATTTTTATTTATTTAAAATTAAAATGTGGCTTATTATTATTTACAAATGAGGGGCCAGTTGTAAAAACTTGTTTACTTTGATTTTTAGCTAAACTTGTATTAAAACCATGTCTGCAAATGACAAAAGCCTAAAAACACAATTACTTTAAACTTTCAATTTTCAAAACTTTCAGATTTTTATTTAAAACTGTACTTCTGTCTTTCGCTTTGTCCGCCATTAAAAGCAAAAAAGCTAATCTCCCATTCGGCCCGCAATGCATTTTGGGATAGGGTGGGCCAAGAAGGATACACTGGACCCACTACTTAAATTAGGGGAAAAGGAGGATGGACTTGTTGGACGCAATTGGAGGAACCATTTGGACAGCCTTTCGGAACATCGCTGTGATGTAGCCATCCTTCAAAGGATGTAGCCCCTGAATTTGGACACATCGTTTTTGTACATTTAAATGTTTTTGATTGTTCTCAATTGTTCTTCAACAGTACAAAACACAATCAAAAATGCTTTTAAAAATATTGCATTTTTTAACTATTTCTGTGCAAATTATATTATTAATTTTCAGGTAAACTAGAATACCGGTACACAGGAGTGTTAAAATTTCAGTGTTAAACTTTTGGGTGTTGATTTAACACCCCCTAGTGTTATTTTAACATTTTCTGAGTAAATTGACACCCAGTGTTGGTGTTGATTCACAGTGTTGATTTCCTCAGTGTTGTCTCAACACTGGACAGTGTTAAATAAGCTCCGCCTACTTGTAATGTTAATGCAACACTATAAAGAGTTTGATTTTAACACTGAGTGACTCTCAAATGTATAGTGTATCGACACCTTGTGATGTCTG
This sequence comes from Anablepsoides cearensis, assembly GCA_032275365.1. Classification (NCBI taxonomy): domain Eukaryota; kingdom Metazoa; phylum Chordata; class Actinopteri; order Cyprinodontiformes; family Rivulidae; genus Anablepsoides; species Anablepsoides cearensis. The sequence continues at coordinate 15,652,578 of JAUBOC010000191.1, read as the reverse complement.
TTATCCTTTTTAACACCCTAATTTCCTTTTTTAATAATAATAGGTGCTTTTAACACTGCATTTTAACACTGTTGAAATAATAATGTGACACCCAATATGTTTCAATATTAAACACTGGTTGGTGTTGAATTAACAAAAAATGGGTGATAAAATTTAACACTTTTACAAATGTTATTTTAACACCAGCAAGTGTGAACACATATAGACACTTTGTTGGTGTTGAAATTAACACTGTGCGTGTTAAATTAACACTGGCAGTTTTGCTGTGTAATTAGTTTTTGACTTTTCAGCAGTATTCTGACTTGTCCCAGAAATCCTGTCTTTCTGCGAAACACAGACAACATTGTTCTCTGTGGTTCAGAGAGCTTTAGCCTTGATGTGTTGTCATGTACACAATTGTTGTTCAGTGTTTTCTTGATGGTAGTTTCACGAACATTGACATTATCAGCTCTCAGAGAGACCGGCGCTTGTTCAGACGTTATCATGGGATCCTTTTGTTACCTCACACACGATTACATGCCTTGCTCTAGGAGCGATCTGTGTTGTGTCTGACACACAATGCTTTTGGATTTCCTCTGTTTGTACACAGCCTGTCTGACTGGATGAACGTCCAAACTCCTAAGATGTGATTCTGTTGCCTTTTCCAGCCTGATGAGTGTGAACAAGTCCTTTTTTGTTGTTCTCTTAATAGTTTCTTTCATCTTTGTAATACCCATCTACAACCAAATTCTTTAAAAACATACAATAGGATTTTAATAATTTAGTGAAAATGATTACATTTATTGTAATTTGACTGATATCTGCACATGTTGAGAAGTTGAAGCAGAGAGGAGTTTGTGTGAGGGGAGAAAAAAGAGACACAAAGACAAAGGTTGAATATGAGGCTGTTTCTCATTCCTTTTTATATAGTCTCTGACATATGCTTTCTTTTTTCTCAAGTTTGCACCTCAGCAAAGTCTTGTTTGGCTGCATCACACTCCCCGAGAGAAATCATCTGACTGGCTTTCGACACCGAATGTCCACACACACCTGCGCACAGATGCTTGGCTTTTCAACTTGTCTGCAACAGACGACGGTAGAACAGCTTTCACCCACAGCTGGTTGTGTGTCCAAATTATAATCAGAGAAAGAAACTATAAATGACAATTAAGCTTTTTTTTCAATTGGTGTTTTAGCTGTCATTTAAAATTGCCCCATAGTTTGCAAGAATCATGTTTCACAGTTTGCTAAATCTAATCAATATTTGGTGAGATGCCATGTTGCACTGTAAATATTATTTGCACCTTATTCTCAGTTCCTTTCAACCTCATCCTTTATTTACTGTTTTTAGTATTTTCCTGTTTTCTTCCTATTTTCTGTTTTTCTCTTACTGTTTCGGGGAATTTCCAGGCCAAAGAAAAAAAAAAAAAGAAAAAAAAAAGAAACAAACATCGTCTCCTCACTGTAACTGGAGGAATTGGCCGCAGTGTTACTCAATCAATCAATGCACTCTGCTACCCTCGTTAGCCCTGCTTCCTTTTATGCAAGTCCTGCTTAGATAATTGTTTATTATGGCGTTTAATGGGGGGACTTAATACTGTCAGACAGCATGGTCACTTCCCCCTCAGCGTGGAGACATTTAGCCACTAAACTATGCCGAGTCACTTCACAAATGTACAGTTAAAACATACGTACATTGCATGAAACTGCTAAAACTTAGCAAAGAAACAACTTTAATTCATATCTTTAGGTCACTCTCCTTTACTGCCTTGGCATTCTTTGTGTCTTTAAAAAAATCAGAGTAAACTGAGCAATGGAAGGTCAAAAAAAATAAAGGCGAGGACTGACAATTTATCTACAGCAGATGAACAGTATCTGGACATCATGTCCTTAAAACGGAGAGGGGAAAAAAAAAAAACTCCAGCAAGAGACCTTACAGAGGACCTGAGAGATGCATCATCCTTTAGTTGATCCATCAACTGTATGTGAAGTTTTCAGCTTATAGAACTTTAGAGATCACCTTGTGTGTGCACCACTCAAACTGTGTCATCGTTGGCACATTTCAAATGAACAAAAAAAGAATGGGGAGCAAATATTAAAAGTTTTTGTGGCTGTTACAATACCCTATATTGTGATATAGTGCAAATGTCACCCATCACAGCATTTTATGTGGACTGGGAAAGTTTCAAAAATGCATAAATAAGTGTATGCTCCTTTAAAGCCAGCATTGACCATATATACAGTGGGGAGAACAAGTATTTGATACACTGTTGATTTTTCAGGTTTTATGACTGGCAACGAATCACAACATATGTGACTCATACAACAGCGCCCCTCCCAATCACACATACCATTTTGGGAAGGTATATCCTTGCTCACTGTCGCTTTCTGTCACAGTTCTCATTTCCCACAATGCTTTGTGTCTGCTTACGTAGCAGGAAGGCAATGGTTAGAACTGCGTGAC
>JAUBOC010000191.1:15603799-15618198 GCA_032275365.1 Anablepsoides cearensis | reverse complement strand
TATAACAAAACTGTTACTTCCAGTAATAGTTTATCTGTGCTATTATTGTCACATTGTTGGAATGCTTAAACCAAGACACAGTGTAACTCGCACAATCTACAAGTGCAGTTGAGAAGATTTTTTGCAATCTTGCATGGTTCTGAGGGCTCACTACAGAAGCATGAAATTGGCATAAGGCTACTAAGAATAAGAAAATTGTAAATACAAGAAAATTAAAGCCACTGATTTAAAGAGCTCAGCCCAGTCTTACACTGGAATGTGTAAGAAATACTTTTGTTCACAACAGAGAAAATACAATAGTTGTCCCAATCATGTTTTCAAAAATATCGAAAAGCCAGTCTTATGCATCACCTCAGTCTATCTTTAAAAATATGTTTTTAACACATAATCACATATAATTTGGTTGTAAACCCATAACCTCTCAGATCATGTGTTATAAACATGATCAACTATTATTTTCTAATTTTTAATTATTTTGTTTTTAAATCTACCCCGTGTTCTTCAAAGTGGAAACCTTAAAACAGTACTTTTAGATATTAAAATTGTACGTGAGGACAAATGTAGCAATACAAAGTGAAGAACTTCAGAAAATGTTGGCTCGGTACACGTCAAGCCCAAAGGTGCTTAACAGGTAAGATGATAATTGTTCATAACTATCCTAAAAGAAGCAATTTAAAAAAACTCAATCATCTGTACAAGTTTGAAATGGAATAAGTCGTTGTGTGTTGTTTTATTAAAACACTACACCACCAACTGTTAAAAAAAAAAAAAAATTTTTTTATGTTTTATATTTTTTATGAACCACACAGCAGGTTAACACATTATGCTATTAACTAAACCTTGACTGGCTCTTGTTGATAGTGTTTGTGTTTAAAGGCATTAAAATAAAAGAGGCAGCTGCTATAAACAAAATCATCATGTAGCTAAAAATGAAAATAAAATAAAATAAAATATATACATACATCTATTCCTGCTTTCACCCGCGGAACCAGTTTTTTCTTTCTCTAAAGCCAAAATAATTTGACCAAGTATCTTGATTTCCTACCTTCCTAGTTCCTTCCGTTCATAGCTCGGAGCCTTGAAAAATATTTTTTCCCTCCTCTTTTTTTAACCTTTCAGGTGCTTTTAGAAGCATCAGCCTCCGTGCCCATCTCAAGCAACCTTGGTCGATCCAGTAATGAATTTAGCCAGCAGCAATAACGGTGCCAATCAATAGCAATCCGTGGTATGTCATTGACAGGTTAGACACTGTAATGTTTGGCCATGGCGGTGAGTCAAAAGAATCAAAGGAAGGCAAGCTGTTGTTATTCAGTACTTCAGACAAGTAGGCATACACTGAAAACCTCACCCCCACTGACATCTACAAAACCATAGAAATATCAATACAGATATACTTCATTGATCATCCACAAATAGGTTTTTTAATGCCATACATAATGGCAAAAACACACAGGTGACCTATATCATTTAAAGTAAACAAGCAAAAGTTCCTGTGTGTTGCTGTTACTGTATCTTCACATCATAACTATAAGAAAAAAAAGGTTTTGTTGCACAGCAACGGAAACTTTGTTCTTTGTGTCAAAGCATATGTCTTGTGTGAGATATAGCCTAACCAAGTGTTGCTGCGACATTATAACAACAGAGAAATTTGTACCTTGGTTTTGTTGTCTTCATAACACCGCCAAGGTGTTATCAATAAGAAGCTCACCATGTCTCATACCTTTTTTTCCTCTTTTTTTGTTTGTTTGTGTCTCTTGTTGGTTCTTTGAACTACCGCTGAATTAAACAGGCATACGCACTTCCCTACCACACGACCGAGTGAAGTTTCTGAAGGTGGTAAGATGTGAAATCAGCAAGTAATATTGTTTTTAATGAGCCAAGACTCAATTCAACTAAACAAAAAAAAAAAAAAAGGTTCAGCTTACGTGGTTAAAACATTACAAATGAATGAATGCTGTGCATTTTGTGTTTTGCTCTCTGTGAGACCCAACATTTTGGTAAAAGAACTACCGGTTGTTGACTTGATCATAAACTTTATGAATTTCAAAGCACGTGTACGTGGCTCTGAACTGCTCCGGAGCAACTGCTGTGATGAACTACAGCATGTCTGACAGCAACATTTTAGGCTGATAGTTCATAGGTTTTGAAGTGGGGTTCTGTGGGGATGTTAGGCGCTATTATAATCTTACCTGATGTTGGTAGCTCTTTGCACAAACTCAGTTGGAGAAATGTAAAGTGCAAGCAGGAACAGGACCAAATGGATTGCTGCCATTTTAAACCAAACTCCAATCTAAAAATAATCAGTTTTTTTTTGTTATTCAAGTTAGTTTCACATACAGAATTTTATGGTTTCCTGCAAGCGCCAATAGTGGCTAGCTCTTGTACAAGTGGTCCACTTTAGGGCTTTTCTAGCTGAGACATATTAATATTTTTGCTGGAATAATCGTACAATCTAAAATTTACAATGATGAAAAGGTTTTTTAAAACAGTGTTCACATGAACCACTGTAGAAGTTTTGGGATAAGAGCTGTTATCGAACAGCAAAATTTCACTTTAGTCTTGACCCTACTTGAGGTAACAGTTGGCTCATTAATTCAGTCAGAACTGCACCCTACACTCAAAAAACAGATGTAGTGGATTTAATAATAAAACATATCTCTGGCTCTTTACTGAGTAAAGGTAACACAATAACTTTACATTTAAATGGAAAGTTCATATGTTACCTTTACTTGAGTGGAACCAGTTGACATACATATGTTTTTTTAATTAAATCCACTACATCTGTTTATTGAGTGTACCTCCAAACTGAGATTGTTCAAAAAGTTGTCACGCTCAAAAAACAAATGTGTTGGATTTACTTAAACAAATTATGTCAACTGGTTCCACTTAACTGAACTGAGTAAATTTAACACATTTACTTCACATTTCATTTTAAAGTAAATGAAAAAAAAAATGCTTTACATTTACTCAGTTCAGTTGAGTGGAACCAGTTGACCTAATTTGTTTAAGTAAATCCAACACAGCTGTTTTTTGAGTTATGTATTTTCATTGCTCACAAGTCTTCTACAAAATTCTATTTAAAATATCTGAAATGTTTAAAAGTAAGAACGAGCTAAGCAACGTGCAGAAAGGGTCCCCCCAAAAACCCCTAATAAATGAACATCCAAACGTGTGTTTAGAGAAACTGCCATGTATTATTTTTTATTAGAACTGCAATAAGGATAAAAGTTGTGGTGACATTTTAGGGAACAGGAAGATAAGACTATAGTTTTGTGTAAAAGGAATGGATTTGTCATGATTTGAGTTTTCTACGTGGTTTTCTAGTGTTTCTGTGTTCCCCGGTGTCTCTGCCCTGCTCCAGCCCCGCCCTTGCTCACCTGTTTCCCCTTGTGTCTCCCCAGGTGTTTCCCATTGTCTCTTATTTAGTTTGCTTTATATTCTGTCTCTCGTCTCCTGTCTTTGTCGGATCATTGTGTTCTGTCCCGTGCCCGTTCTGTCATCCTGTTACCTGTGAGTACCTGAGTTTTTGAGCTGCCTCGTCAGCCTTTTTTGTTTATATTAAAGCTTTTTTGTTACACCTTTGAACTTTGTCTGTGCCCTGGATCTGTGCCTGCCTAATCCTGTCAGGATTAATAGTAAAGCTTTTGTTATTTGGCTTCTGTGCTAATAAGATAAAAAAAAAACTTTTTATTTTACTATAAACTCCTATTAAAAATTTTTAATTTAAAAAAAATAGCTATTTTTTAAAAAGAATTTGATAGCACTTTATAATAACTATAAACTTATTTAGTGATAATTAGTCATTGATAAAGGGTTTGTTAACCTTAACAACTTAAGCAAAAAGTAACACATTTATGAATGCTTTATACCATAAATACTTATTATTTCTAAAACCAACATACTCATCTATTGTGCATGCTTACTAACTTATGAATTAACTATTCAATATACTGTGTGTATATGCAAATGTTCATAGAATTTTATGTTGGTTTGAACTGACTATGTTTTCAGTCTCATCTCCAGGTAAAAAGAAACATGTGACCCTTGTGTCTCCATTACCAAATACTTAAAAGCTTAAATAATCTTCATTTTTAAATGGTTCACAAAAAGGCTTAAGTAACTACTAACAACTACTTAAATTACTGATGCAATGTAGGATTAGTATAGTTGCTTCAAATGTTCTCTAACCATTAATATGTATAACACATGGTGTGAAAGTACTTTTATATGACCATTTGCATAAACATACAGTATATATAATAGGTAATTTATGAGTTATTAAGCATAAATAAATAACGAGTATTTTGGTTTTGGAAGTAATTAACTTTTACAAGTATATTATTAATAATAATTACGATTATTAATAAATATGTAAATTAGCTTATTAATTGTGAATCATCCTTAATTAATGATGCTTTCAAGGTTAACTTACCATTTATTAATGATTAAGTAAGGTTAAATAGGGTTTAGCTAAGTGCCAACAACATTTCTAATGGGTAAAATTGCAGGTTCATTGCATTTTTAGGCTTCTTAAAACAACAGTTATTTCTGTCACTAAAATAGTATTATTTTCATTATTTTCCATTTCAAGTCTGAATTCTTATTAATGCAACAACCCTACTTTTGACAATTACAATGGGGGTAAAAAAGGGGCTGATAACCACACAGTGGTGAATTTAAGTCCTCCACATGGCCTCTGCTAAGCCTTTTCATAACAAAACCATTAGACACATTTGCAAGGTTGGTTATGTCATGTTTCTTTTACAAAGCATCACCCTCCAGCTAAGGGACTCTAAGGGACTGGAAGTTTTGTTCCTTTTGTCATTTGTATGTGTTGAAGTGCCCACCGTGGCAAACTGCAATTCCACATCCTATAAGGTCAGCCCTCTCACTTCCCTCCTTGTTTCCTTTTGCTTAGAAGGAAAATGACACTCAATAAGGGCAGGCTGGTAAAATGTAAGAAAAGGGCTCCTGCGGGAGTTAAAGTGAAAAAAAATGGTGGCTGGTGATAAAAACAAGAATATTGTAACACATCAATAAGGTCATTTTATTGTCATCACAAAGTGTACGTGAAATACGCTTGCAGAGACTGACAATTAGATTTAAAGACAATGAAATCCTTTCAGGCTTCAAACTAATAATTTATGAACATAATATAGAATTTAGACTTGTAAGCATGTTATCCTGCACTGGCAGACGAGATGAATTGGACTCTTCTGACAACTAATGATATAGGTTCAGTCTTGCAAAACCACATTTGAGAAGTAGAATTTTTTAATTGTTTGATAAGAAACCAGGGTGTATTTTATTCTAAAATAATGATATAACCCAATCTAGCAACAATTAAAGCTGCATGCAAAAGCCTTTAGGTTAATAAGATTGTTTTTTAGTAGCCCACAGAGGAAGCACAAAATCCTACAAATGGTAAACAGACTGTACTTATAGCACATTTCCACCCAAACAGACTACTTAAAGCACTTTACAACACATCTGTGGCCTCACTTATACATCCACACACACATCCATTGTGTGTTTAGCACAATGTTGCAATTCTACTACATCTCTATTAGGCTCATCTGAATAATATAGAGTAGAGTCTAACTGGTAATTTAGATCAGTGGATCCTAAAGTTGGGGTCATAACCCAAATGTGGGTCATGACACATCAAGTCAGCATCTTTGGATAATCACCAGCAATTAAATTAAAGGTATAAGAAATATTGGTGATGCATACTTTCTACAATTTTTACAAAAACACACATAAACATAGAACTGATATAAAAGCTGTTTGGATTGTCAATAAGCCCTTGTTTAAAAGGTTTATTGTTAAAGTTTGTGTCCTTAAACCACTTGGGGTCACAAATACCCATGGCCTTTTCCATGGGTATTTTGTAGGTCAGAAGATGAAAAGTTTGGGAACCAATGCTTTATATCTCATTCATACACTGACAGGACACACATTGGAGGCAATGAGGGGTACAGTGTTGATCCCAGGCATACTTTGACGCTACCAATGGAATTGAACCTTTGACTCTCTCTTTCAAGGACAACTGCTCTAACCACTGATCCACAGCTGTCCCTAGTTTACATGTTACATTTTGTCAGCTCAATAATATACTATTTAGTTAATAACTTGCATCACAGAGCAACAGAATATCCAACAGATGCCGGACTGTAGAATTTTTTTGCCGTTAAAGAATTGAGTCACAAATGCCCGAGAAGTACATCCCTCCAATCACGAACCAAAACCCATCATTCTTATCATCAGATTCAGAATTTAAAAAAAGGGGAGAGGAGGATGAGGGAGAAAAAATAGGGACAGCTGTGAACGTGTTCATGGCTGGGAAGAAGACATCGTTTGCAACAACAGTCACGCAGTTTTTAAAGAAAATTACCGACACTGCTTGATATCTGTAGTGGGTTGCGTTTGGTGGCGAGAGCTCTGAATCAGCTGTGGATGAGCCTGTCACACCAAACAACTGAAAACTGGAAAACCCCAGAATGAACCCAGGGCTTCAGATTGACTAACAACGATGGAGTGAGGGGTTTTCTTCAGTAAACAAAGCAAAACTTTTCCTAACCACCCGGCAAGTTCATACATAAATTTAAAGAAGAAGAAAAATGGTTTTGATTTACTCCTTTCCCACCCCTTCAGTGTTTGCCAGCTGATGAGGCTCATATTCATGTGTGTTGTTGCTTGTTGTTTACCACTAACATTATATGCATCTTCATTTTCAAAGTATTTAAAATGTCAGAGTTTCATTTACCTGTGCGATGTTAGAGATGAAGACAAATTGAGCGCTTTCATCATTTTGACCATCTCTGTTCAGAACCTCTATACACTGGCATTCTGCCTAAAGGTCAGAACTGTCCCCTAAAAATCAGGTCATTTGGCTTGTTCTTCGTACTTTCATCCTTTTATACGGTGTCTGCTTTCATGTCTGTTTTCTATTTCTCTCCTTTTCTGCTCTTTGTTCAAATTTTCATCTTTTTTTTTTCTTTGTAACTCCCATGCACACTTTCTAGCTTTCTCTCTTGGTTGGGGAGGCATGAATGTGGGTGGCAGATGGCTGGGATGTTTCACGTCTCAGAGGGATCGTGCTCATCTGATTCCCCCACCTCGCTTTCTGCCAGGAGGTCAGCAAGGTGGCCTGAAGAGTAATTGGCAACTGGCAGGGATGACGCTGACACAAGGGCTGTTCAGGGTGGCATTAATTGACAATTGTAAATAACAAATGGAGCTGATGATTCAAATTACCTGTCCACATGATTCCCCTCATTAAGTGTGTCCTGAAACGTGACCCAACATAACAAATGATTTTTAAGATTCAGTACCCCTCCTCACAGAACAAACAGCCTATGGGGTGGGGAGTGGGGAAAGGAGGGGGGGGGGGGCAGCAGAGGTGTGAGCAAGAACCAGAGAGAGGAAGAGAAGGAGTGAGAGAAACACATCAAGGAACAGATTGTTAATATCAGGCGTTTCATCTGGCCGATTGTGAAATAAATGGCAATGGGGCTTGCAGTAACACGGTGCAACACGGTGCGGCGTCTAATGGGACGAGCAGCTCTCCACCAGCAGACACGTAATGAGGTGCAACATCGTTTTTCACCCTGTGACCATGACAATGTCAAGGTGCTGCAACTTGCTCTTTGTAAAACGGCGGTGTCAGGACATCACCTGCTCAGCGTATGTGGACCAGCCGGGCCTCAAGCCTCCAGAAAGTACCAGAATGACTTTGGGGAAGAAAAAAAAAATCAAACATCAATACTATCAATTGACCTTCTGCTGACCGTGGAGGAGACACCCCATTGTCCTCTCCTCCATGTTCTTTGACCACACGCCCACAGGACAACACAGACCCAGACGAGAGGCACAGAAGACGTCCTTGTCGAACACGGAGCACTGGAACATGTTTTTATTATTACAGGTCTGGAGGCAGTCATGCACCACAACACAAAACATGTTTTACGGGGAGGGCTTTTGAGTGATGATGGGGGGAAAAAGCTGTAGAATGGCTTCAGAGGCATTTGATTTACTGGCTTCTCACTGCAACTGTAATGAGGAATAATTCTGTCTTGACACCACTACATCTCCCTTTCCTCTTTTCCTCCATTCTTATCTTTCCCTCGCTTTACCTTTGCCTTTGGCAACCCCCCACTTTTAGTGTGGTTTGTCACAGTTTTAAGACTTAGCATCAGCTTTCTACCCAAGTTTTAGTGCTCCTTCCTTAGGCAAGAAAAAACCTGGCATGTGTCTTATTAACCAAAAGGATTCTGTATGCATCTTCATTAACAGGCTATTAAGAGGAAGACATGCAACTAGAAAAAAAGTGACTTCTCCTGAGATATATCCACCAGGGAGATTAAAGATAACTCAGAGGATTTATATTTTAGAAATATAAAATTTTATTTAGTGCAAGTTCAGAAGCCAAATCCTTTAATTGAGTTGGTTATATCTATTAAGTTTACAGTTTGGCATGAGCCTTGTTTTATAAATCATTGCATTCCATTTAAATGTTTTTGTTTGCAATAGCTGAAAACACTTAATGGTACTTAACTTTTAAGGATTCCTTTTCTAAAGGGGATATTCAAGTCAGAGTAAGTGATCATTTCTGCTGGTTTTGGTGTTTGCTCATTTGTCTGTTTATGACATATGGCTGTTTAGCTTGATTCCAGGTTGTCTTCAGTTTTATCCTCCCCCAAAATGACTTGGCACTCATGCCGGTCAATTTTTCTTTGGCGTTCAGAACAAATTTATGCAAATTTCTTTTCTTGTGCACTTCTTCCTGCCCACAACTCTGAAACATCCACAGTTTTTTTAAGACAAAACTCAGGATGGTAAATAATGATGCAACTTGCAATAAACTTCACAGCACAAAGGTTGCAAAATTTGTTTATATGCACACTACCAGTGTTGTGTGCAAATTCATTCAAATGTGCACATTTTTTAGTGGCAGTCAAATTTTAAACCTGATTTCTTTTAGCTGACAAACTCATTTAGACGACAAGACTGAAACCCATTTTCACTGAGGGCCACATGAACATTATGGTTGCCCTCAAAGGGCCGGATGTATTTAACTTAGACGTTTGTCACGTTCCTTGTCTCATTGCTATGACTGGGAAAAAAAAATACTTTTGAATCCTGTGCTCCTCCACCTGTAGTGGTGGGGTTTATTTATTTATTTATTTATTTATTTATTTATTTATTTATTTATTTATAAAGTTTATTCATTTTTAAACAAAAAAACATCAATTCTATTTACAATTAAACTATAAACTATTAATTAAATATAGAATATATATATATTCAAATAAAACTGGTCTTAAAAAAATAAAGGTTTAACTCCTCTTAAACAACAATTCATATAAATATATATTATACTATGTCATATTTCTCCAATAAACCAGCTTTTATCTTTCTCTTAAGTACTATTAAAATAATAAAATAAAATAAAAAAGCTATTGATCTAGCATTTTTAACATCATCCTCCAAATTATTAAATAGTCTTATTCCTTGAATTCAGGTACACCATTCCTTCAAACTGGTTTGACAGGGATGCTGTCATATTGCAAGTAAAATAATTAAATTATGGGAGATGTACACTGTAAAGTATTTTACTGTAAAAAAGCAGTAAATTACTGGAAGCAGGGACACCAGTAATTTACTGTTTTTTACAGTGAAGTGACTGTAATAAACAGATTCCATTAAATGGTTTTTTTAATTCACAAAACAAAACAACACATTTCTTAATGTTTAGTAAAATTGTGATTCCAACCTCAGTTGAATAAATATTGTCATTAACATTATCAATTTCAGGTAAAATGGCAGCAACAACAGAAAGATGCTAAAGAAAAACAACAGAAATAACACAGATTCAACAATAAAACAGGAATGCATCACAGTCTGGCTTGGACACAAGTCTTTTGCACAAACAAGTGTTAATGACAAAAAAAGTAAAATGAAGAAAAAGAACACCTAAAAATGGCTGGACTGCAGCATTTGATTATTGTCCACATGAATGATTAGGGCCTGTAAAACAATGAACAAGAGAGCAACAGTGTCACTGGCAAAGTATAAAAATATAAAGTAGCTTAACCAATTACTGAGCTACGTACTTGTAGAATTAGTACTTTACCATAACTGTAACCCCCCTCACTAAATCAGCTATAATTTATTCAAAAAACAATTCATGAGAGAAGCATAATCTTACCTTCTAAACTTGTAGACTGAAGCATTCTCCAAAGACAAGCTCACAAATAAACCTTGTCACTCAAAAATGAATCCTGAGTTGACTGATGAACAGAACCAGCAGCCAACAGCATTTGAAAAGGTTCTAACAGATAATGGTGGGACTTGTAAGGGACTGTTTTTTTCCCCCATATTTTGCAAAAAATACTGTACTATGCTGTTAAATATACATTTATTTACTGTTGCTGCCTAACCTACAAATTTAACTGTAACTTAACTTTATGTGTAGTTATTTCACAGTATTTTAATGTTATTATGAAATACTGTAAAATACTGTAAAAAGTCCACCATAAGTTTACAGAAATCTGATATGTTCAATGCTGCCTTTAAAGCAGTGTATGCTTATTTTAAGACATGATTACATCTTTGCAGCTCCTTCATAAAGAATACAAGACATTAGAGTCATTTATATATTCAATTTAAACTCAGAAGTACACTGACTTGCCATTAAAAGTCACCAAAAACAATGGTCACACACTAATATTTCTTTGGACCACCTTTAGCTTTGATTACGGCACACATTCGCTGGCTGTGGCATTGGTTCAATAATCTTCTGCAATGTCACAAGATTTATTTCCATCAAGTGTTGTATTATTAATTTTTCACCAAGATCTTGCATTGATGATGGTAGAGTCTGACCGCTGCACAAAGCCTTCTCCAGCACAACCCCAGTGGGCAGCACTAATCTAAAAATTAGCTCCACTAGCCCTAAAACACTAACTCAAAAAATGAGGTCCCCTAATTCTAAAGCACTAAAATAACCCAGTCAACCTGTGAACATTCATCAACAGACAACATGAGTCACATATTGCCATGTTGCTTTCTTAAGACTTATCATTGACATTCCACAGCCAGTTTTGGGTTCATATATTGTCAATATTTTGTCACCTAGTGGATAAGTGACACACATATGAACAAAAGTGCATATGAACTCAGTTAGTGCTTCTAAATTTAGCCTTTAAATTTAGCAAGTGCTAATCCACTAATAAATTTCAAAATTGGTAAAAACCCTAAAGCACTAATCAGGAAATTAGTTCCCCTGATAGTGATTTAGGACGGCAATATAAAATGCAGTGACAGGCCACATGTGGCCCGCAGGCTTTTAGTTTGACACAAGTTCATTAAATTTTGTTTCTTTCAACAGCTGCTGTAAACAGAAACATTTCTATGTCCATCTTTACCTCATCCAGTGAAGATTAATTTTTTTATCAAATTATTATTTTTTTAAATGTTATTTTTGATGAAAACTGACCACAAACAAGTTCTTTTTGGGAGTGAGTGATTTAGTTCTGAAGTTTTTATGGTATGGTATGGTATACATTTTTCAGTTTTAATCTGTGTAAAGTGAACTTAAAATTAATTCTTGTGAAGCGTGAACAACACTGTATATTAATTTAAAATGTAACAGAACCACCTAGGAAAAATGAATTCATACCATCTAGTTGTTAATGTTAATAAAGTATGATTAGATATTAATTACCAAGGGACACAATTTTTTTACCATGACTGACTTCACAACAGGCGCTACACCTTAATAAATAAGCTTCCCAGTGTTTGAATTGCTGATAAAACTGAATCAAATGTATTTTGAACTAAAGTGAATATGTGAAACATTCCCCCTTAGCAGTTCTTTCTGAACTTGTTCATTTCATCAAGGACTTCTCACGGTATTGTTTTTTTTTTTCCTTTGTTCAGTAATGCATAATAATTTTATTATGTACTGGGCACAGTTTTAGAATGTCAAAAACATGACGCTACTTTCACCTTGTTCATCTGTGCAGCAGCATAAAGATGTTTTTTTTTTCAGAGATGGGCAAATTGCTTGAAAAGACAATTCAAGTAGCTATTTCCTCACACTGATGATCACGAGGCATGTCAAGACTGAAAAATAAATGTTGGTAAACCATCGACATGAAGCCCCATTCAGCGGCATAGACTGGCACTGAAGAAAAAGGAAGAGGCAGGTGATCATGAAAGTGAAGACAAAAACAAACACACACCCGAATCTATTAGCAGTGGCCTTATGATGTAGGGTCATGATAATAACTGTCAGGTATGATCAGTCATCTGTCTGATAAACAAAGTTAATCAGAGACAGCTCAAAGAGTGAGACAGTTCAAAGGGAATGCAGAGTAAGTCTGTTGTAGGTGATTAATGAAGCGAACTGCATCAGAGTTTCAAAGCTTTTGCTGCTGTTGTTTTTTTTTCTTCTTCTCTCCTTCATATTGGTTTGCTTTCCCACTAGAGTGGAGGAGTCAACTGTAATTTCTCTTCTGCAGATAAATTTGAAATGGGAACAGACACGACTCTCTCTCCCTCCCTTTTTCCCCCCTCTCTCTCTTACTTACTCTCCCCATTCCAAGTCTTAATTAGCCAATGTGAAGGCAAACAAGACTCTTTCTGTTGAATGCATTTACTTGAGAGAGGCCATTTTAAGCCAAGGCTTCCTGGGCCTTTTGTGTCTCTAACTTCACCAAAATTTCCCTCCTCTCGTGTCTGTGTTCACTTTGGTTTAATACCTGCATGTCTACCTATTATCTTTATGGCATGGTCCAATGCGGGCTCAGGAAACCTGTGTGCTCATTAAAACTCAACATTGTTATCCTGAGTGACTGGTACACTTACTTTGAATAAAGCCAGTGAGTTTAATTTATCCACTATTTCCATAGTTTCATAGGCTTAGGATCACCTTAAGTGGCACATACTCAAACTAAATAACCATTTTTTTAAAGGCAATAATGTTTGATTTTTCGAAGGATATTTTAGTATTAATAACATTTTTAATGTTGTACATTTAAGAGGAAAAGCTGATTCAAAAGGTGTTAGTTTAGTTTATTTATTTATTTCATGAATTGAAATGTGAGTACAAAACAGCAAGTCATCCAATAATAAAAAAGATCTAATAAAACAAAAGAAAAAGAAAAAACAAGGCATCCAAAAAAAAAAAAAAAACCAAAATAATTAATTAAAAAGAAACTAAAATAAAATAAACAATGATGCATACAAAATTTGAATGTCAAGGAAAACAAAAAAGTTAAAAGAAGTCATGTATGAAAAGGAGCAGAAAGAAGGATAAACTTATAATAGCTGCCCCTACTCGCAAAATAAAACAACCACCAACTCAAAAGTTTACCGCCAGCATACGGCGAAAGTAATTTAACACACAAAATTACAACAAACGAAATTACAAGGTTGTTACATCTAGAGCATGTGATACCTTTTCATTCTAAATACTAAAATTTTAAAATTTACCAAACAACAGCCCTTAGTGGGGTTTTGCATTTCTGGTCTGTGGAAATTACAAAATGCATTTCAACTTGAATAAATCTTTTATTCAATATAGTTAAAATTAGTGCTGGACAAATTAACATGTTATTGCGTTAAGTACGTTAAAACTGTTGTATTTATCTTTATATTTATATTTGTTCACTGAACACACAGAGACAAAACCAGTGGTCCAGGTGGTGGTGCAGGGGGTGGTTACTATTGACTTTAGGTGGCCATAATCACACGTCTCGACCAATGAGAGCCTTTGTTGTGGCTGCCTGGTCGCACCCAGGGCCACTTGAATGAACAGAAACATGGATAAACGGCAGGTTTGAGAGAAGTAAAGTTACATAAGCACTGCAACACTGCACTACTGAAGGAGTAAAGATGTGACGTTCATGAAAGATTGAAATCTTTTGAATGGCTCCTTACAATCGAGTCATGGGCAGAGAAAGAATTTAGCTACAGAGGCAGACTTCAAACGTTAGCTAACGTAAGCTTTCTCCTGGATGTTGTTTTACAAATATATTCTTACTGATTTATGTATCCAAACTGTATTGTTGAAGATTTTGCAGACACCTTCTCTGGCTCCAAGACAACTACTTCTCACTTTCTTGGAGCACCCCGTGCGAGTGAACAGGGGTGGGGATGGGTGACAAGGCTAAGTAAAATACATAATTAGCAATGAGTCAGGTTTGAATTTGAATCAGGACATTTTACATTGAGTGAAAGCAAATATGCTAACAAATGAATATAAATTCAACAATATTCTGGCTATTTAGTGATATTTTCACAGTTGTGGTCTTGACTAGCCTGGCCCTTGCCTTCCTACGCAGTTCCGCTCAATTCTAGTTTCCCTTCACTGCTCCGTCTGGGATTTCTCC
>JAUBOC010000191.1:15560169-15574234 GCA_032275365.1 Anablepsoides cearensis | reverse complement strand
TGTGTGTGTGTGTGTGTGTGTGTGTGTGTGTGTGTGTGTGTGTGTGTGTGTGTGTGTGTAACTGAACCCAGCCAGTAAACAGACATGGCAGCAAATAAAGATTAAATATAAAAACATAGTAAAATCAGGTAAGGTCTTGGTATAAGCTCTTATGTTCAACCTTTAACAAATAAATTACATAATTCACTGCTTCAACACATAAAAATTATTGTGTGCCCCCCGAAAATAATGTCATTTATATTTACTTTTCCTTATGAATCAGAATGATTGTTATTGTTCACAAAGAGAGCTGTGATGGACTGAAGTTGCTTCCGCTTATAAATCAAGTGTCACAACATATTTAGCATCACCTGTTGCTGTATATTCCCAGTCATCCAGAACATGGAAAATGAAAAGAACAAAGATGAAGCATTTGGACTTCTGTTCTGTAGCTTGAAACTGCATCAGGTTAATACCACAAAAAATACTTGGATCGATCTGTTCATTCATACCTCAGTGATATTAATCAGATGAAACAAGACATGAGCATTTAAAGTCACTTGGAATAACATTGCAAATGTGGCATATTGGCCCCCCAAAAAATGTATTTAGGGCCACATTTGCCTGCAGTGTGTTGTGAACATAGCATAAAAGAAAAAAAGAAGGGAAAGTTGTGATGTAAGGTGTTGAAAAGCACATACAGGGGTTAGACAATGAAACTGAAACACCTGGTTTTAGACCATAGCATCCCTTTCAGACAGCTTCCTCTTGCGCCCACATTTAATCCTGTTGGATGTGGTTCGGTTAGGGTTAGGGTTACCGTGGCTCTTGATACATCACAAAGACTTGCTGTCTTGGTCACAGATGCACCAGCAAGCTATGCACCGACAATTTGTTCTCTTTTGAACTCTGATATGTCACCCATAATGTTATTTTGAGCAAAACTGTGCTCTTACCCTGCTAATTGAACCTTCACACTCTGCTCTTACTGGTGCAATGTGCAATTGATGAAGATTGGCTGGTCCAATTTAGCAATGAAACCTCCCACAGTAAAATGACTGGTGTTTCATTTTCATTGTCATTGTCTAATCTCTGTATGTTTACATTGTGTAGGGTCAGGGCTAGTAGAGTTAGAATATTAAGAATAGCAATGAAATAATAGGAGGCAGCTGTTGTTGTTTTTTTGCTCTCTGGGTTGTGTGTGTGTGTGTGTGTGTGTGGGGGGGGGGGGGTTACATTTATACACTTTGAAAACCAGTGATGCAAATATTTTTTTGTTAAAATACTGTCTACAATATTTGTCCCTGATGTGAAGGTTTTGACTTATCAAGCAGGAATATTTTACACCGTGTGTTCGCCCTCAGCTCTCCTTTCATGTGTTTTTTTTTCCTGACCTCAATGTAGAGGACTAGATGATATTGACCTAAATTTTGTTTGTTTTTTCCTCACCCCACATGATGGCCTGGTCACAGATGACAAATGTATTATAAAAGAGCAGCTAAGCCAACTCAAATGTCACATTCATAATGAAGTGCATCCTGGGGTGAAAGTAGGTGGACCTGCTTAGCTAGCCAGCAAAGACATCCAGGGGATTTTAGATGGCTGTGAAACAGCTCAAGGGTATTCTATATGAGGCACCGCCCTCCCCACTGAGATTTGATCTGGACTCCAGCTCGGGCTACTGAAATATTGTTTGATGCAAGTGCTAATGAGAAAATATTTTCTACAGCCAGAAGTGACATAAGTTGGTTATCTCCTGGGTAGTTTGATATGTTATTTGTTATTGTAATAAAATGAAATCCGCAAAATAAAAAAATAATAATAAGTGATGTTTCTTTGTCAGTTTTTGCAGTACTACAGTACTACTATTCACCCATCAAAAAATTTACCACTAATATAGATTTTTTTTTAAATCATCATGGAATGGGGGCTCTCCCTAGTGCCACCTTTCACTAGATCCTTCACTAATTGTTACTGTCTCCAAGGTAGCATGGCTGCTCTTTGATGTTCAAACCCCTTCCTGCTTACAAAGGAGAGTGACGGCAGGAGCAGAGAGAGAGGCAGATGGACCGCGACAGGATGCTGCGAACCTGACGTCTCTCTCCCCCTTTCAAGTGCTCTGGTTCAATCAGCCCTAGCCGCACAAGCTGTTGTGGAGCACCTTTGAAATCATGGTGTCTGCACAATAGTCTTGACTGTTAATGACTTCTTGTAAAGTTCCAACGTGGCTCTGATTACCCATCCGTGTGCACACGCACATGTGCCGGCGAGCGCAGAGAACAACAATGTTTTACATCGTCGTGTGTGTGTGTTAAAGCAGACTCCCTATAAAAGCACACACACTTGGAAAGACAAAGTAGTGTATGTGCTCAGGAACATGCTGCATCTTCCAAGCAACACCTTGTAAACCAAAGTGGGGACAGAGTAAACAATTAATATGATAATTTGGCCGATCACTGAAGCTGGCATGCTTCACTGATCGAACAATCACAACTGGCTGGAACACAGCTATGCAACGTTTGTAAAAGTAAGCATATGTGTCTTTATCATGTTATTACAAACATGCAAATTGGTTTAATGATCAAGCATGAAACTAGGCTACCACTTTAAAATATTGAGTGAGAGCACAGAGAGGGCATACGTGATTAAAAACTGTATCTTGGAAGCTCTATTGGGTTTGATTTGGTGCCATGTTACATCTTGTTAGAAGCTCCCAGGCTTCTTGAGCCATTTTCGAGGAGTGGAATCAAACGGCACAAGATGTCAAACACGCAGGTGTTCACCCCGAAAATATGGCACTACAGTTAACAACGTGCCTTTAAAATACAACTAACGTACTAGACTGCCTTGAAGGAGATGGGGGAGCCAGTTCTCTCCGGAGCTGAAACTGCAAGGACTGGTCTTAATTGGGTAGCAGACTTGGAGAAACTGGCATGTTGAAGTGTGTGCATGTATGTGTGTGTTTTAAGGAAGAGAACTGTGTGTGCATAGAGGAGAAAGACAGTGGAGCTTTGTCCGTTTGCTTAAACTTGTGAGGCTTATTACTAAAATCTTCCAAAGTGATGTTTTGCTGTCAAAACCGGCAGGAAAGGCTTCACCTCTGGTGCCCCATAGCCAAGCACAATAAGCAACATTTTTCCCTGCCTTGGTGACTTTTACACAGTGTCCATCTGCAAGGATTCATGAGTGGGTGATCAGGGCTGCAGCCCTCTTAATTACAGCTCCACAAGCTGCGTTTTCTGGCTCTCAGAAATGTGCAGCTTCTACACTGGTTTGGAACAAATACTTCCTGCTATCAATTACCCATGATTATATCATCATTCCTACTAATAACAAATATGTACTGAGCAATCTTTTATAAAGGGGCATTATCTCTGCTTTTTGAGAAACTCAAAGAAAGACACAATGAACCAATGTCAGACTTGTTATGTTTGTAATTTCTGACTTATGTAATTTTCTTCATTTCCAAATGTATTCACATGTAAAAATATGTCTTTCATCGTTAAAGTCAGTAGAAATGTTCCACTAGTGTTGCAATTATTTCTAATTGCAAATTAAGGTTGGTAAAGGGCATTGCCAGTGCAGCAGTTTGAATTAAAAGAGGCAATTTCCCATTCTGTGTGTTTTGGTGGGTGCATCCTCAGTAACATAAGTGTGTTTAACTGACGTACCAGTGATACATTCATAAACTCCATTGAAATCATGCAAAAATGACATTCAAATTAATATAAAAAAATCCAATGTACATTGGGTGGTTTTCCCACAATTCTATTGTGGAAACTGTAAACCTGCATGTATTCATGTTTTGCTAGGAATATGCATTTTTCCTTTAGGTGAATATATAAATGTATAGAAACAGACTAAAATAATTTATATCTCCTTGAGACTAAAGCAATGACAAAGAAAAACAATAGTAATTTTAAAAACTTTTAAATTAAAAAGTAACTACATTAACAATGCCTTCTAAAAACAACTATTCATCCAGATAAATAGTTAAATTGGATAATACAAAGAATTATGTAAAATCCATAATTTTAATATTTAAAAATGATGTATGGAGCACTTTATTTTTATTTTTTTATGCTTGCCAGTTAGTTTTCAATCTCAACTCTCACTGCTGCTGTTTTAGCTCTTTCTGTGCATTTTCAACATAAACAACTGTCGTGTGCAGAAGTGACGGGTTGTAAATATTTTTAATATAGCGTTCATTCAAATTGGCAGAAAAGTTGGGAGTTTGAGTTGTTTTTAAAAGGTGGAAAATGACTTGTGAATGGGGCCCTCTTACCGTGACTCTCGATTGAAGACATCTTCCTGATTCTCCAAACTGAGATGGTTACAATTGCTGTCTGCTGACAGTAAAGAGTTGACTGCTTGTAAGTGCTCCACACAATCTCCACTTAAAAAAAAAGGAAGAAAAAAAGAGAGAGAGAAAGAAAAAGCAAAAGAAAAAAAATCTAACTATCCCTTCAGGTCTGTTCTCATAAATAAATAGGGTGTCTGCTAAACTTACTTGGAGCCAGTACCTCAAGAAGGGAGCCTGATAACTGATGGTTTTGCCTCTCTTTGTACCTTTTGAAACCTTAGGAGCCATGAGTAAATCTGGAGTTTGAGAGCAAAACACTACATCACCACGACGCAGTATGTTCTCAATGTTGCAGTATTCTGCTGGTGAAAGAAGGAAGTCCTAGAAACATTATTTGTAAGTAAAAAAACAGTCTTTCCATGTTTCCAGCTTCATGTTGCAAATAGGATGAAGTAACGTCATTGTAAGTGCTCTGTTCTTTGTGTACATAGTAAAAAAGAAACTGTTAGCTGATTACTAAAATTGGTGTAGCATTTTTTAAAAACACAATCACAGTGAAATTTCCTCTTAGCTGCTGTGTAATCACTAAACTGTGCCCATCTGGTGACATTGGGATGAATATTGCTTCCTATCTAAAGGCCACAATAAAAATAACTCGTGGCCATGAGATAATAACTCGTGATCATGGAAATTTTTTTGAGCAGCCTCTTTGTGAGAGATACAGACATTATTGAAGTCAGGTTCAGTTTGTTTTCTTTTTAACTGTTCAAAGGTACTCCACATTTATTATTATTATTATTATTTGGTTTATGTTTAAGCTAAACAGTTCATCTTGTAGTATTTATGACGTGACAATGTTAGGAGTTTTTTACTGTGTTCCTGAATGTAACATTATTCTGACTTGCAAAGGTATGCAGTGATGGAGGAGCCTGTTTTGAGTGCTGAGCTTCAAACAAAGTAAATAAAGTTTTATGGACAAAAAAAAACTCCTTTCGTCACCTGTGTCTTATAGCTGCAACCTAATGCTAAGAATTAGTTCATGCATAACTGCAAGCAACTCAAGTATGTCATTCATTCCAAGGGGTGTAACGATACATAAAACTCTTATGACGAGAAGAGACGAGACACAGTACTGGGTTTGCGAGGCGAGACGAGATTTTAATATTAGTTTCAAAAAAACCTTTAAATATCTATTTTATGCTGAAAAAATGCTTTTATTCTGTTTTAACATTTTTTTAATTACAAATCAACTGATATCTTCCTTTTTCTGATTTCTTGAATCTCCTTAGACCTTAGATCAGTGCTTCAACTATGCATGGCCTTCCAACTTCAAATAAAACTTTCCAAAAACTAAACATAAATCTAAAACAAAACAATTAATTATTCCTTTTCTTTATGTCTTTACCTATTCTATGACATTTAAATTTAACAAAAATTCAACCTAAATAAACAAAATAAGTAATTATTTTTTCCTTTATGGTCCGACCGCTTTAGGAAGGGGGAGGGGCTCGCGGGGGGGGAGGGGGGGCTCGCTGAGGAGAAGGAGGAGGAGAAAAGTGCTTGGAAAGAACTGTCGCCAAAGCTTCTAAAAGTCTCCAAAAACACCGGGAAAATCGCTAGATTTGTCACTAGAGGGGTCTAAAAAGTCGCTAGATCTAGTCACAAAGTTGCTAAGTTGATTAGCGAGACAACAGTAGCTCTCAACGAGAGATATCGCGGGAGTTTAATTTTGCAAGATCTCGTACACCCCTATTCATTCCTATATTAAAATAAAATTAAATTAGTTCAAACTTGTCTAAGTAAACAATCAACAGTCTCTCATGGCCACACGACAATAACGTGGGCACAAGATAATTTCCGATCCAATGTCACTATGAACTAAACGTAAGCAACATCAAACCAATATTTTCATTTGGCTGCAAACATATTTGTGTAGAACAAAAAATACATTTATATGATAATCACTAACTAACACTGTGATAAGTCTAAGTGCCTGTCCTTGTTAGGGTGCAATCACCTTGAATGCAAAGTTCCCTTACTGAAGCAATGTCTTAAAATGACCTCGTCAATACGTAAATTATTTTTATTTATTTGTGAAATTCAGTGGTCTGTCACTAAGATGTAATTAGTCATCTGTCCTTTCTCACACTTTATGTTTTAATTGCTTGAAAAAAAGGAATTCTGTGAATTATCTCTATCTAACTCCAGGGTTAAATTTTATTCAGCTATTAGCTGTACAGAGCAGAGTGACTAAATATTTAGTGGCATAGCCCTAAGCTCCCTGAAAGAGGAAAGCTCAAAACAAGTCTAGACAGTGAAATGCAGCTGGTTAGAGAATGTCGGTGCTAAAACACAAACAAAAACTGCGGATCCAGAGAGGTTTGTGGGTATAGCCATAATCTTTAAAAAAATTTTTTTTTTTACTGACAGTTCTTTTTGCTCAAAATATTTACTTTGTCACATTCTCGCAAAACAAAACACCAAAAATACTAAGGGACCACACATTTGTCAAAGAATGATAAATGTCAGTACATGTCAAATTTCCCCAGCAACGTCCTGAGTGCAAATATGTCTAGCAGTGAAGCAAAGACAAAGAAATCTGTAAACACACTTGTGAAAGCAGTAATTAAAATTTCCCTAAAGGTTCTGTATTTATGAATTCAACATTGGTGTCCGGGTTTTATGGGATTACTAGATGTATGTATACATTCTGTATTTGAACAGCCAAGCAATTAGAATGTGTAAAGCCTAAACATCATTTATTAATGCCCCTCCTTGGTCTCTACTTCTTGGCTTTACCTGATTTCAGCATCAGTGATGTTTAATTTGTTTAGTAACTTATTGTATGGAACACTCATGTCTCCACATATATATCTTGGGGAGAAACATGGAATGTTAAATAAAAATAGGGAGGGGGTGTTGATTGTGGCACAACAGTATTAATTGTCCAACTTAAATTGAAATGTTTCACAGAAGACTGTTCTATCCCTCCTATAGGGATTGCATTTCTGACAAAGCAAAATGTTAGATTATGTATCCCCCTTTCCTTTCTGTTGCACAGGCAGAAACATTTCAGAACTAATGACAAAAGGAGGTTAACATTAAATCTTGTAGATGATGCATTGCATCCCACCGGACATCCTTTATTCCTTGGCTATGTGTGTGTGTGTGTCACAGGAGCAATGCAGGCAAGCAGAAGTTATTGTGTTCTGTGTAAACATGATGTGACTGCAGCCCTGCCAATATGTGTGGCAGTAGATGTAGCACAACACCATGGGAAATCAACTCTATTAGTGTCAACATAAACAGCTGAGAAGGCCGTTGTGATGTGGGGAACTTTCTTTCAGTGCATGCGCCAAGATCTGGAACTTATACATGTAAATTCACCTGGTTTGGCATTCATAAAACACTGGATAAAGGAATGTAGTAATAATTACACTTAGCGTCCACTGCAATATTTAAAAGTAGTAATTAAAAACAAGACTAAAATGACTAAAAAGTATACAAGTTTTAGTCATCTTAAAATCTTTTATTTATCGTATTCTCCGGACTGTAAATCGCTCCGATGTATTGCATCAGTTAAAAAATGCATCATGAAGAGGAAAAGAATATATATAAGTTGTACCTGACAATAATTTAGAAATTTATTTCACAAAGTGATAATTCACAGACAATTAATCTCGAATAACACAACAACACACAGAACATACCTGGGATGCTGAATAGCCTTAATTAACATAAGCCAGCAAGTCCAACAAGCTAGCTACCCATAGGCTAAGGTCGTCATCTTCTTCAACTTATCCATAGTTGGGTTGCAGAGTCAACAAGTCCAGGAGAGAAACGCAGACCCAGAGGCATTCCCTGGTCAGAAAGGATACATAATGCCTCGAGTCCTGGGTCTACTATCAGTGGGACGTGACTGGAACACCTCATCCAGGATGCATCCTAATCAGATGCTCGAACCACCTCAACTGACTCTTTTTGATGTGGAGGAGCAGTGGCTTTTACTCCAAGCTCCCCACAGATGATGGAGCTCCTCACTTTATCTATAAGGTTGAATCCGGCCACTAGGGCTCAATTTTTGTACTTTGGTATTTAATTTGTGTTTTGCTTAATCATTTACTTAAAACAATGAAAAAAAAAAGATGAAGTTTCTTTGTTTTGGTTTGTTGTTTTGTGTTGTTGGATTTTAGTTTGGAGATTGTAGTATTTCCTACTCCTATTTTTTTTTTCACTTTTTAAGTGAAAAAAAAATTCCTTTCTGTTATTGCTTTTTGGTGTTTTAGTCTCCATTCTTTTTGATCATTCCTGTTTTTTTTGTCCTCTGTTAGCCAGACAGCAGTTGCCAAAAGGGCAGCTATTGTGAACACAAAATAGCACGTTACCAGGTATTGCAGTGGTTGTTCACATTTCTCTGTGCAGTTAGGCGAATGCTATTGAATGTACTTTCTCGTTAGCCTATTAGCCTTGGGTTCCACAAAATGCTTTGTATAATTTCACAAGTTCAGCCTCTTTAGTTTTTCATTCATGCTGGCAAAAATAACCAGTCCACTCGGTTTCTGTTTCCTGCTTCTCACCTCAAGGTTTCTAGGAACTCAGTTTGATTAACCAGGGCTTTCAACTACAAAGTTCAGTATTTTCCTCTATAAATGTAAACTGACTAAATTTGTTACAAATCTTGTATAGAGATTTACCACCTACAAAGCTTAGAAACATTATCAACATTCACTCACTGTTTTTAAGTCTGAAAACACACCTTTTAACATGAGAGTTAACATTTTCAATTCAAATTCAAATTCAAAAATACTTTATTTATCCCAGAGGGAAATTAGGTGTTGTTGTAACTCATCCAAGTAAAGAATTATTGTAGATGCTGATGGCTGTGGGCAGGAAAGATCTTCTGTAGCGGTCCGTTTTACAGCGAAATTATACCAAATTATACCATTTGAGCCTTTTATTGATTTCATTTTATCTTGCTGCGCTAATAATGCTTATTTTCCTTTGAGTCACAGTTGTAATTTATTGCCTTTGGAGAACATTGGCCAAAGTCACTTGTTCTTAAAAATGCTGTATAAATAAATTTGATTTGATTCATCTTATATGATGTTATTTATTTTACATAATGTAACTATTTTTCTTTAGTGTGCTTTGTAAAGCCTCTATGAAATGGCAAAAAAAAACTAAAATACACATTGAAATGTTCAATAATTGTTTTTTGTTTTTAGGTACAGATTATCGTAAACAGTCAGAGGGGCACCTGACAAAATAAGACCAAAACTTTATTTTATGCAACAATACATCCGACAATAAAATATATTAAAAAAGGACTTTCAGTTTTCAGGAATTTTACACATTAATAATGAACAGTTTTCTTTTTGCCACCTAGGGTATTTGTTTTTTTTTTTCTTTTTTCATTTTTTTTATCGAGATGTAAAATATTTCCTGTTGATTTGGAATTGCTTTTATTTATCTATTCTTTGTAACAAGCATGCACACAAATCCATGGGCGAATATACAATCGATGGGCAATAAAAATGCATTTTTGTGTATTTTATTGTTTCAAGCTCTGGGTTAATATTCCTAGCATTAGGAGTTAGCATTGTAGCATTAGGGTCACTGTGATGTAATTATGTTTGTCGCAACTGATTCTGACCTAAATATTTAGCAAAATCATGTGACCATGAGCAAATGTATCTACGACCACACCTTTCCTCCCATCCTAACCACTGGTGGTTTCTGCTAGCAATTATTTGGATCATCCCCTTAGGAGGAACCATCTGTAGCCATTTTCAATTTGTACACACACACATACACACACACACACACACACACACACATACACACACACACACACACACACACACACACACACACACACACATACACATACACACACACACACACACACACGGGGGATGTGCGCCTTAAAATCCTTAATTGAGATGGATTGGGTCATCCAATTAACCTCAACACACTTGGGTGTCCTTTTGTGTAGTCAAAGCCTTTGCTTTGGGGTATTGTTTCAAATCTTGAAGTCACTACAGAAATACACCTGTCCTCTCTGTTTTTATAAAGTTTAATTGGCTTGAGCTTTGTAATCAAAAGGCCGCTTTGTATCCCACTTCCCCTTTTATAAATCCTCATTTTGCCAGCCAGTGCATATGAACACTGCTAACGTATTCTCTCACTTTTAGTGAGACCTTTTTAAAAAAAGATGCAGATTAGTATTAACCATAGAAAATGTTCACTTTAATTTGCATAATTAGTTGGTAACAAATGCATTACTGTAGAGTTGCTTCATGTACACAGCTAATTTGTTCCACACACATTTACTATATGTAAAATTAAGAGCTGCTTCAAAGTAACAGTGTAATACCAGCCTGAAAATTGATACAAAATATGTTATGCATTGCATAAGCTATAGTGAAAAATGTAACAAAAACACAGCTTGAACTTTATACTGACCTGAAAGTATTTTAGTATTTTCAAAGCAAACATTGGTCTCAGAAGATTTTATTAGCACGAATAACAGAAGAGGCAACAAAATAAGAATAAAAAGAAAGAAAGTTGTCTTTTCTCTTTTCTATGGAAAAAAAAAGGAAAAAAAAATGAATTAAAACTTGGGTCACAAAACACTCCCTTTAGTTGAATTATAGATAAGACCTGCCATATTTAATTGTTCGGGGGAAGTAAAGCAAGCTCGTCTTTTGGGGGCAATTTAATTTGAAATGCGGTTCTAGAAGGCAGGGAGAGAAGCCAGAAGTCGTGCAGAGAAAATAGTCTTAATTGTTTAATCCATATCATTTAGACACCATATGGGAGAAATTACAGGTGCTGTGTGCCGGGATAAACACTACAACCAAACAAATGTCTGAGGGGCAGTCTACACTAGTTTGTGTCTTTTAAGATCAATTTGCCTGGGCTCTTCCCCCTTTGGACCACCTAATACTATGTGCATTAATTAAGGAAAAGCATTCCAGCTTAAAAGGTTCTACTCAATGCTCTAAGTTCCTTTTAACAATTGTTTAACTACGAAAACAGGGCTGCTGACAAATTATATACAACAATGAATGAAACAGGTATGCTACGGTCATTTATATATTTTTAATACTTGTGTGCAAGACTTTACATTTAAATTTATACCACTAATATTTTTTTACACTGCTCCACATATTCTGTTGAGCAAAGTGTAACCGCAGGTCGACTCTCTGCTAAGTGTGCAGTTTCCCTAATTATTAAATTAAAAAAATGGCACCACTGAGAGTTCCGTCTGTCTCCCCATTTATACGCTCACAGTGGTAGTTTTTAGTAAGTATATAAATGGTTTAACCCCTGACAACGGACAGTCTATCATAGGGATTTGAGAGTTTTTATTCACCGGGATTTATATGGAACGAGTGAGTGTGTCTTACAGAAGGGTTACAATTACCATACCATTAATCAAACTATAATTAGAGTCCGTGGCTTCACTGTGACACAAAACCCCTATTTCCTAAATGAATTAATAACATCTGTGTCATTTTGTGTTTGAAAAAAAGTGCTCTATCTATTTTAAGTGAGGACACCAGTTATTTAAATTGAATTATTGTCCATATATGCAAGTTCTTTTTATTTTTATGTAAGTGGCCTGGAGAGAGATTAAGATCTTTAATTTACTGCCCTTCTTAAAGTAAATGTACACACAAAACAAAACTTTAATGAAAAATATTTTAAAAAGTCCTAAATATGGGGACAGGTTAGCTGATTACTTCATTCAAAGGAAAGCAAGCTGTGGGTTTATGAAAGACTTTGTACTTGACATTTAGCTCAGTTATAATTGAGCTATGTCAGATTAAGTCAATATTGCAGAACTTTTGGGGTCATTGTGCAAGTAACAACAAAAAAATGGGGGTTTGTATATGAGTATCGCCATTACTGTACCAACCGTACTGTACTGTACCATGTGCAGCTTTGATTTCACTTAAATTCCACATTATTCATTATTTCGGGTATCTTCCTCTACATCTTTTTAATGTTTATTCATTTAGATCCTTTTTTTGGGGGAAAATGCTTAGTTCTTATATTATACAACTAAATTAAAAACAGTATTTGGGAAACAGAACAAAAGAAAGAAAGAACAAAAACAGGAGAAAGAACTAAATCCTAATGATTCCTTAATTTTTGGCTGGGATTATTTTATTATCTTTTGCAAACTACAGAGGTTTTAGATTTATGGTAAGGAGAGTCTATCTAGCTGACATAAGCAAAACAACAAGAATGTTGTAAATAAAACCTCACAGCTTATTTCTATCTTGTGATGTTGTTTTGGGGGAAAACTACAAGTTCTTATTTGGATATAAGCAATCTGAGAGTTTCCAGGTCTGTATTTTTATTATTTCTAAAAAAAAAAAAATCAATAGCTCAGATACAATTTAACGTGGACGCTTTTCTTGCAACTAAAGCATAACACTCGGTCTGTTTTTGAACTCGCTTTATCCTGTTCAGGGTCACAGAAGTGGAGCTCTTCTTGCTGTGAGATGACAGCACTAACCATCGCACCATCCTTTTTTTTTTGGTCATTTTGCTGTATTTATCCGTCATTTAGCTTCAGCCAGAGTACCCTTTGAGTAAAGAGCAGCACTGAAGCCTCAGTACAGTATGAAACCCTGGTGGTGACTGATTACATGCATAAATTAACCTCACATCCTCCCACTGCCTGCCCTATGATCCTGACACTCTATGATGCAGCTTTTAGTGAACTGCTGAGGTTTGAAACTACTCACAGATTCTGTAAACGCTGATAAAAAAGAAAGAAAGAAAATATCAGATTGTTTTTGTCAAAATACCTTTTCAAACAACAAATATGATTCACATCTTTGGATAAAACACAACACTGCTTTTTCCTGTCAGACATTTTTTTTTTGACCAAATCGAAAAGTACGAGCTTGCGCGTTCATCAAGCTCCTCTCCGATTATTTTGCCTTAAAAAGGGTTTCATTTGATGCTGGCAATCCTGGAAAGGTCACAGGCATCAGGGAAACAGAAGGAATGAGCCTAGAGGATTTCAAGTTGTATTAATGAGGACCCCCTTGGCCAGCACCCGTCTTAGAGGTCAGACCATCACCTAAAATGATAAAGATTTATCATGGGGAGGCAAGGCTGGTCAAAGTGCTCTCTTATCTCGGTCTCTGCCTGTTACAGCAGCAAACACTGTCAAGAGTCTCACATGGATGAAAGACTCGGCCACTCTGCTCCACTGCTGCAAACCTCCAGAAATATTCCGATGCCAGTAAATAATTCATCCAGCTATATTTTGTACTCTTTGAGAATTCTTGACGAGGTGTGAGTGCATTATGCCATGCTTCTCACACTTAGAGAACCTAAATCTGAATAATTTTAAAAAAGAAAGATGGCACAGTCAGTCAGTGTTTGGAAGTATATCAGGACCATGGTAGGAATACACCTGTTTTTATAGACATCAGTCTGAATGTGGTATCAGTGATTACTGTGACACTGCAATTTAAACTTTACCTTTAGTCTAAAATGTTAGTTTATTAGCTGTATGAGTGCTCTGGAACTCCAATTATCAGTGTATAGCTGGCAAATAAACTCTATATAATATAACTAAAAATAGAATGCCAATGGGTTTATTATTATTGTTTATTATGTAGGATCCCCATTAACTGGGCCTTGCACTACTCTTCCAGGGGTCCATCATTGAAAATACATACATATAAATATTCAAAATATATGATAGATGTCAAGAGTAACATACGTTTCAATTTAATTATTACTTACAGTTCA
>JAUBOC010000191.1:15515760-15526863 GCA_032275365.1 Anablepsoides cearensis | reverse complement strand
AAAAGAAAATAGGCCAGTTATGTGACAAAATGGGTAAAATCATGTGTACTATGCCAATTTTCTTAAGTATAAAGATGGTTTCTTTGACTTTTTGTATTTGAAGGATAGGCATGGCACAGGCACTTTAAAGGATTTCTCAAACATGCATGAATGAGTCAAAGCTCTCTGGATGTGTTTTTGATGAGAGAATGACATTATAATGTGATATAAAGCTTGGTAAATTTCATTTTTTTTCTATTAAAGGGTTTCATTTTAAATTGTCTCCTAAGATCAGTCTTTTTCACTCAAGTTTCACATCAAAAATCACCTTTTCCAGGATTTATTGCCTGTTGCACTATAACTTTTGAACACTTTCACTTTTCTCTTAAGCTGTGAGTGTCTCTGGACTTTGCGAGAAAACATTTAGCCTACTGTATTATAATGAAACAGAAGCGTAGTAATCCAGTGGCTAACACTGCAGCACAGTGTGGTTACAGACTGGCACAATTAACACCTTTTAACACATATGTCCAAAAGTGTGGTTATTTAGATGAATTTAAAACCACTTAATAATACAATAAG
Source organism: Anablepsoides cearensis (assembly GCA_032275365.1). Taxonomy (NCBI): domain Eukaryota; kingdom Metazoa; phylum Chordata; class Actinopteri; order Cyprinodontiformes; family Rivulidae; genus Anablepsoides; species Anablepsoides cearensis. The sequence continues at coordinate 15,526,302 of JAUBOC010000191.1, read as the reverse complement.
TTCACTGCAATTGGGATTTTTAGCTTATTAAATCTATAAGATGTCTGCCTTTGCCCTTCTGGCATTATATTACTAGTCTGTTTCTGTATGTTTAATTAGTGTTGAGAACTGACGGGACCTCTGCTCCAACTTCCTTGATGTTTGCAGCTTGCCTTTGGCACCACTGACCACATAATCATTGCTGGGCACATCGGGGACAGAGCTTGATTTTCAAAGCCTTTCGCTCCACTGATTCGCTGTGCATCCATGAGATTGATCACAGTGGTTTATCTGTGGCAACATGTGCTTCATCCCCTCAGATTTGGGAGGTGCTTGCCTGAAGGGGTTGTGTTCTTTTGCTCTGGCTTCGGCTGAGACAGCAGTGTGCTGATAGGAGGAGGGACAGTGTGACAGCAATACAGCCAGGGCCCATCCAAATCTGCCTTCGGCCCCCTTGTGATTAAAGCAGTAAAGGGGCCAAAGGAACGAACATAGAGGGGAAAAAAAAAGAACGGGGTGGAAATATAGAGAAGGAGGAAGAAGCAGAGCTTAAGATAGCATCAACTGTTGCTTCAAAGGAGGATAGATAAGAGTGACCCAACGTTCATAGGTGTTCAGCTCAATTAAACTAGTATTATCTTCAGATTCTTCAATCTGAAAACTGTCATATTGAAAATCTCAGATGTTGCTCCAGGCTTGATGGAAAATTAATATTACACAGATTTAGAAAAAAAAGCAAAACATTTGTATACAAGGCTGTTTTAAAATAGTTTATATTTTTTATCACATTAAGAAAAGGTGCAAGAAAAAGTGTCTTTACTGTGAATACAAAGCAAGAGTGGATTTTTAAGAAAGGATAATAAATGGAGTGGTAGTAAATCAAAGCAGTAGATAGTTGGCACTGTTTTTTTTTTGGTATTCAGAAGATGGTGTTATTTGTTTGAGAATGCATTGTGTTCATGAATCTGTTTATTTGCTCCCTGTGGCTTTCCCAGATGCCCTTTGCAGAAAGATTGTGCTTTATCCACAATGCTTGACACAGCAAGGAGTCCATAATAATAATAAAAAAAGCATATGCACATTCTAAATTAATTTGTTGGGGGAGGTGGTTCAGAGAAGGGATAATAAAATGAAATATGTCAACATCATTACTATCCGGTTAGATTTGGGACCTCTATCCCCCCGTTGTCTCAAAAACATGCATATCAAGAATTCATTTTCATACAGGACTCAACCTCTTCTCCTCTCCTCAGCGTGTAACAATGCAAGCAAGGAATCGCACTTTTGAATATTTATTTCAGCTGCCGTCTTTTTAAATTTGTGTGATTAAAGCTCAGTCGATCACCTTTTCCCCTCAATTTGCATATGGGAGGAATCAACTGCTGAGGAGTTAACGTTGTTTTAAGTCAGAGGAAGTATAAAGCAAAGCCAATGTTGCTGGGACTAATCATGTTAAAAAAAGGATTTGAATAAAATCCTCAACTTTTTAACGAAAAATGCAATCAGGGAAGCCGAAATGTTCGAACTGATTGGCTTTGTGATTTTTATTTTTTTCGTGTCTTGTTCTTTTCTCTGTGGCACTTTCAGACTTACAGCAGAGCAGGGGAACCATGGAGTTTGGAAAGAGAGGGAAGAGTTGGGGTAATTTAGACTAATTTGAGCAAACTCAAATCTTAGAGCCTATTCCACAGGAGACCTCAAGAGCACTTTCAGACGGTCAAAAAACTGTGGTAGTGTAACCAGAAGAACAAGATCATTATTTCCATTGCACTTGTTCCATACACTGTAAGCCAGAGACAAGCCCGAAGGGAAGGGAATTGGCATTGATTTTTCTTTAGAAATTGATTTTTCTCCTCACTGACAACAGTGTGAAGGCTTCAAAAATAAATCAACAGGGGTGAATATTAGCAGCAGTAGTTCATGAAGTACTTACTCTAACATTCAAACCTTTTATCTATGCCAGGCTATTAAGGGAAAAATAAGATGGTATCTGTCACTGTTTAAAAAAAAAGTTTTTATCTCTCAAAGTTTGTAAAATAGAGTAGAAAAGCTCAAAATGCAAGCTTAATTATTTACTACACTGCTTACACTGTTTACATGTTTTACTGAATAACATTGTCCCTGAAGTAAAACTGAAAGATCTGAAAGACAATGAAAAATTAATTTTGAACAAAAAAAGTTGTTTATCTAAAACCAAATATTGCAAATATCCCAAATAAGCATGAAACACAGAATGCTTGCTATTTTAAATATTTAAGACAAATATTAAGAAAAGTCAAGAAATCCCATGTATCCAGATGCAAATTTGAGATTGTATTGTGAAGAAAGGCTGATCTGTATTGGGACTAATTCCAGGCTTAGAAGACAGCAGTGTGAAAGCTTAAGCATTCATACTGAGATCTGTTTTTTTCTTCCGTGCATTTTTTGGCATCATTCCACGTTTTGTGCTATTTCAACAAATGTTTAGCTCTTTAGGACATTCCAGCTATGACTTCTGTTATTGCAGCAATTTGTACCTTCTGTGATATGTTCCGCATTGAAAATGAATGGAGCTGTTTTCAACATTCTTCAAAACTCTGTAAAATAGTTTTAAATCTTTACTGTACATTTTATCTTCTGTTCTAGTTTTGCTTTATTATACTTCCAGCTTCCTGCTGATATTAGCTTTTATCTGCATTTTAGCTGTCTTTCTGACCTCTTCTGCTATTCTTCTGCTAATTCTACTTTTTGTGCTTCTTTTAGCTATGTAAAGATTTTATGTTTCTTCTAGCTGATTTTTTTTGCTATTTTTAGCTGTCTTTTTGTGATTTTACTTTTTAGCTAATTAGAGCTTTTTCAGCTTAATTCAGAATTGTGACACTTTCAGTTTATTATTACTTAATTCAGCAAACATGCGCTTTATTTTTCTTTGTGCTAATTTCAGCTATTTCAGCTACTTTTTAAAGTTATTTTAGGCTAGTTTCAGCTTTTTTGAAATTTCCAGCTAAAACCTGTCAGCATTAAAGGGGCAATATCATGTGTTTCTCAGGCTCATATTTAAATTCTATACCATATTACAGTAACTATGTCACCTTCAGTTGTTATTAAAATGTTGTTTATATGTTTAAATAGAAAATAAACTTGATTTCTCATCATACGTACATACAGTCCCTGGTCAGCGTATCCCATACTGATGACGTAATCAATTAGGTGGGGTCACGTCTCATTGAGCTGTGTTATATGTGATGGTCTTCCGGTTTCTCGGCCTGAGTGCCTCGAATAAATGGCCTTCAGACAGAGCGCTCTAGCCTAGAGCGCTCTGTCTGACTCACTCTTAATTATTCCTTTTCATGCATTGGTACATTCTCTGTATGGTCTAAGCACACAATTTGGTCAACGAACACATTTAACAGTATTTTCTTTCAATATTGTATGATACATATTGACTACAGGCCAGAGATGCTTGTATAATGGGATGTTTTAAAATCAGACTTCTAAGTTGCTTTATGTGTACAAAATAATGACTACTCAAAAAATGTCTTTGAAAAAAAAAAAGCATTGCACTTAGTGTTATTCTACAGCAAATATTAAGCACTGGTTTGCTTTCAGGGGTTAAAGTAAAGATGAGGGAGTTTTTTTCTCTCACCATGAGACTAAAGGAGCTCTGCCTCTTTTAAGCATATTAGCAGCAGTGGACTTCAGTGTCTTGCCCAAGGACACACGGCAGGGCTGGAGATCAAAACCTCGGTCCACTTAGCCACAGCCTCTCCTAATGAGTTTATATCTCACTGTCAGAGTCTTGCAAAGTGTTCGACATCCCTGCCAAATGAAACATTTAACTGGGAAAACTTTCAAAAATGTGATGTTGATTTCTAAGGGTAATTCTTTAATAATAATCGGTACTTTATAAGTGTCTGCAACTCTTCAAGCATTTTTACCTTGGAGACCATATATTTTAAATGATAACCTTTAGTCTTTTTCACACATAAGATACATAACATTACTGGAATCTTCATTCTATTAAATTGGCCACATTGTCATGTTCACACAATGGTTAGGTCTTTTTTTTCTCCATAATTCTTAAGATTCTTTGAAACATGGTTTCTTGAGATCATTCTTGGAACTGGCATTTTATACATACCTTCTTTTTTTTCTATTAATTTAATATAGAGTCTCAATAAGACCAGAAAAAAATGCTTCATAGAAATCTGCCCTCTTGGTGTATAAACTGTACACTCCATTTTCTCATGGTCTTCCATGTACACTGTTGTATAAAAGCAAAGACGGAACATGCCTGTAAATGTTATTTTCCTCATGCTGCCGGACGATAACGATATGTCATTATCTTAGAATGACAAAACATGTTTTTTCTATCTATCAACAAGTTAACACATTTCAGCATTTCATAGAAAATATAATTTTCCTGCAACATCAATGGAATATTTCACAGTTGAATCAGAGGTGTATGTATTCATCTAATTTAGGACAATCATACTGGCAACTGGTTTAAACTGAATATGTCTGATTAAAAACATGATCAACGTTCTGCATAAAGAAGGTGACAATTTTGCTTTGAACATCTCATGGACGTGCTTGTCTTTTATCTGTTCACATTAACTGTAATATTGTTCGAAGACTGCACAAAATATACTTTTATTTTATCACCCCTTTTAGAATATATTGGCCAAGAAGTCTTTTCAATCATGTTTGTTTTTTTCTGAACTCTTTTATATCTAACTAAAGTTATAAGTAATTCATGAAGAAATTGTTTATTTCATTGGGAAATAGAACCTGCAACAGAGAGATTTTAAAAAACTTTTTCATCTAAAAAAAAGTATCTGTGTGGGGAATTACATTTTTAATCAAATGCTTTCCCTGAAGCACAAAACATCCAGCTCTATGGGTATTTACACTTGCACTTTGACTGAACATAAAGCCTCGACCTCTTTTGATCCCCTCGCATTCCCTTATATGTGTGTATATGTGTGTGTCTGTGTGCGTAAACATACCTCCATCTGCTGTCTTCTTCCTGCATACCTTCAATTCATTTTTAATGGGAGAGTGTCAATAATTGGAAGTATAAAAGCAGTGCACTAAGAGTTCAGATTTCAAACTTTTTCTTTTGGAGTTTAAACAACACACAACTTTGGGCTTTTTTCTTTTGTTGCCCAAACTTAGGCAAAATTTTTCTTCATAATGTCGAAAAAAAAAATAGGCTAAAGCAATGAGTGGAAAAGCTGTGCAAAACTGACGTGTCACATTAATTTCGAGGAGATGCAGCAACTGTACTTGCCACCAAAAAAGTGTCATGCATTCATCAACAGATTTCATTAATGAGGTGAAATTCGGCATGCTATAAACGGTGCAGTGGGGGAACATGTACACAGTGATTTACTCAAAACAGAAAAGCCAGTGGAGTTCTGAGAAAGTACAAGATTATCAGAGGTTGTTTTTTTTCTGCCCCTCTGTTCTTAATATATCCATCAGTGTGCAGAGGAGGTAATTATTTCTGAAAGGTGGAACAAGGAAGTGGTTTTGTAGGCGTGCAGAAATCATTCGTCAGAATGATGACCGAAGGAAGTGAGATCAGAAGTAATTAACTACTGTAAAGGAGGAAAGTCACAAGGCTCTAAATCTTCTCGCTAAACAGCACATGCTCTGTGCTGTTAATTACTAAAGCAACCCAGACGAGCAGGGGAATTTTTATTTTTGTATCCATTTTGGGTTGTTTACAATTGGTAAAGCTGGAAAGAAGAAGAAGAAGAAGAAGTAAAGCACAGTTACTCCCTCTGCTCTTCATTCCAGATTTTACAAATTGTTTTTCCAACATATTTTCTAAAAAGTCAAATTGAACAGTTTCAGGATTGCTGTTTTAGCCTTCTGTACTTTAGATTGACAAGCGTTAAATAGCTCGGCGGCGCCTCGTGCATGCTCTATTATCACAAGAGGACATATCGACTGTTGCTGTTTAATGCATCAAGACTCCTCCTGTAGCACCCTGTCTCTGGCCTTCATCTATGATTCATTTTTATTACCCATCATTCCTGAAACACCCCCCCTCCCGAGGCTTCCAGACGGCACGTGGGCAGCAGCAGCAGCAGTTAGCGGACACCTAATCCGCTCAATGACGAACTGATGTTAATTTATTGAATCCCTGGGTAAATCCTGGTCTGGCCAAGAATGGGTCTGTGAGGGGATCCAGCACGGGAGTATACATGCAGAAAAAGCATAATGTGATGATGAAAATAAAGGCTATAGGCCCAGCCCCAGAGGCCAAATTTATATTAAAAATTACAGTGAAATAAAAATTCCGCTTATCGCCATCTTTTCAAATCCTTTACACCTTTATCTGTCCAAGTCAATGCCTAGAATTCTTCTGTATTTCTCTGATTACTTTAAACAAAATCACTTGGACCAACATAGAGTGATTCTCTGTGCTGACAACTCCCCTGCAGATAATTTCCCCGCGCGCTGCTGTGTACATATTCCCTTTATTCACCCACTATCAAATTTAATCAGTCTCAGCTTTCCTCATAAGCTGCAGCAGCATGGGCAGTAAAAATACAACAGGACTGACAACAGCAGAACTCTAATAATTCCTCAGCCGCAATGGTTTCTGGTCCTGTGTAATATTTGTCTTAGCTCGGAAGAGAGTTGTGGGGGTATGTAAATTGTGTGAAATAGGTTTATGACTGGAGTTGTTTTTCCTGTGAGCCTTTATCTGTCCTCTAAAGTATGTGTGCTTTGTCTTGGCAAAGGATTTTGTATATCCAAACCGAAAAAAAAGGAGGGAAAATGCACATGCACAGCAAAAGACAAGAAATTTTTTCACTTTTTTCATGATGCATACACATTAAATAGTAAATATTCTGTGCATTTTTCACATAGTCTTTACATATACAATTCCTATAGTTTCTTCTTTTTATCAAAACAAAGTGAACATTACACAGGGCAAAAGAAAAACCACATGGCTGTGGTGTTTATTGGGACAAACCTTTCGCCATCAAATGTCATAGCACACAACGGTCTGTACCCTGAGTGGCATATTAATTTATTACTGCATAAACACCCAAATTAATTGGAGATGGTCAGGCAGTTGGTCACTAAAAGGCCAATAACTATGAGCCGATCTCAAACCCACACTTTGCTGGCATTAACTAAATGATTAAAAAGAATCCCCTCTTAATATAAGCCAACCTTTCCACCTTCCCATTTTCTTCAAACATAATAGCTTTGACATTTCCTGATTCAAAACTAACTCTAATTTGTTCAGTTGTTGTTGAATTCATTACAGTCAATCACATTTAGTGTATATTCATATGCAAAAAACATGGTGAAAATGCATAACCTAGACACAAAAAATACTGTTTAATTTCAGATCACTTTGACTCACATGATAATTTTTTTTAGTCATCATGCTTTTTGCTCATGTTATGTAAATAGATTTCTGACTGCACTTCCATTCATATTAGTTTACTGAAATTATCAATTTCACTTTGCAATTTTGTTTGCTAAAAGCTATGAAATTTCCGAAGAAAAATGAATGCTTAGATTTATGAACTGAAGAAAACCTTTTTGCTCTCCTCAACAGCTTTTCAGTGGTATCTAACGTCTATCATCAGCTTAAATTAGCTTTTTGTAAAACTGGCCTACATGAGTTTGTTGATAGAGTATTTATTTATTTATTTTTTCCAGATTTTCTGAAGTGAGATTCTGCAGAATTGTTTTGAACAAAAGACACAGATGTTTGTGTTGGTTGCATTTCTAGAATGCTCTGTGCTGTACCACTTCCTGTTTTTGGAGCGGTCGCCGATCCTCTTGCCTTTCACATATATCAAAGTTCACTTCAACTGAGCTGAGACCAATGGTGGTAGACGGACCAGAGTTTACTTTTTTCAGCCTGCATCAGAGTTTCATTATGAATTCACACCGCCCCAAACAAACCAGACTTCCTGAGCAAACAAACCAGAGTTTGATTAAAACGGACTAAAGCGGGTGGGAATGCACCTTAGTTTTGACAAAAAATTGTTTATTTCAACATGTTGACAATCTAATGTCTGCCCTGAACAGGGCCAAGACTCAAACAAATGTGTTGCTATCAGTTTAAAAAATGTAACGGCAGTTCATAGATTTGCTATTTTATAAACTTTTAGCTATTTTAAAAAGTTTTGGGGTTATTTGTAAGGGCAAATAACACCAACTGGATGTTCTACTTATGGTGCAACCTGGTGGACTTCACAAGATGTGACGGTGTACAATTTTTTTTTCTTTTTGACAGATAGGCCTAATGCTTATCGCAATATTTTTTTTTTGAGAAGAGTATTTAATTTTTTTTTTTCATTTTTTGGTTTCCAGTACATTCAAAGTTTGATTTTATAGTTTTAAAAACATCTGTTACTTGAAGTGAGATAAATGAGGGTATTATTTGTGTGTGTGTGTATTTTTTTTTTCCAAAGGTAATTGAAGTCAGAGAGTAACCTCTTAGTCTCATTCAGAAAGAATACACAAGTTTATTTCACATTCCTAATAGTCCCGTCAAGATCTCACCTAAGACCAGAAAGGGCATATATTTGGAAGATATTGTCTAGAGTGTTTCAGCCCTGTCAGTTTTTGACAGCAGCTACAATGAAAGAAAACCAGAATAGGTGCAGGGTGAAAAGAGCCTTTGCACATTTTCATCTGTTTTTTTTTTTTCAATCTTTTTCAAACGACACAACTGAGGGACGACATCTCCTCCAAGGTGGTTTCTTGCACCTTTCTTTGTCAGATTAATAAATAATCTGTGAAAATGTAACATTATTGTAATGGCTTTCAGGCAGCCTGGCTTTGATACTGCTGCTGCACTGGCAATCTATCTCTTTAAAAATGGATGTGTTGAAGAACTGGGGCTCCATTAACTGTCCTTTGCATTTCCATTCCACCTTGTTCTGTAGCTTCATGCACTCAAGCTAAGTGTTGTGCAAACCCAAAAGTACTAAAATCGGTCTGTGTATGCGTATGCAACTCTTCCGAAGAACTTACAAAGTCAACATATCACCATAAAATAAAATTGTACCAACATTTGAGCTTTAAAAGACTATTTCTTTTCACAGTACATCTTATTTAATGACCTATCTGGTGAGGATATTTTTGTAGATAGCACTTTGCAAAACACAGCATATCTTGAGCTGCTTGTAACATCCAATGTTTTGCCGAGCGCAGACTGTTTTGACTGATATAAATATCAAGTTTAAGTTTTTTCTGATAGAAATGGTGTGCATTAACCAAAGTGCAAAGCCAGCAACAATAGGTTTCTGTCAAGCAAAACAAGAAGAAAAATGTCATTCCTGTCAGAAAAGAAACTGACCAAAGTTCTCTCTCTGCCTCTCACCGCCTGGCTTTCTCTCCTTCTGTCTTGACAGAAACTCACTTTGAGGGTTTGAAGAGAGGACTCTGTTTCTTCCATTATTCAAATATTTTAGAGCTTGATATTTGTGTGAGGCACAGTCAACCCCTTTTGTCACGCCTGCCCATGCCTGGATATGGTAAACCAGCACTCAGAACGCACTGGAACACTCATGGGGATTTTTTTTAAAGCATTTTTATATTTTCTGATGAAACGTTGTGAAAACGTATCTTATAAAACCATCAAAAAAATTAAAAATAACATGACCTTATTGGGATATTTTATTAAATTATCTGCTTTTTATGATTTTATGTTTAATCAAATAAATAAACAAACATAATGTTCAAACAACAGGACAGAGAAAAAGAAAATCTGCACAAATTCATTAAGCTGTATTAATATTATTATCTCAGAATGTAATATAAAGGCATGCAGTGAGGCCTTGTGGTTCTTTCTTACTTATATTAAATCATTGCTTTTGGGGAGGAATAATAAAGAATTATGATTAGTCCTGCCCCTGAGAGCTGACTTGGAGTTTTGCCTAATTCTCTCTTGTATGCTCATACTCCACAGTTATCACCTTAGTTTCAATAGAAAACATTTCCTTTTCATCTTCTGGCATCACAAATCACTTCCTGTAATGCTGTCAGTTATTATCACAGCAGATAGAGGCTAGAAAATGAATGTGCTGCTATTGCTCCGTACATTCATTTTTAAAAAGAATTTAATTGAGCTACGTGCAAATCACTACACTTCAACTGGTGAAAATATAGCAATTATTTTAACACCATCTGTGTTTATTCCCCCCCTTCCCAAAAAAAAAAAACATCTCTTTTAGCTGATGATTTTGTAAGCCAACCAACAATTACTCTTCTTAAGTTTAGCATTATGCAAATCAAAGAGTTACAGCATAATTTCTACCATGTATGTGCACCAACAATTTAGTAATAAGCAAAGATAAAGCGCTCAGTTCTGTAGAGATGTGGGAATGAACCAAAACACTCACTGGCTAAGCTGGACGAGCAAAATAAAAGTTAACTTTGCTGATAATTACTTATTATCAGTGGTGGACAAAGTAGTTAGTATAACTCCAAAACTATTTAAGTACAAGCAGTGTTGTAGAAAGTACCTCAAAGTGATACTTGAGTAAAAGTACAAGTATCTTACCATAAATTTACTTTGGTAAAAGTTCAAGTCTC
>JAUBOC010000191.1:15473812-15489271 GCA_032275365.1 Anablepsoides cearensis | reverse complement strand
TAAAGTATTTTGCTTCAATGAAAGAGCACTAGATGCATGATCCATATCTCATTTACATAACCAATTGGGTCTGTGCCATTGAGAAATCTGGGCTGCCTGCCAAACTCACAGCAAGCAGAAATGGGTTTTAGTGTGAAAAGAGGTGTAAGCAAATCAAAGATATCAATATCAGAAGTGAAATATGGTGTGTTTTTTGAAATAAAAAAAAAAAAAAAAAAAAAAAAAAAACTCACTGTAGGTCTGGCAGTACCTCCTGATCTGCCTTTAATCAAAGACGTACTGGACCACAAAACAGGCTTTTTTTTCTTTTTATATAATTTTATTTGCCACCCATTGCGGATTGTGGTTAATGTATTGAACATAATGTTTTCTGCATAGAAATGAACATCTAGCTGTTCGTTCTGACACAAACAAAGCTGATTAAAATGAAGTTCTGTTTAAAGCAACGATTCAGACCTTTTGAACTGAGGTTTAATGAAAAAAAAAAGTTATGATTTATTAATATGTTCTCTGTTGTAGATAACTCTTTGAACAACCTCAATTTGGAGAAACAACGTTTTGTTTTTGAATGAACTCACAAGCTAAAGGCTAGTCCAAAAACAGTGAATAAGCTACCTTCCCTACAACAGCTTTAACTTGTGTTCACAACGGTTCATGTGAACACATTTTTATAGGCCATTTCTGTCAGGCTTTGCAGGAGGAATGAACCCAGGTCCGGACGGAGGATATGAGTTATAATAAAATATGTATTTAACAAAAACAAAACAAAAGCTGTCAAGGCAGCAAAACAACAAAAGAAAAACACTAAGACTGAGAACAACAAGGAGACCATAACAGGTGAAGTAATACCAAACAATGAACCAGCGAGGGTGTGGAGGACTGAACCAGAATAAATACAAACAGAGGGAATGAGGAGATGAACAACAGCTGAGGGAAACACTGATTAGAATTACTGACAGGTGTGTGTGAGGAAATGACAGGTAACAGACTGAGGGAAGATGAGTGGTAATGCACAGAGAGAACACACGAGGGAGACAATACAAGACAACTGAACACACATCTTCACAATTACATTGCTGTCTATTTGTATTACACAGTTAATTGCATAGAAGTCTCCGATTATTTGCAAAATTAAATTGAGGCAGCTGCAACTAGCTGTAGCATTTCTGGCATATCTTCAATAGTTTCCAGCATACACATATTTTATATGCACCGAAACTGTTGGTAAAAGTTATTTATAGATGAATCACTATGACGTTTTGGAGATTTTCAAGACAAGTAAGCCACTTTGATCTGGGCTGGTTCAGGCTAGCCATTATGAATTATATATTTCTCTAAACTTAAGGGTATTCAAAAAGATATCTACAACAGATAAGACATTTTCTGTAAGTAAAATTTTTACAAACACATACACAAAATAAAATTATAATTTCAAAAGATCTAAACCTTTCTGGTCCTACCCTGCACAATGTGTTTGCTTCTAATATCTTTATGAGAGATACCATAGACAACGTATATGAATGGAAATACCATAATAATAGCAGTGTTGATACTGAATATGTTGATGGTAGTTTAAAAAGTAGACACATTTTTTTATGCAAAGACATCCAAAGATAGAAAAATAAGTACCGGCAACATGATGCTCATACAGAACGAGCTTCACACAGCAGGGAGCTGAAGATGCAAGACTTACGGAGATAGAAAAAAAAAGAAAAAGCAACAACCATGTGTGAACTCTCACAAGACTCCAGCTTGCTTCTGAAGCCATTTTAATGTGCGTCAATCTGTGCAATCTCCAAAAAGTTCATCTCACCCAGCTAAGAAGATGAATAAATGAGTGTGTCTGACAGAGCAGTCATAGTTAAGATCAAAGGAGAAGGAGATAATTAACAGCAGACTAATTGGTAACCACCCTGAGTTTTCATCAGATATGAAAAAAAAGTAAAGCTTTTCTGGATATTAATTGGAGGAGAATGTGCACAAAATATGTTTGGGTGAGACGTGTTAACTAGTAGATAGTTTGATGCAATCACACTTTACTGCAAAGTCATCAACAGTAATTAAAAAGGAGAAAAAAACTTTAAATAAAGTGAAAAGCCTCAATGCGATGTGTCACAAAAACACCAATTGACATGAATTACTTTTTTTAATTTCTAGTAGGGCTTTTTCCCCCTCTCTCTCTTAAAATTGCTGTGTTTTTGAATCTTGGTTCACAATTTGAAACTGGAGTATTCAGAGCAAAACTTTCCTATACATTCTGGTAAATCATGAACATTTGACGAGAAATCTTGTAAAATGCAAATTGTCAAATGTTAATGGATCACATGACAGGCTGGTCTGGATTTATGTGTTTATGTTACAGGGTTATAACCCCACATGTCACCTTTTATTTGAGCAGAAATTTCATTGCATGTTTCTTTCTGTCTAGCGTGGAACTGCAAGCAGAATGGCAGCTCAGTAATGAACATGGCCTATGAGAAAATTTAAAAGCCCATGATGCTTTTGATGGCAGTATATTTAAAAAGATTTCCCCTGCACACCCTACTGTGAGGACACTTTGCATGAAAAGGATTAAGCATATCTATATGTCAGCAGTATTAATGAGTCAACACAGACCTAATAAACAGCAAACATCCGTTTATCATTTTATCCTGCAACATATGTAGAAATAAAGCTAAGGGGACAAAGAACAACAATCTCAGGTGGGACATTAAAAGCAGTATTTATATGGCTGAAAATGGCTCATTTTGTGATGAAATATGGCATTGTTAGAGGCTCACAGCAGCAGAATGCCCCATGGTGCAATTGTAAAGTAATACTCTGAAAATAAAAGGCTTACATACTAAGAACTTTTTAATCTATTATTACACTGCACAGGAAAACCTTATAGTGCAACTTCATCATCTTGAAGTCACCAGGAACACGTACAATGTAGCGCATGGCCATGTATCAAACTGTGTGAGCCACTATCTTTGTCTTGTTACTAGTAAAACACAAGAGTTATGAGTAGCTCCATCAGTGGTAATAATAACACCAGTAGACAAAACAAAAGGGGTTCTTCTTTAATCAATATGCTGATGCAAGCTGTGCATTTTATGTTGATTTTATGAATTAAGAAAAAAAAATATTCAGTAGATCTCAAGTATTAAATGTATGCATTTTTGGGGTTGTTGTTGGTTTTATTTTAATTTATTTCAAAACTGAAAAACCATTTAGGTTTTCACCTACATTTTTTGTCACACTTTTGATGGTTGAACTCTGGGCTTTAGACTGACACAACAAGGTAAAGAAACAAAAAACAAAAATGTTAATCTATCCAACCATTATCTTTTATCCGCTTCTTCCTTTCAGGGTCATGGCGGTCACTGGTCACTACATTTATTTGATCCATGCTGTACCTACTGTAGAAACAAGCAATGTCTCATTTAAAAAAAAAACAACAAAAAACAGTTATTTTTGATGTTTAAAAGGTCTACTCATTTGAGACTAATTTTTAAAACAAACTGCTCTATGACTTGTGGTTGTCTGCATAATAGCACTATAGAAGTGGATACACCAGTTGTTACTGATTTGTGACACTAATTAGCTTTTTTTCTGTAAATCCAGACCCAATGGTTGCCCTGTTTTCACAGTGAACCTTTTTAGACAATATTTTAAGTTTTTATTTATCAAAGTTTTTATTTATCAAGAGACATTGCAAAGTAGGCCTATGTGACAATAATTGGACTCATACATCCTAAAGGCTAGCTGTAAGATAGCTTTAGGCTTTTTGTTTCTTGTCCCAGAAAAAACCTCTCTTTTTTTAGTTTCACCTTGTTTAAACATTGACATGAAGGCATACCTTTAGGAACTACCAAACACTTATTTAATGACAGTGATTTTGACGTTATTTGCCTTACAATAAGCTCTAAATAATACCAACATTTTTTTCCCAAACACAATAGATGATCTATTTATATGGTAATGTTTATGGAACACATAGAACAATAGCAACTTGTAAACAAATTGTGGCTCTGTGTTCTTTGAAAAGCCTTAATTTACCGAACAGTTGTTCTCAAGCCAACAGTGTAATAAGTCCCAGAGGAATCTGCCTTTACCCAAATGCCGTGTGAGGAATGTTGAAAAATAAAAAAAGTAAAAGTAGGTGTGTGGATTATTCAAGCAGAAGAGTAAGTCAGAGTAGTTGTGCTTGACGGTGAGTTATTTAGCTGTATGTGCACACCCAAACATGGTATTACTCGCTTACAACCCCCGCTGGGAGCACTCGGTCTAAAAATAAAAAGGCCTAACAACACACTTTTTAACTCTCAGAGGGACACAGATGTCTCGAGTCTGTTTTTGAACTGCTCCAGGTTTTGTTACATCTACCTGTGAAGTTATGCAAGCCGTTGTTTTCTTTCTTTATCCTTTTTATTGTTACCAATATTGTATGGCATGTCTGAGCTGTGATTCTTCACATTGTGAGACTTTGTGGAGATAGGGCCTCAGGGACCCCGAGGAGCCAGTTCAAAAATAAAAAATAAAAAAATAAAAAATCTGCTTGTTTTCTCAGTCCCATATACAGTTTTCCTTTCCTTGATATACCCAGTGAGATTGTCATAGAGGTTCATGAGGGAGAGCGAGAAGAAGATGCAGAACCCAGCACTGGTGAGGTCACACACTCACTTCTCATTACCAACAGCACCTTTCACCAGACAACACAGTTCATCCATACCTGCTGAAGGAAACCAAACCCGTGTCGCCATGCAACAGCAAATAAAGGTAACCACATTTCAGCTTTTACCTATATAAACATTATAAGGATATTGACTTTTTCCCCTTAGACAGGAAGAGAATAAGCTTATTTCCACAAATGTTATTTAAAAAAGTGTCTCTCGCTTCTAAACACCTCAAACACTTATCAGTTGGCCTGATCTTTGTCCTTTGGACAGCTTCTTCAATATCCGTTGTGATATTTTGTTTCTCTTTTATACTCCAGGACATTGTGCAGTAAATACTTTTTTTACTAGACATGAATGTAGATATGGAACACATTATGCAGCAAATAATGCAGCTTGTATGGATACGTTCCCTGTGTATCCCCAACTGAAACCATTTTATGTGCTTCAATTTCACATCACTATAGTTTATTTATTTTTCTCACCATATACTTAGACCAGATGAGTAGATATCATGCTGGACAACACCTACTCCGCTATGAATAAACAAGGAAGTTTGAAAATAATGTGTTTACAGAAGGTGCCAGAACTCATCAAAAATTTATTTTTACAGTTGGACAAAAAGACTTTCATTACTGGCATAACAACTTCAGTTTTAATTGGTCACATATTGGTTTGGCACCAGACCTTGATATTACTCATTAACAAAAAAAAAAAAAATGTACCAAAAATACTGCACATATCCCAAGTAAAATAAATAATAAATAAAAGACATTATTGAGTCATTTCACTCTCTCTCTCTCTTGGAGGTTGTATTTGAACATTCTTATAACTGGGAATTGATGAGTGACACTGGCTGATGATGGCATCATTAAAAGTGAAAGCACTTTTTGGTGTTAGGCCAAGAAGTTAATTTGCAAAACATTTCATGTGGCGCAGTTGTTATGTCAAAAGTTACAAGAAAAAAAAAGATTGGTCTGTCTTGGGTTTCTGTGTGGCAAAAATGAAATGCATCACCCAATCAAGCAGAATGGCATTTGTCCAAAATTAAAGATGAGAGCTGGAGGCAATATTTGCAAATTAGGCACACATTATTGGTGGTGCATGGTATAGTTCATTTATATTTGCACTGATGTCTTTTTTACAGGCTCATAACGGAGTTCAATGATTGTAAGGAAATCGATCAATAATTCTAAAATAAACATCCACAGTTGTATTCATTAAAGTAAAACAGAAAGCTGGTTTGAAAACTGAAAGCTTTTAAAGGGTGGGTGCTATGTATTTTCCAGACACAGTTTAATTCTTTGCCACAATCAAGTAACTATGTTACCTTCATTTGTTATGAAAATACTGAATATATCAATCATGAGTTTGACTTTGCATCATAGCCATATCTATCCATCCATCCATTATCTTCTGCTTTATCCTAAGTCTGGTCGCAGGGGCAGCAGCTTGAGCAGGGAAGTCCAGACCTCTCTATCCCCAGCCACCTCTTCTGGGAGGACTCCAAGGCATTCCCATGGCAGCCGAGAGGCTTAATCTCTCCAGTGTGTCCTGGGTCTTTCTCGGTGTCTCCTCCCAGTCAGACATGCCTTAAGCACCTCCTTAGGGAGGTGTCCAGGAGGCATCCTTACTAGATGCCCAAACCACCTCAACTGGCTCCTCTCGATGTGAAGGAGCAGCGGCTCTACTCTGAGTCCCTCCCGAATAACTGAACTTCTTACCCTATCTCTAAGGGAGCGTCTAGCTACTCTGCGGAGAAAGCTCATTTTGATCACTTGTGTCCGAGATCTCGTTCTTTCAGTCAATACCCAAAGTTTGTGACCATAGGTGAGGGTCGGAATGTAGACTGATCTGTAAACAGAGAGCTTTGTCTTACAGCTCAGCTCCCTCTTCACCACAACAGACTGGTACAGAGTCTGCAAAACTGCAGAAGCTGCACCATGTCGTCTATCAATCTCACATTCCATTCTTTCCTCACTCGTGAACAAGACCCCAAGATGTTTGAACTCCTCCACTTGAGGCAGAACTTCAACCCCAACCCTGAGCAAGCAATCCACCTTTTTCCGACAGAGGACCATGGACTCAGATTTGAAGGTGCTGATCCTCATCGCAGCTGCTTAACGCTCAGCTGTGAACCTTCTCCAGTGAGAGCTGAAGATCTTGGTGCGATGACACCAACAGAACCAACCAACCGTGTCAACCAGGACAGCCCCACAACATCCAGAGCCTTGAGGAAATCAGGGTGGATCTCATTCACCCCTGGAGCAGTGCCTCCGTGAAGCTTTTTAAGTACCTCAGTGACTTCAGCTCCAGTTATGGACAGACCAGCCCCAAAGTCCTCAGACTCTGCTTCCTCCATAGAAGACATGCTGGTGGGATTGAGAAGGTCCAAGAAGTATCCCATCCACCTCCTGACAACATCACTGGTTGAGGTCAACAGCACCCCACCTTCACTGGACACAGTGTTAGTGAATTGCTGTTTCCCCCACCTCAGCCACCGGATGGTTAGCCAGAATCTCGTCAGAGCCAATCGAGAGTTTTTGTCCAAGGCCTCGCCAAACTCCTCCCATATCCGAGCTTTTGCCTCAGCAACGGTCAGGGCTGCAGCCTGCTTGGCCTGCTGATACTCTTCAGCTGCCTCCGGAGTCCTGCAGCCAACAAGGCCAGATAAGACTCCTTCAGCTTGACAGCCTCCCTTACCCGAGGTGTCCACTACCGTGTTTGATGACCACCGCGAGAAGCACCGACAACCTTGCAGCCATATCTCAAGGCAGCCGCTTCAACAATTGAGGTGCGAAACAGAACCCACCCGGACTCAATGTCCTCAGCCTCTGCTGGGATGTGGCTGTAGTTCTCCCGGAGGTGTGAGTTGAAGATCAGTCTGACGGGTTCCGCTGTGGGGCCTTCCCAGCAAACCCTCACTACATGCTTGGGTCTTCCCCTGCCATCTGACAGCTCAGCTCCTCTTTTCACCCGAGTGTCCAAAACATGTGGGCGCAGATCAGATAACATGACTACAAAGTCAATCATTGATCTGCGACCTAGGGTGATCTGGTGCCACATGCACTTATGGACACCCTTATGTTCAGACATGTGTATGTGATGGACAAACTGTGACTAGCACAGAAGTCCAACAACAGAACACTGCTTGGAATCAGATCGGAGAGGCCGTTCCTCCCAATCACACCTCTCCAGGTCACACTGTCATTACCCACATGGGCATTTAAGTCCACCAACAGAATAAAGGAATCCCTAGCAGGAACACCTTCCAGCACCCCCGCTAAGGACTCGAAGAAGGCTGGGTACATAAGCACAAATGACCGTCAGTGCCCGTCCTCCCACCCAAATGCATAGGGAAGCTACCCTCTTATCTACCAGGGTAAACTCCAACACACAGGCACCAAGTCAGAGGGCCAAAAGTAGACCCACACCAGCTTGGCGCCTCTCACATGAGCATATGTAAACATCCTGAAATGGACCTTTGTCCATTTAAGAACCTCCTACTGTTTCTGACAATTCTACTTCAGCATGTCAACAATGCTTTATAGTGTTTATAACCTTTTGTAGGAGCATTTTATTTTGATGTAAAAATAAAACAAAAAGCAACATTATATAATATCAGTTTTGGAAAATGGCAACTCAAGATGCAGTTGAACCTTACCTGAATGACACCACGTCAGACTCAGAAAAGTATGCTTTCCAGAACCAGAGAAAAAAAAGACACTCTTACAAAATGTTTCAGCTTGGTAATATATTTCCTAGTCATCCTCTCATACATTTAGGTTAATGTTAAGCTAATTTTGCAACAAAATTATAAATACACATTAGTATGAGCTAGGTTTTGCAATGGAATCATGAACATCCACCATTTCTAATATATGTTTTGTTGGTCTGGTGGAGCTGTAAGGGGGAGTCATAGGGGAGGGGTGATCTGTGGGGCTAGAGCTGGACTGGGTACTGAGCTACAGGGAGGAGCTTTGGGTAAATAGGCAGTGCTTTGTGCTAGCACAGGAGATTCAAGGATTTTTCCAACATGCATGAATGGGTCAAAGCAACACACTGAATATATTTTTCAGGAGGGAATAACATTATAACATGATATAAATATCAACAAAGTCGATTTTACATAACATCCCCCCTTTAATATGAGGTTTTCTGGAAAGGTTTGGTCAAATACTATATATTTGTTTTACAGATGTTTTTTTGAGTGACCTTAGTTTAGAGAAATAGAGTTTTATTAGAACCTGAACCTGATATTACTGGGATTACCCAAAGGGGAGCCAAGACCAAAGTGGAATGCTGAACAACTAAATTCTCAATATATTTACAACAATTTGTGCTAATACTGTTTTATAAACCTTTACAGCACCTACTGGTCCAGATTGTAGTACTTATCGTAGGAGTTTCAGATGAATATTTATTTTTTGCAATAACCATGTAATCTGAAAATAGCAGTGTAATAGTAAAAAATAATTCAACTTTAACATTAACTAATACTGTAAGATAATTTTAAGAAAGTCCACTGGTCTACTCAGACTAGTAAAAACTAAATGGTATTTTTTCTGAGCTAGGAAAAGAAAAGCTATTTATCTGAGCATAACAGAACCCAGACATAGTACTATTATAACTTGCAAGAATAACTAATGTTTTTAACGCAATGTGAAACTTTAACAGTCAAATGTGCTATTCACATTTTGTCTGAAACAAACAAAAAAAGGGATAAATGCTGACCAGGGACTCTGGTTTGGACAGTGCAGTGGAACGTGCCAGTGTTTATAGACAAAAGACAAACAGTCTGGCAAGGCATTGTTGTCAACAAAATGGCAGCAAATGCTTTATCTTTTGAAGCGCTGGTGCCATGGTGAGGACAGTGCAAAATATGGAATTATAGCACAATAATACAGATTGGCTGGTAACAAGGTTAGCAGCTGATAGGATTTGGGGAGAACCTTGTACGGCATTTCTGGGCAGAGGTGAGTGGAGTATCAAGCCCTGGTTAATAATGGTTTCCCTTCAGGAGGATGTGAAATTGGATTGCTCATACAAAGTGCTTGCTGAGGATAAACCTGTGTTATCCAATTATCCACCAAAACTACATAAAAAATGGAAGGTGTGGACTCCTGGAAGCATTGTCCTAGACTAAAAACACAAACATATCTTATACAGCTCATGATTGCACTTAGAGTCTTAGTTTTTCTTTAACTGCTTTGTGATACGTGTTTGTTTTCTTATTTTTAAATAAAGCAATGTTTAAAGTGAAGGCAACACCGTTCTGACTCAGTTTCTCTCTTCTAAAGCCAATGCAGATAGCAAAGTTGCCCAACAGAGGGCAATACTCTATTACACAATGCATTTAAAAATCAAGCACATATTTGAAAATTAACATCTTTTAAATTTTAGAATCATTATTCCTTACACTCCTGTTGTTCAGTTAAGCTGCATCCATTCAATTTTGTTCAAACTATTTCTTCTTAAACATTCATTTTGCTGTACATGAACTGACCTTGAGGAATCTGGGCTTTTTTTTTTTACATTGTCATCTCCAAAAGCACAGACAAAATGTAACACCAGCATGCGCAACCATCGTCTGTGCAATTGCTGTGGCACTTCCTGACTTCTTTATGATTATGGCATCAAAACATGACCCTGCCTGTCCAGACTGATTCACATCGGCGCTGATGTACAGCAAAACTACATCCACAGTCTTGCACTGATCAGATCAGCTATTTTCTCCTCTAACAGCTAGAATCATGAACCCACAATATGCATATGTGGCAGAGCGGTTATGTTCATTGCAAGGCAGTTGTTAGTTGCTTTTGCGGCTCATTTATAAAAGGAAATTCCACTTCCTAATGAGAGTGATTCTCAATCGGAAATACAAAAGTCTTTCTACTTCTAAAAGAGTAAGTCAGCACACATTTGCATAAAAAAGCCTTTGATTATGATAGATATTGCCTGCAGTCTCAAAAACACGAGCCTGGGGTTGCTCTCCAGTCATTTAGCCTGGAGTTATGGCTGATATCGTTCTCTGATATAAAAAATTATGCACGCTATGACTTGGCCTTCTCATGTTAAACTTATTGAAGATTACATACCAATTAGACACTAATACAAACACACATATAGAGAACTTTTTTTTTTCTTTTTAGTTCTTGAGCATTTGCATTTTATGTCTTGGGAATAACAAGTTGGAAGATAAAATGCGTTCACAGGGACAGTGTTATTGTTGGAAGAATATATAATTCACTTAGCATGGGGCTCAGCATCCAGAAAGACCAACTAAAGATTAAAAGTAAAACTTGTAAAGTGGGAAATAAGATAAAAACCGCTGGCTTTTTGAAAACGAGAGTCAACCAATGAATTAGTTATCAACCATTACTGACAAACCCAGCCAACTTTATGCCTCTTAAAATGTGAAGAAAAAAGAAAAAAAAAGACAAGACCAAGAAGGGTGGGGGTAAAAAGGATCTGGAATTGGTGGAATTAAAAAAATATACATTCTGCATTTGCTGGCATGCTCTTTGAAATTTATTATTAAGTGCAAATGGGAACGTAAAACTGTGCAATCCAAGGATGTCATCACCCAAGTGGGGATCAACCAATAAAAAGATATTTTCTTTTCTTCTTTAGTGACAGTGCTTTAGAAGTCCCAGTGTAATATGCATTGTTCTAAAGCACAGATTTATTAAAAAAATGGAGGCCTGGGTTTCTTAGGAGCAGTATTTTATCTCTAGCAGGGCTTCACCCCCCACCCTCAGTAAAAAAAAAAAGAAAAAAAATCCTCAGCAGGCATGAAAAGTGTGATCAGGTGGAGAAGGGCAGCAGAACTGCGAAGAGCTGTCTTTGAAAGGCACAGCAGTAATGACCTGTCCTCTCCATGTGGCCTCCAGTGCCGCCGAACCCTGCCACCACGATGCTCCTTTCAGATTAGGCCTGCGAGGACCCACTGATGCAAGGCAGTAAGGATCACAGGCTCTGGGTCACTCTTGTCACACTGGAGGACTGGGACTGGGCCTCTTGACAGGTTGGTCTTGTGACGGTGGGGGAGGGGTGTTGTAGCGGGGAGTCCAGTCTGTCCTGATGGCCCCACCCCCAGACACCCACCACCACGTCCGCTTGTGATTTCCCGCAGCAGAAGGATGATTATCTGCATGACGGAGCTGGATGCATTTGCAACCAGTGACTATGATAGTCCCTGGCAGCGAGAGTTTTTTTAGTTCACTGTCTTGTGCTCCTGATAATTTCATGACAGGGTGTCCTGCACAGCTGCAGGAAAGAATCTGTGGCTTTTGCTTCATAAATAATCACTTAGTTAAACCACTGCATGGGACAGATGTGATGTGAAAAGAAAATGATCACGACAAAACCCCTTCCAGAGGATATGGAGGTGATTTAAAATTAATGCCTCTCTGTCTGCTTTTTTTTTTTTTTTCCTCCACTGTGCTGCTTTTAACCCGCTGGATAAAGCAGACAAAGGGCTGTGGTGTTGTCATTTGAGGACTATCATGATTCAAGCCCCTTCAAACTTGAGCTCTCCGGAAGGGTGCATGACATCTTGGCAGCATGAAATTACAATGTAATGACTCATTTTCAGCCGGCGGTATTGTATGCGATAAGTACAATGGGATTTTCATTTTGTGAGGAGAACTGGTAAAAAAAATGATATCTGTGTTAATTTTTTACAGTTAATTTCTGATAAAGAATGAGAAGCATAGTAGAAAAAATAATCTCATTTTATTTTACAATGATCATATTTATCTCCTAACAGCAAACCGATATTTTATGATGAGAACTAATTCAAATAGTGTAAAATCATCAAAGGTCAGCTAGAGCACAGAATACAAAGAACTTATTTTCTAAAGTTATACTATCAGAATAAATGACTACTAATGAATTATAAATTGTTGAAATGAAAAGGAAACGGGTTCATTGCATAGATGCCTCGCTGTGATCACAACGAGATGCTCTTTCTTTATGTCTAATGAGATGTGTTGTCACTTCGCCCCAGCTGCAAATCTCAGACTGGTCATAGCTGGAAAATTCATTTTTCTTGCGTCCCAATTAGAGCCTGGAGGATCTCACATCCCTACCGCGATGTGACATGGCTTCACATGAACTCCGAGGCGAGGCCCTGTGTTGCACCACGTGGTGTGCCTGAACAAAGCTTCAGCTTCTGATTATGCTCGCTCGTATCGCTCTGAGACAATATTCAGCTCTTCTGAGGAGCTTTCTGGGCTATGCAGATGCTCCTGTGCTGGTGGAGCCCTTTGGTGATTATAGTGAGGAAGGACTGAGCTGCCACCAGGGAGGGAATAGATTTTCTCTTTCACACGATTTATTTGGCTTCACTCCAATGCCGCTATATTGTTTCTTAGTCTAGCATTACATTTCTTTTTCGAATACTTTTTTTAGTAATATAGTGTCCATTCTTGAGGTTTAAATAAGAAACATAACGACTAGACAACTGGTGACAACTTTTCCTTGTTTGTTCATTGATCTTCAACAATATTCAGTGGACTGAGAGTAATTTTGTTCTTCCAAACAGAAACAGAGCTTGTCAGTAGTAAATGTTCAACAGTAGAGTGGACAATGATGGTATTGATTTGTTTGCCACAAAAAGCAATTCTTACTGACATGACCTTTTTCAAATTCTTTTCTAGATTTGCTATTTTTTTCTTCTTTTTTCAAATTAAAATTTAAATATTAATTTTCTGTTTGTTTTTTTAATTACCATAGAGAAAACCAAAAAATATATATTTTTTGTTTTAAAAAGTTTAAATAACCAATGTAAGAGCCTTGATATGAAATAATCTGTCCAATGTACAATTTTAACAAAACAAAACAAACAAAAGAAAAAGCCAGACTAAAGGGATATAGAATTCAGTTAATCAAAATTGAGTTAAAAAATGGCACTTTGAATGACAACGCATCTTGGACAACATCTGTAATTATCTTTAATTCAGGGGACTAAAAGTTACACCTTTCTAAATGCCATGACAAGCACGCTGTAGGTCATCTGTGTTTATGTGCCTATGCGCTCTACAATTACCTCGGCAGTGACTGAGCATAATGAGTCTTTGTAGTACAAACGAGATGACATTTTCAGCACAGGAAAGTGACAAAAGGTTTTGATAAATATCACTGAGTTACAAACATTATTTAATTTTTAAATTTTGTTTTGGGTGAAGACTCTCTGTTCACGGCTTATTCATGTTTAGTACTTTATGTGAGTGGCGGGACTTCAATAAGACAGACTATTTGTAAAGTAGAAACATCTGAAAAGTATATATTTAGTTATTGCATTTTATGTGGTTTTGTTTAAGCTTGATGTCAAGAATGTGTGTCAGATTTACAGCCTGAAAAGTGTTAAGAAAACAAACCACACTGACCAAATAAAAGTCCTATAAATATGTCTCACTTTTTTTCTGGGAAGAAGCCAGCAAAGCACAAAAAGAAAAAAAAAAAAAAAAAAAAAAAAAAAAAAAAAAAAAAAACCACAATGCAGGACAGGCCTTGTAAATCTAGGACAGTTACTGTTCGATGCAATCAGTAGGGTCAATGGAGGCATAAATGGTCTCAATAAAGGTTAGAGTTTCTTTATGATTGTGTCTATAGAAAACCAGGCAGCTTTCAAATGCAACTCCTCTCATCTTTTATGCTATAAATGCGCCATATTGTTTTTTTCTGGAATTGATTAAGAATTACAGCTACTGTTAATCCTGTGTATTGCAACACAACAAACGGCCATCATTATTGTCGATGTGATGTAAGAAAGCAAAATCATTTCTTCAAGATTACTGAAAAATAGTTCTTTCAAACATTTCCGTACTCCTAAAACATGTTTGATACCTCTTCTGGTGAAACTCTGCAGAGTAATCTGGTGCTTCCACCTGCCTATGTGGAGAATGTGGCACGAAAGCTGATATTTTTTAGAGGTTTAGGTGGGATTTGAAAGGTTCGGGAACTCTGTGAAACACTGGTGGATGATGTGGCAGGGAAAATGACTTATTTGAAACTAAGTGTCAGACTGGCTCTCAGCGTAAGCTTTGACAATGTTCTAAAATTTTCTGTAAAGTATTGAATGTGTCACATTTTGGTGAGTACAAATCAAATAGATTACAAAAAGAAGTCGGGGCTCAAAAAAGTCTTAACCTGTTGATTTTTTGGCTGCTTACACAAAAAAGAAAAGGAAGACATTTTTTTTTTTTTGGCCCTCAGCGGGAAAATTCATGTTGTTGCAACAGCCAAGTGTAACTACATATTTGAAGGAAAACATATGACTGTTTAAGGTGTTTTTCACATACTAGATAGGTTGATTTTTAAATTAGGTAAACAAAATGTCTTTTAAAGTAATATTAACATAAGCATACACATTTTTTATAAGGTTTGACAGAAAAGTAACTTTAAAACTAGAAGCGCTCAGAGAGTGCATACCTCTGCCAATTTCATCCTGAGTTCATGCGCAAAAGGAGAGAAAAAGTCAGAGACTCGTCACCTGACCTTTTTCATCCACAACTGGTCCCGAATTAAGCTCCAACGTTTTCATCAGTCAGGTTCCACAGTCCAAAACGTTTGTTTTATCCCCTTTCATGAGTTTTTAATGGTTTGACCATCTTCCGCATCGTGATTCTGATCATAACCAAAATGTAATGGTGTGTTTCTTTGGCCAATACCCACATGTGGTAAAAATTCAATGACAATCTGTCCATAGGTTTTTCAGGAATTTTGTCCACAGACAGACAGACAGACAGACAGACAGACAGACAGACAGACAGACAGACAGACAGACAGACAGACA
>JAUBOC010000191.1:15422836-15445113 GCA_032275365.1 Anablepsoides cearensis | reverse complement strand
CTGCGCGTGCGGGGGTCATAATAAACAGTACGAAAACAATATGACTCCCGCTACGCTGCGCGTGCGGGGGTCATAATTAATGATTAGGCACCAGGAACAGATGCATGAATAAATATTAAGATATCTTCACAGAAAAGTGACCCTGCCCCATTCTTCTGAATTGTACAGTAGGTGAGAGGACACGGAATTAAACCTTTCTCACTTTTTCCGCTTCAGTGGTTCAAGATAACCACTGTGAAAACCGATGCTTTTTGAAATCACCCCAGTGGCCCTGTAAGACTACCAATAGGCCTACTGGGGAGTCCCTTGATGTAAAAGCTCGCAGACAGATTGAATACAGTCAGGCTTCACTGTTCTTGGTAAGCTTGGACCATGCAGTTCCCAACTGTGGTAATGCTGAGCAGTAAAATGCTTATCCACCATTGACTGGTTAATTTACCGATTCTTTTAAAGAAGAACTGTGTTTTCATGGTTGGTTTGCCAAGTCAACTTGCAGTTTGCATCCATGTTTTTATTTTAAGGGATCATTCTGTAGTCTGTCAGTGGTTATAGATGTAGAAACTTTGTGCTAAATTGGCGGTGGGTGAATCTAATGTATGTAACATTTTGTGACTGGTATCTAAAGTGGTTTGTTAAGGTGAATGGCTTTTTATTTTAAACATTTGCAGTACAAACAAAACAAGGCAAAGGATCCACATCGTAGTGTGACGATGCCTGATGACATTGTGTGGAAAGTGAGACCACTGAAGCTTAAAACACGCCTGTTAGTCCTGCCTGCCGAAGGGTAATGAATGCAGCTTGATGTAAAAAGTGTGAAGCCCCACGAGACAAACGGTTTTTATGATGTGACAAAAAGATTTGTAAATAAGACTTACTTGGTTTGATTTCATTCGTTGTATTTTGTTTACCCCATGTCCACTGTACTATATTGAGAGTTTTCACACCTATGCTTTTTTATTCAACAATGTATTTTAGGATTTCGTTTTAGTTCTGTTTTGTTTGTTTTGTGTTTTTCCATTTGGTGCAGTTTATTTAAACAAATCAACAGATAAAACAGGAAAAATAACTGTTAAAAACAAAACCACCAAACACATCACTTGAAGGACTAAGGACAAAAGAAGTTACAGATATGACAATTTAATAATTCATTTTGTTTAATGACCATGGTAATTATCCAGTTGTCCCAGTTTTCACCCAATGTATCCCTGAACATATCTATTCTTAAAGATTCAGATACACATAATGATCTGATCTTAAATTCAATTTCACTTAGTTTCCCAAAACCACTACAATAATACAGTCAAAAACTTTGTAAGTACTCAAAGGTACAATTTGCACATGTATTTATAGAGAATAAGTGTAATGAAGTTAATTTCTTTGAACATTTAGTCAAAAGGTTAAAAGAACTTTTAGCATATGTTTGCTTGTGATGTATGAATCATTTGTAAACTGAGAAATGTCAACTATTTTTCTTTTTTTAATAAGAGGGCAGTTGGTTTTGCCATTTGCGAAGAATAACGCCTCAACATAAATAAGCAATTTTAAATTAGTTTGAAAATTTATTTCAAGAGGAGAGTGCTCTAATTACACTGACTGGCCATAAGAAAAGTTGCCACCAAAAAAGGTCACACACTCTAATATTTTGTTGGACCCCTTTTAGCTTTGAATACTCTCTGTGGCATTGTTTCGATAAGCTTCTGCTCTGATCTTTCACACTCCTTCACAATGACTGAAGTCAGACGCCTTGGTGGCGGGAGAGACCAACCCTCGTCCTCCGCTGCTTCTTGACGCTGGTGAAGACAAACTGAGGGGCGGCCAAAGTCTGCGGCCAGCAGCATGGACGAGCAGCCTGGAGGCTCCTTTGAGACGAACGCTGTGGCGCAGGAGTCTCCAGTCCTCCTGCACAATTCCTCTCCAACAGATCGGTTGACGATATGCCCTGCGCTGTGCGGCCACCCCAGGGGAGAGCGAAAGACTGGTGCCCGTAGAGGCAAAGTGTGACTGGGGGGTGCTGCAACCTACCGGCTCTGAGACATAAAATACCTATGATACAGAGTTTGAGAAAATCTCTGAGATTCGAAAAAAAATCATTTTTATATACCTGGTGGGATGTCTGTGTAATTTATGGGCAATGCTATGTTACTGTAGCCCAATTCATCACTTGACATTTTTAACTTATTTCTCACTTGATTGTTAAAAAATTCTGATGTCTTTTCTTAAATGCAGATGTACCGAGGGAACATTCTTGACTTTGAATGTTACAAAAGATACAAATGAAACAGCAAACCTCCTCATATAGAAAACTAATTGAGTTGTTAAATGTACTTCTGTCATTTCTTTTGTTCCAATGCATACAGGAATGCTTTGCAATGACCAACCCCAAAGTGTTCACCAATACACTCTGATTGCAGCTTCAGCCTCTCTGAATGTGGCTGATGACATAACCAAGGACACACCAACTGATCTTGTTTTATAACTTTATTTCTAAAAAAGTATAAAACAAACTCCAGAACTCAAGTAGGAGAGAGGTGAACATTAAAGCTGTTGAAACTTGAACCTGACTGTTAGCTTTCTAAGAGCTAGGCCTTCAGCTACGCTGACAAAGAAACCATATCAATGAATTTTTAATTTTTATTTCCTAATCAAAAAGCTGTCGTGAAAGTTTGTATCCTGTGTTGTGACAAAATAGTGTTGATGTGACAACCAGTGTTGCCGAGTCCGCTTATTATAAGTGACTTTGGACTTCTTTATTCTAAAGTCGCTTGTAAATTCCATGAGTCGTGGGTTGCAGTTTTTTTGGGCTTGTTTTTAAATGTGAGTTGCTGATTTGTGCTTGGCTTTCTTTCTGAATTAAACTCCTCTCCCAGCTCCCCACAGTTAAGCAAAACACAAGGAGTAGAGGGTTTGTCCCTCCCATTCCCATGTTTCCTGGCGGCTTTCTCCCGAGTTGATCAGCACACCTCAAACACACACACCGGAGCCCAGAGTGACGGGGAAACAAGCAAATAGTTTCTGAACTGTCCGTGCTGTGCTGGAGTCTCTGCTCCTCTCTTCACTCTTTATTCTGAAGCAGCCAGCCTTCAAAACCTGCACCGCTACTTTTAATATCTGCTGGTTACAAAATAAAGCAAAGCGAGAGTATTAAGCTGTGTTGAATGTTAATTTGTTAAATTACAATAACACAACACAGCTTACAAAAAACGGCTTCAGAACCGGCTTAAAACTTATGTCAGGAGACTTGATACAGCTGACATGTGCATCTACTTCCAAAACACAGTGGGGGTTGGTGCGCTTTAGTTAATGGACTGGGACATTTTACAGAGGTGGTGCACAGACATAAAAAAACACTGTTTGCATTGGGATACAACTACAGTACACTGGAATGTTGATAAGTTTTAATTTGTTTGGATTTTGCTTTTTAAAATGCATGAATTGAGCGAGAGAGAACAATATGAGCCAGAGCCAATGAGGTTTTTTGTCATAGTACCTGCAAAAAACTACTTCTTCACTCCTGGATGCAAGTGACAAAACATAATAATATAAAGAGTGAAGAAAAAGAGGTTTTTGGGAGTTTTGGTTGACTGTATTGTCATTTTGCTGCTACATATGCAAAATGCATGTTTGTTATGATCAGAGAAAGTTTATGTTATTAAAATTATTTAAATATTCAAACAATTACAGTTATACATTTTTTGGTAATTTTTCTCCTAATTTTGCTGTTGCTTATGTATAATGCAATAATAAATGTATATGTTTATACAGTAAAGACATGTTGTTGTGTTGAATGATTCTTGTTTGTTTATATTGGTAGTTCTGACATTCTGAAGTGGGTTTCTGTCTAAACATTAAAAATAATCAGTAAGAATTAACACCAAATCCAACAAGAATACCATAACATGTTTGAAATATTCAGAAACCACTGATTTTTGATAAATTAATGCTTAGTCTGAGCATAATGCTATATATTTTGTTTTGTTAAGATCCCCATTAGCAGTTTTACTGCAGCTATGGGGTCCAACAGAATTTAATCTACAATAAAAATACAATTAACATAAAAGAAAACGGAAAATATACAATTATCTTAAGCAAAAGAAAACAGAGAGATCTTTACACCTCCCCTTTACACATTATTTTCAATTCTTTTCTACCAACACATTATATCACACACACATACTCATCACATTACATATACATGTATACATATACATATGTATATACATGTACTTCAGAGATGTCTTAAAATAAGTGGATAGCACTTTAAACCCAGCATTGACAAAAACATGTTCTCTCATAATTCATGTCAATTATTTTACCCACAAAATGATGGGATCTTAACACTAGGTGGAGTTGTACTGGGTTCAAAAGTAGCCTTCAGCTGGCCAAATCTGCCATGTAAAGTTTGCATTTTGCTGCATTTTGTGGGCTACTTTGACTTTGGCCAAGTTGTACTGGGAAGTGGGAATTCCCCACTTACAAGTCATAAATTTAAACTGGAATGCCCCCTCCAGTGATAATTCCCTGTTGGAAAGTAGCGTTTAGAATTCAAAATGGCAGCTACTCACCATGACTCAACAGTGAGTAAAACTGTTTTTCTTTCATTTATAACAGTATTTCTGGTTTTCTTATTTCAAATTTAGTCAAACACTGTTTCTATGCAGGAGATACCACATAGAGCCCAGTTATTGTTTGTTAGCAGTGCTCAGTCGTAGCAATGAGACAAATTTAGAAAGTTAAACACGATACATCAAAGCTAATTACAATTGCAGCTTTGAGGGTTATAACAATGCTTACGTGGCCCTTGGTAAAAATGAGTTAATATTTCTACAAAAAAAAAAAAGAAAATATGTGCAAAATCCTTGAGATGGCAATTTATTTTAGAACAGCAGCAATCTATTTTGTATGTAGACCTATTGTTCAGTTATAATTAAACTTTATTTCTCCAAACTGAGATTGTTTAAAGATCTATCTATGACAGTTTTTATATGAATAGTTAAATATAACCTTTCTACAGAGCCTCACTTTAAAACATTTGAAGTATCTTTTATGCCTTCCAACTTCTTTTCTTTTTCAAAGTTTTACAACTAAAAACATTTATTAAGGATTGCAGGTATGAGCCAGTTAGGTTAAAGTGAAAACAACACTGTAAATAATAAAATCTTTAAGAAACAAATCCAACTCTACAATGTTAAAAAGAGAGGTTTGTGTGTGATGTGTTTACTGTAATTACAAAGCGTGACAGCTCAATACTGGGCAATTAAAATCAGCGAGTAAATTATGTGGGCAATGTATTATTTAAAAAGCACAAATTAAATAATACATCTACGTACTCAGGTTATTTATCAATCAGACTATTATACACATTTGGGCAGAAATTTATAACAACACATTTCTATAAAGCCTGTAGGTTGCAGGTATTTCATTCAATAATAAAGTGTTTAGTTTTGTATACCAAGAAAGATATGAGTTGCTGATGGAGAAGGGCACATGCATCGCATTTTGAAAATCAATAGCAAGCCGTTGGCCCTAACAAATTGTGTGTTTTTGGAGCCACATAGGGAATATGAACTTTCCATCTTTAATCAGAAAAATAGTTTTGATTTGAGCAGTGTGGGTTACTGTGGCTGAGCTGGTTTGGTTTCTGCCGGCACTGAATAAACATCTTCCTTTAGATAGGTTGTTTGATTCAAGGTTGCGTTGCAGTGGCTGCGGGATGACACTTAATCGGGGCTTGAGGCTGTAAAACATTTTCTTGAGAAGCTTTTGTTATAAAGAAATGTATAGAAATATTCCAATGTATACATCTGCTCTAAATTATATGGTTCTCCTTCTTTATTAGCCTACACACAAACCTATAAAAGTGTGAAGCTTTGCCTTTTCTACTAATAAAAAAAGACAATGCAGTCAAATATATAAAATATATAAGCTGCATTAAGAAACAAGATATATATCAACACGCTCCAGTCAAATTACTGGTATTGATCATCAACCCAAATAAAACCCTCTACATTAGACTGTGGCCAATTTTAAATTTGCAGACAACAAACAGCTTGGTGCTAAAAAATGCTGCATGCAAAAACATTAAAGACATAACCCCCTCTAGCTTCTAGAGGAAGAAAAATGGCTTTTTATTCCCCTTCTCTTCTCTCAGTTTGATAAAATTAGACATTTTAAACCTATACATTACATTTTATTTAACCTTTGTGACACTGTTTTTTTTTCACCCTCACCTCACACACACTTTTAAACACATGAGTGGAATAGGAAGTGACATTATCCAGCAAGCTGTGTTGCCCATCAGTCATTGTTAGTGTTTGTGTCATGAAAGGAAAACCCTCACAGCACTGAGGAAGTCCACGCTGGACTGAGGAACGAGGCCATTTAAAATTTGGTAGTACCAAGTAAAACCAATTTATTGCTTTTAAGAGCTGACATGTCACATGTTCACCTGATTAAGCCTGAAGCTAGGTATGGTCATCAAATATCAAACCTGTCTCGTCACATTAAAATGACGTATTACCAGAAGCATCCTTGGGAGTGTTGGTTGGTGGCTCCAGAGATCAAGGATTAAATATCGACTTTATTAGAGATGCACTGATTTCATATCAATATCGGCATCAGATGCTGTACTGGTTAACAGTGATTAAATAAATGTGTAATCCAGTAGATTTATGTCTGTGTTAAAAGTTAAAAAGAAAAAAAAATAGGAAAAAAATGTTTCTGGCATTGCTTTTTGGTATCGAATCAGTATCGACCTGTAATGGTGTCGGAGGTGAAAAAAGTGGATTTTTGCATCCTTAGACCTTGTATTGTATTGTGAAGTAAAATACGGCAAAATGGTGGATTTACCATAAAAAAACAACAAGGTTTTGCTAAATGCCGATGTAGAATCTTAAAACGAAAGAAAAAAAGGCAGAAACAAATAAAAGCTTTTCAAAAAGTACAAAGATAAAATGCACACTATTTTTTATAAATAATAATAATAATAATAATAATAATAATAATAATAATAATAATAATAATAATAATAATAATGATAATGATAATAATAATAATAATAATAATAATAATAATAATAATAATAATAACTAGAATAATTCCTGGAGAAACTATGAAAGGATTGCCATCTGTGCAAAAGGCATTGTACTTGTACTGAAAACCATCTGAAACTATTGAGAAACACCAAAACCATAAAAAAACATGTGAAACGTGTGTATGAGGGCTAAAAACCACCTAAAACCACTGAAAACCATCCAAAACCATGTGAAACGGAAATGAAAACTACTTAAAACCACTTGAAAGCATGTGAAATGAGTCAATGAAGGCAGAAAACCACATAAAAAACATCAAAACCCATGTGAAAAGACCCTGAGGGCTGATTAGTACGTGAAACCACTGGAAATAATTTACACATCATTCATATTTTAAACACTTAAGAGTTTACTTTAACAAGAAAAACAGATTTATTTTAATTACTCAGTATTTCAGTGAAATGTGATATTTTGGGCTTTTTTCACAAATCTAATATTGTTCTAGATCAACATTTGGTTTATTTTTATTGTATTGTAGGGTTAGGGTTAACCCTTAAAAATCCTCATATGCTTTTAGTTAGAGTTTATAAATTATTTTCCAAATACCCAGACATTTCTATGTACAGTGTAACAAACGTAAACGGACACATTACAAGTATAAAATGAATGTTTCCTAGCTGATCAAGGAAGAAGAGCATGCAAAAATTATTTTTTCATTTATGAGTTGAACATATGGAATTTCGCAAGTGGGTGATTAAATAATACATCAAGAACAACACATATGTGTTTATATCTTTTACTTTAATTGCACATTTCTTTTTAAAATTATATTATTGTTGTTTTGAGGTATTTTACACAACATGTTTTAGACCAGTAAACCTGTTGTGTTTGTCATTTATGAGTTCATTTTATCAATTTCACCTCAGTCTAATTCACCTATATCTTTCATGGCTTTAATCAGTACCAGCTGTCCACAGAGAATCAGTGACTCCTGTGGCCTGTGCTTGAAAGGAGAAAGCTTGTTAAAAAATAAGGTCTAAATATTTCATGCCTTTCTCACATTTTTTGAATTCTGTCACTCTTCTGAGTAGTATTAAAAAAATCAGAAGATGAGCCATATTTGCTTCACCTAATTAGTGCTTATCACCAATGTAGATGGATCGCATGATCCCTTTTATGAAAGCAACAACTATCTGACCTCTTGAAGATTTCTCACGTCTCTCTTCTTCATTAGCATAAACAGAAGGCGTTTGTCAGCAAATGGTGGTAGGCTAATATTGGCAATTAATTGTGAGCAAATAGAGGCAGCCTAATTGCTCTGAAAAGCCTCTTCTTTGTGCTGTAGTTGTTCCTTCTTTGGGATTCACTCTCACCTTCTCGTATGTGTACAGGTGTGTTTACCAGATGAGGTTTATCTCCTCAGATTTGAAGTTACAGGTGGGATGAGTTCTGTTTCCACAGAAACCACGAGGAGTAAACATGTGGCTGAGAAAGAAGACATTACACATAGAAATAAAGAGCATATTTGAATTTCTTTCATTATTATAACTTTACTGTTGGTGCTGTGACCAGAACAAGAAGAGGAGAACGAAAATCTTTTCTTCTAAATGTAGACGTTCTTAATTTCAACTTACAAATGAAATTTCCCCCCCAAGCATACAAGTACAATTTCTATCTATGGTGATAGCTCCGTTTTGTTGGAAGGGTCCCGTTATTGAAAATTAATGAACAGTCCTCAGCCCACCACAGCGGTATATTCACCCAGGCCATGTTATAATGTAGAATATGTTCTACAATTCATGCATATGCATATTTGTAATAACTGTAATGAAAATGAAGATAATAGTTCAAGATAGTCTTCAGATCCCTGCTGGACCAGATCCTATCATCATTATGAAACCTGCCACAGTCAGATTAAGGCCATGTGGGAGTTATGGATTTGGGGAGACAGAGAAAATAAGAATGGAAAAATGAGAAGGGTGTAAAAAAGCGATCTGAATCATTGACATTATTGTTAAATACATACAATCACAGCTGGGAAAAAGATTGCCCAAAGATCTGCTGGAGGGTTATTGGTTGACTATGCCCCTTCATTCCTTCAGAATTCGCTTTCATTGCAGGTGTACTAGTGCATAAAGTCTTCCATAGCTGAGGCCTGACAGCCTCAGATGCCAAAAATCCATCTTCCAATGCAATTTAGCACAGAGGGAGCTGGGAAGATGGGGAAATTATACAGGACTTGAGTCAGTTTTAAGGTAGCGGTGGAGGCCCAGAGACACATTTGAAGTGATGACAGGTTGCAAGAATTTGACAAGTCAAAAGTTAGTGACTCTAAAAATAAAATTTCAGTCACTTTCTTGAGACCCTTGTGACAAGGCGAAGTATTGCACACCCTCATTTTGTTTTCATAGGCTCAAGATAGCCAGCCCTCTGACCAATTTTCTTCTGCATTTTTCCTCATTTCTCACCTCATCTGAGGAAAATGGCAGAGATAAATTTATTCCGATTGTTGGAAATTGACTCTATGGAATGTGAACCTACAGTATGCTGTTATCAGTGGAGAGATTTTAAAAATCAAATAGTCTGAATGTATGTGTACAATTGCAATGCATGTAAGTTATATTTAAAGAATAGTTAAGACTAGTCAAAGTTTCTATTAAACAATAAAGACTGAAGTTTTGATTTGGTTTTGTCAATAAGAGATTTACGCCTGCGGCTATGGGAAAATTAATATTAGTTTGTAAAAATGTGAAAATAAAAGGTTGCCAGCAATGTTATCAGTCAAAATGGATTTATTATACGTCAGTCATCGGGAAACCATGCCACTGTGCACCTTAAAAAAGAAAAAGTTAAACACTCATTCCCCGCGGTTTTATTTCAAACTGCCAACGCTCCTTTATATGAAGGTCCAGTGAGGACAATAAGGTAAATGAGAGCAGCACATGGCACACAATTGACCCCAGGGCAGTTAACTAATAAAACATTGTGTCATTTCTAGGTTTTTCTTGGGGTAATAACTCAGCATGTACTGTATATAAAGTCAAAAGGAAAACACAGTGGTATTCTGTGTCTCTTATGTACAATTACTTAAGTTAGGGCAAAAAAAGGAAAAGACAATTAAATGAGAACTAATGTAACAAAAGGTAAGAAAATAAGAAATAAGCATATACACATAAGTGTGTGTGTGTGTGTGTTGTGTGTTTAGAAGACAAAAACAGCCAATAGTCACATTTATAGATCAGTTCAAAGTGGAGGACCCAAATCAAGAGACACACTCACAGGTAGGTCAGATAAACAAAAGTGACAAAGAGTGAGCTACATTACTAGGGTAGAACAAACGGAGGTGGTGGCAAACAAAACTAATGGCTCCTGCAGAGTCTAGGCATGCTGAATCTAAAGTAAAGTCCAACAAAGAACAATTCTACTGAAAGAAAAAAGACAAATGAAAGTCTGACACACAATTCGAATACAAAAAAAGAGAGAGGACAAAAAGAAAAATAGAAAAATGCAGGAATGAACACTGATAAACAATGAAGCCCAGTTGTTACTGGGGTATGAATACAAAAAATAATTGGAAAACATCACACAAGTGAAACTAATAAAGGTTAAGTTGACAATCGACAAATGAAAGAAAAAAAATCACAAAGTGACAGCCAAAAACCCTCCCCCAGAAAATAAACAGATGAAAAATGTAGCATGGACAAACAGGACACGCAAAATTTAAATAAATACACACATAATTGTCCATAACAGTCAGAAATGTTAGAAATTATAAACAAAACCTCAATCTTTCAAAAAAAAAAATCTATTTTCACTCTATGACTTTAAGGGTTTTTTTTTTTTTTTTTTTTGTGTTTGTTTTAACTGAGTGAGCATGAACATTGATTTCCCCACCACCAGTTTGAGAGGTGGGCCCTAATGTTGAATTTTCTGTCAGTATGTGCCCAATTTTGTCATTTAATGTGTTATGTATAAATATATATTTTAGTAGAAATATCAAATGCACAATACATGTTTGGTTATTTACTTATTTCTTTATTGGTGACAATGTCATGTCTTCCATACCGGGACAAAACAGCATGTCCTCTTTGTCCTTTTGAGGCCTTATGAACTCACACACTTTAACACTAAATCCCAAAGGGTCCAGTGATAAGGTGTCAGTATAGAGAGAGGGTGCTTTCCTGAACGTGTGCTTTACTGAAGAGCTAAAAGTGACATCAAAACGTATCATTAACATTATCTTGTATTTTTTACCTAATGTCAAGTTACTCTAATGTGTCGGCAAAGTTCTTTAAAAAAAAACAAAAAAAAAACTTCAACTTGATTTTGTCCTGTTTAAACAGGACTGAAAAAGACACAAAAGACAAAGTCAGTTGCTTGGTGAAAGAAAAATTCAGCATCACACAAAGAAATCTGGAAGCATAATACTGAGTGGAACAATGGCAGGTTTGCATTCCAGGAATTAACCTCACCTGACTTGTTGTAATAAGGGTAATTTTTATTTATTGAACATTATACAGGAGTTTAAAAACACAAAATAATAAACGAAAACCAAATATGGAAATCCACTCCCCACATCTATCCCTCTTCTTAAAAATCCTCATAACTAAATCAAAGAACAGCTGTAGACTCTTGCATCAAAAATCATAAAAAAACAACATACATTTATGGTGTTTAAGAATGGTGGAATGAATTAACTTGCTCTTTGCTGATACATACACCTTGCCTGTATGTGTTTAACACAGTTTAACAAAAAAAAAAAAAAAAAAACTCATTGCTATCCACATGTTACAACATCTCCTGCAGCCTATATGTATAAATCCCAAATAGGACTCAGCCTGTGTATTTTATTGTTTTATTAAAAAATATAATTATATAATATTCAATCATGATATTCGCAGTACATGGTTTGGTCCACAGTGTGATTTCCTCAGCAGCCCACAAACAGCTCTCAGTAGAAATGTCTTTCCACAAAGATGCTAGAGGTCGCTAAACAGGAGTAACTCGGTTGCAAAGGTTTGTATAAAAACAAGTACATGGCAGACATTTTCCTTTAATACTACCCCTCGGTGGTAATAATTTATCATTTTCTTCAGGCGGCATTACTTCATAGCTGATATTGTGAAGCCACATTTTCCATCATTTGCATCTGTTTCCTAGAAAGCAGTAGGAACTACCTAATAATTTAAACTCTACTTCTTCCATAAAACATGTTTACTTCTCTCACAAGGGAATTAGTGCAAAACAGAGCCACACAATCATGACTTCATACAACAGCAATAACAGGAGAACACAATTGAACTTGATATATCAACAGTGCCACTTCTTTGTAAATCAGTTCATCACAACATATTGAAAACAAATTGATCACTCTCAATGGACATTAACATGCATTTCAATGGATGCTCATTTTAGCATAAAATACAAGTTATCCCTCCTGGGGGGTTTTGCACAGCAAGCCAAGTATAATGTGGTAAAGTGCTTATGTCCCTCAGAGGAACACATGACCTAACTGTCAGATGCCAAAATGCCAAAGGCTTGATTGACAGTCATGTGTTAAACTGCCTGTTTGAACTCATTAGCAAATTAAGGTCTTGCTGCTGTGTGGACTACCAGTCAATATGCATCCATGTTCTGTTCTTGATTTTTTTCAGTTCGAACAGCCTTGTGGGAATGTAAAAATGGGATAGTAGTACATTCCTAAAAACAGAAAATCTATGAAGCATAATTAATGTTCAATTAAACATGAAAAAAAGAACAAGAGTCAAAGATTGATTCCTCAGAATAGCCTAAATTACATATGTGAATTCCGATGTGCAGTTATCATGCATAAAGGGGTTTGTCCTTGCCTACACAAACACACACCCACAAGCACACACATACCCATAAATCACATAAGTCACAAGTCAGCACCGATTCTTCCTTCGCGGCAGCTGTAATGCCAGTCTCAATCATAGCACATTGCTGAAAGCTCAACATCAGTCATGTCCACCCACTCCTATTCTCACATCTGTCACATCAAACAATCACGTTGAACTTTGGGGTTCAAAAAATTCTTTCCAGCGCTTCCACTCAAAAGAAGAACAGAACAGCAAATGACACATAAACATGTGTTTGCGTCAAGTCTGTAATTTTGGCGACGAAAGGTTAAACCCAAAGAAGAAGTACGAAAAGAACTAATGCATGCTCACCGTGGTGCGCAGACAGTAATACCTTGATACGGCGCGGGTTGTGCAAATTCTTTGCTTTCCAAATATAAATGCATGCTTTTATTACCCCTTTTTTAAGTTGTAACTGTCACCCTAATGCATTTCTGCTAAAAGTGATTGACGTATGGTGTTATCATTTCTCAGTGGCATTCTAAAGAGGGCTAGTGGCAGCCTTGATGCACTCTTCATTTTTAACAAACACGGACAGCACATGGCTGGAAGCTGTCGCCTTGTTGGTTTCTATCTGACAATGATGCATTTCTTTTGCAACTAAAGATGCTTAGTCAATATCTATCTACTATAGACTGCGTATAGAGCGATTTTCCTTTGTTTCATACACTGTACTATAACTTACCTTGTGTCTTTTATATGTGGCAAGCAAGCATACTGTCCTTGTACTTTCTGCTATTAAAAAAAAAAGATTCTAATGTCAGTGATAATCCTAAGGAGGATGCAAAGAAAATGAGTTACAGGAACATGCCCTTTAGCATAATGAGACAATGACAATAAAATTCCATGCTGACACACTTTTTCACCCAGGTTGTAAATAATTAAGCTGAAGAGGGAAGCAGTCAAGAGAATGTCATGTCTCATTTGATTGCACGGAGCGACAATGACGATCGTGACGTGTAACTTGCAGGTTGCCATCAAAGGGCTTATCTACATATCTCGTTTCCCTCTGATGCCGAGGTGTTGGTGAAAATCAGTTATGCGAGTAATGTGCTGAGCTGAGATTTTATTTTGTTGTTTCTTCTAATTCACATTAGGCTATATACAAAAAAGGTTCTTAATCAGTCTGTTTCTGAATGACTTTGGAAGGAGGCTGACTGTATTGAACCTTCTGCCTGGATTCCCCCCAACCCTCCATTCAAACTTGGTGTATGATGCAAGTCAATGCAAGTCAATATTTTACAGAATTTCACTGAAATTACCATACATGTCTTACAGGGTCAGCATACTCAGAAAAAAAAGGGAAAAAAATCCCCAGCTTTTCTTGGTTGTGTGAACGACAGACTCTCCCGTTCACCCTCTGCAATTTGGCGATGGAAATATATTCCTCTCTCAGGCTGACAAGAACTATCACACAGGTCATATCAGTCTTTTGATCCAGGAGCCATTAATAATCACAGGACATGAAGGGGTGGAAAAAAAAGTAGCCTTGCATATAGTCAGTCCCATTAATAAATGATAGCAACATCCAATTAAAAGGCCTTGCAAAGGCGGGTTTCTTAGAGTGTCCTCTCAGAATATTTTTGAAGGCATGCAGGCTTGTAAATAATCAAGCCTGGGGTGATCCCGCCCTCAGTACCCAGGAGATGCAGGCTGTGTCAACAGCGTGGCACTGTGCTGTCACCACATATCACTCCTTCGCCTTCACACAGCCCTCAGCTGTGTGAAAACACCACAGTCCTTATCTTCCCCCTCCTTACCACCGCACCATGTTACCCGTAGAGCACATAGACCGGATCAAGCCACACAGATTGCCATTTTCCTTTCTCTCTTTTTTTTTTTTTCAAACATGTTTTCTTGTTTGGTTTGGATTCATTTTTTATCATGTTTTACAGATGTGGTCTTTAATGTTAGACGTATCATAAATAGAATGTTTACCTCCCTGTTACAGAA
Source organism: Anablepsoides cearensis (assembly GCA_032275365.1). Lineage (NCBI taxonomy): Eukaryota > Metazoa > Chordata > Actinopteri > Cyprinodontiformes > Rivulidae > Anablepsoides > Anablepsoides cearensis. The sequence continues at coordinate 15,430,253 of JAUBOC010000191.1, read as the reverse complement.
CCTAAATAAATATTATATAAAGATCTCTCATGAGTGGATACTTTCTTGATAATGCAAAAACACAAGTAATTGATTTTTTCTCAAGTTTAATTTTGGAAGATTCTTTGTCAACACATTTTCGGTTGCCTGGCATCCCTCTGGCAAGTTTTTAAGAAGCAGGGTGTTTTGAAGTCAGAAGTATGAAAATACATTTTTTTACATACAAATCCATAATTTTCACAAAAAAACAATTGCATTCTCACATATAATAAGTGGGGGTATTGTTAGGGAACGACACCACCCACCTGTTCCTCCTCGTTGGTGAAAGGGACAGTCGGGAAGTCAGAGTCTAAACTCAAGAAACGCATTGAACAGAATGTTGGAAAGTATTTATTTAATTTTCAAGAATAAAAATAAGTAAGTTCTATGGACAAGTTCTTTAATGTCCAGAGGACTTACTTTTTTTAATTTTTTCTACCTGGATTACTGAGATGCATCAGGATGTTTATTTAATTTAGCTTACAGTTTTTTAAACCCCACAGGCTCTGAGACATAAAAAAACCTTAGTTTTTCTTTTAATTTGTGAGATTTGTTTATATGTGCATACCTGAAAACGAGGGTGAAATCATTGTATTTTATGGACAATCAGTACAAGTTGACACATATGACCATATACACATGAGACCATAGTGAAATGTCATCTCTGTGGCAGGTTTTGGTAAAATTTGAATTAAAAGGGAAAACTTGTAGATGATAAATTCAACAAGTGATACTTTTGTTAGTATATGATGAAACCAAGTTCTCCTAAACTAGACAAAATCATTTTGACAACTAACTTTACAACAAGAACAAGTAAGGAATGTGAGTTTAGCTTGCAATAAAGGGGCGTCCTTTGTAGGTTAAAAGCTTGCAACTCCACTCATTTCTGCTTTGAAGTGAGAAAGCTCCTCAAAATGCCATTGTGTACAGAAAATAAGGTCCAGCTGTTTTACTTTAAACTTTTAAAGAGAAGAATTCAACAAAAAGCACAAACGATGGCTCAGTGATTGAGCTGTTGTTTTTCCAGCAAGAAAGTTGCTAGAGCACATCTCAGCCAGGGACCTTTCTGGGTAGTGTTTGCATGTTCTCTCTGTGCATGTGTGGGTTTTCTCCAGGCACTCCTCCCACAAACAAAAAACATGAATGTTAGGCTAATTGGTAACACCAAATTGTCCCTTGGTGTGAGTCATAGTGTGAAGGGTAGTTGTCTCCATGTGGCCCTGTGATGGATTTGCAACCTGTCCAGAATAAACCCTGCCCCTCATACAGTGACTACTGGCCGTGGACATCAGTGAACCCCATGGTCCTGAAAGGAACAAGTGGATAAAAGTTGAGATGGACGGACAAAGGGAAGAGCAAAAACAGCAGTATCCTACATTGAAATAACAGAATTTGACCATTTAATTTTTAGATCCCGATTTCTTTAGAGTTGTTTTATACAAACATAGCTCTCCAAACCTCAAAAGGAAAACTTTTTTGGACATAAAACTCTGCGTTGACCAAGTAACTTGTGAATGTGTTACAATATATGGAGCTTGGTTACTGTGTGGTCTTTTGGGTCAATTTGAGAAAACAATTCCATACGTTAACTTTGCTTATTTGACTTACAGATAGGAGTTCCACATTGATCTATATATACATTTCATCTATGTTGCTCCTAAGATGGCTTCATAAACAGAGACTTCACATCTCAACAAGCACTGGCATACTCAAACACTACCAAACAAATTCATCCCCTCACTTTGTTGAAGTACACAAACCTAAGTGTCTTTTCTACATCATAATTGGTGTGCTACAAGTTTTTAGTACAAGTTTTATACAGATAATTCATACTGGATGGATATTTTGGCAACCCATAAATTTATACTGCTGAATAATGCATTCCCAACTGGGCTGCCTACAAATTACAGCATTACATGCGCAATGTGTGGCAGAGCAAACTCTCTATAGTGGAAGAAGTTTTCCTACTGAAAGATTGTGATGATTTTGGCCGAGATAGCGGCACACTCTCATTCTGTCAGCTGGACAAAGCTGTACAACAACAATCCATCCCCCCAGCAGGAAATAAGATTATGGAAGTGTATGTTTCACCAGTTCACAGAGGAAGTTTAAACTCAAAGAAAACAATTCATATAAGAGTACAAAACATTTGTATGAGTGTCATTACATTTGAGGACAGATATTATTCTAAAGTGAAGCAGACCATATTTTCTTGCAAACGTTTTTTTTTAAGTGAAGGCAGCATCTAAAGCAAGACAGTGAATCACCCCCATATTGATCCCATGACACACATTCAGAAAACTGTTCCAAAGAATTTGGTTATTTGTGCGTTTTAGGAGTGAGAATATTTTGGGTTAACATCCTCATGGTCCCTGATTACTCATTTGTTTGTATTCCGTGCACAGGCTGGTCCCAGAAAAGTACAAAAGGTAGGCGGCCTTGGATGAAAATCTATGTGACTTGCCATCATTAGCGAGAGGGACGAGCTCATGGCATTTTAACTTTGTGCCTGAGGCCTGACGATGCCCTAAAATATGAGCCACAGTGCGCACAGAGCAAACCGTGACCTTCTTTTTACCGAACGGCAAGTCCCGTAGAACAATGTGACAGTACAAAGGAACAAAATGATCTTAATTGGGAAAGGAACTCATTCCATCTAACACCAGTTCAACCACCAGTCTACCGGTCCGCTCCTCAGCAGCACATTACCACTTAATGACCTACACTGAATTAGGCACTTCCACTCAACTTTAAATGCAGAATGAAAGCCAGAGCTCCATATGACAAACTGACAGGGGCTCTACTTTCATCCAGAAGCCAAGTAAAATTATTGGCTTTGAGTAGATTGCTGATTGACATGTTGGACATAAAATTTCACTTTTTTTTTTTATTCATAATCTTATTATTCCATTTTTATGTACAAAGGTATGAAAACCGTATCATAAATAAACATTGCTAACATGTTCTTTTACTCCATTTTATGTTATATACAAAGCAGCAGGAATGTATTTTACTCTGAAATTTTCTAATGAGTATAGGCTTTTCTAACTCAAAGACCCATGCACTAAATTTAAGGTGCATTTATAAAAACTTACATTGGCAGTATGTTCAGCAATATATATTATTTTTTCAAGGGTGCCTTCTTTGTGTATCTTTTACTTAAGTGTCACTGTAATCTAGGCTAGATGTCAAGGATGTTAGTGCTGTAAATGTTTTTATGGATGAATAAGTTGAACCATGAACATAGGCTGAGGTTAATTAAAGTTTTTAAATCGCTTATTTGAACTTCTAGAACCTTTGGTGGTAACAATTTCTTTTTACACAAATGTAGTTCGTTTCCAAAAGGCAAATAGAGACTGCTTTTGTATTTTTTTTTACATGTTCAGACTTAAAGTTTCCAACTCTTTTCATTATTTTGGTGATTGTTCTGACAAATTTGCATGTTGCAATCAATTATTAAAGTAGATGTCCAAACAAGTTTCTAACAGTATCATACACATTCTAGCTGTTTCCAGCTCACAATTTCTTTTACCTTTTTCTTTTTTGGAGCTACTGATTTGTCAAAAAAGATGGGTAATGAAAATGTGAAAATATAAAAATGATTTGAGGCACATTAAACATTTTTTGAGAAGTTTCTATGTGCAAATTCAAATATTTGTGATATAAAACATAAGGTGAAACTGGATTGAACCAAAATCACAGTCATTTTAGTAAAAAAACATCAAAACAGAGAAACAGCACAAAGTAAATGAGGAGATAGATACAAGTGTAGAATAATCAAAACCAAAAAAAAATCAAATTTTTACTAAAACCAGGTGGCATGGCAGCACAGTGACTACAGCTGTCGATGAGAAGCTCGCAAGATTTCCTCCAAGCTCTGTGTAGTTTCCATGTTCTTGCTGTGCACACATGCATTTTCTCCGGTTTCCTCCCACATACCAAAAAACATGCATGTTAGATTAATTGTTATTATTAAATTGTCCTCTAGGTAGGAGTGAGAGTGTGAGTAGTTGTTTGTCTCATTTGTCTCTATGTGGCCTCATGATGGACTTGCAGTCTGTCCAGGGTGTACTCCGCCTCTCACTCAGTGACTGCTGTAGATAGGCATCAGCTGCCTGAAACCTAGAAAAAAAAGAGGATGGGTGGATTGATATTGCCCTAATTTTATGATTTTTTTTATTTGTTTGTTTTTAGGCTTTGTAACATTTTTGAGCCAAACTTGAACCCAAGAAAATAAATCATGCTGTGCCAAATGTCAAAATAACTGTATGTTCCAAAACTAAACAGTACCATATGGATAATCTTCCAACCAGACAAATGCTGCATTTTGACTACACACAGGAAATTAAAGCATATTTTGAAAACGTGTAGGATTAATACATTAAATATTCATTTATCCATATCCATTTTGTGGAGTTCGGGCTTGCAGGTGGATGAGGGTGTGTGTGGGGAGGGTAGTTTCTTCCACCAGCTCTCAAAAGAACAGATCAGTCATTTATGACACAAAGGACTCCGAGACAAACAACTCATAAACATAAAACTACTAATTAACTTTATCACGACACAACCTTCTATGTTTAAAAATCCAAACTGAATTCTAAAGCTCTTAATAAAACACTTTATTTATAATAAGGTAAACATGTAGCAATTCATGTGATAATGTGCCTAATTACAAGCGCACCGACATATATGCAGGTCTCCATTACAATTAAAGAAGTTTGCTCTGGAGGACTCATTTGTCCCGTACAATACCTGGCACATCCCTTAAGTGCAAGCAAAGCATTAACTTAAGGACAAAAATAGATGTGAATGCTATGTATTTATTGATTAAATAACCATCAAGCTCCAGTCCATTAGTTGCTGCTTTATGTTTCTGTTTTAATTATTGGCCCTGGAAGATGTAACATGATAGGATCTTTAATCACCTGAGACAGAAGCCTGTTTCCAAAGGACACCTTGCTGACACCCTGCTCCGGGAATGTGTCTACAAAGCAGATTTAACTGATCTCCATGAGTACATGTGTCACATCACCTTCTAAATTAACAAAGGGGTGTGTCAGTTACAGCAGGGCCACAAGCAATGCAGTGCCAGCAGGTGAGTTCTAAGGATATGAGCTTTTTCGTTGCAGGACAGGCATCATTGCTACTGACAGTCAAAAGCAGACTCATCTGTGGAGAGACTATCAGCTTTATTTCAGTGTGTTGGTTTAAAGAAGACAAACTGAACTAAGGTCATCAGAACAAAGATTGCATTATAGGAAGCCCCGTACTGCCTTTTTGTGCCCTCGCATGTTTATTTTCTGTTTGCAAAGAGAGGTTCAGTGTTTCAGTAATTTACTGTATATCTCATTTAAAACAGGGTACAGGTCACCAATCTCATTTATAGATCTCATAAAGCATCACTTTGCAGTTGTATTTTTAAATATGCACAAACCAAAAAAGTAATGTGTTTTTTTGCTGCCACTTATGACTTTTTTTTGACTGACAACAACTGAAGGTTATGAAAAAACAAATGGATTTACAGTATATTGAGCAGCTGCATGGTCAATAAAAGTAACAATCACTGACTTTCACAATGTTTTCTCTTCATTTCTTTGAGTTTCATTTTGGAATGACCGTATTATTGTATCATGTTTTTGATCTGAGTTTGTTTTACAGAATGAAATGTCTGAATGAGTGCTCATCCAAGACTGGTGATTCAATACGTTTTGCCAGGGGTTGTTTAATATAGGTTAACAACTAGTTTTGATGGACTGGGCACCTGTTTTGTAGCAAATAAATAATCAATTATCTTTTTTTCACATACAAAAAAGCAATATTTGTCTATTAAGATTCAGAATTTTTTGATGTGGGGTTTTGTGGAAATGTTATGAATAATTAATACCTTACCTGTGGAAAACACTAAAAGTCTACAATAAAGGAAAAAAAAAGATTTATTATGATACGATTAATAGACTAATGACTGGGTCAATGGGGCCAATCAAACGGTTTCTTCTTTGTTGAAAAATAGTTTTTGTCTTTTCTTCAAGATGCTTTTTATTTCAACAAAGAACTCATCCAGAGGACTTACTCAACATTTTTTTTATATCTATAACATCACACATTCTTGTGCCTGGACAGACTATTGTCTTTTGTTGAGATGATTCACAGTATTTCCACTCCAGATGCAGTTTCCATCCAGCAAATGAAAAAGCAACACTGCACTGACCCCGTAGCTCCAGTCAAAGATGACCTCATCTTTAGTCCATATAACCTGCATGATCTGTTGGTATAAGGTGCGCCAAGCAGCTTCCTTCACTGAGATGTGGCTGTGAGTCACAGGAGGGGGCATCATGCACCTGTCTTGATGCTTCATTATGGTGCCAGTAGATTAGAGTAGTAGCTGTGTGATGTCACAGTCATTAAAGTGCAGGTGGAACAGCGTGGGACCTTTTCGACACTTTCCATGTTTGTTATGTAGAAAAGGATGTGCTTGCCTGGACGGGAGCTATATGTTATGGTTCCGTGCAGCTGAAGGCGAGCCTGTGTAAAATACAGCCCGAGTTACACAATACTGTGAAGGGCTGGCAAATCTGTCAAAATTGTTCAACTTTCAATAAAACCTCATAAATGTTTTATAAATATGATTTGTTTGGCTAATTTTCTGACAATTCATGTATTCATGCACCCATGCTTGCAGCCGCCATGTTTTGGACTTGTGACCTGATGCAGGGCTGTGTATTGGCAGGAATCTGATCTTAAGATATGTATCATTAAACAGGGGTCACAATACAATGTATCACAATATATTGCAATAGAGTAAGCAAGGCAGCACAGTGCGATATATCAATTTTTCAGATTCTAAGGATTCTATTAAATTTTAAAGATTCTAATAAAAAACTCAGTATGCTTTATATGTATTTTATACAGTATGTTTCATATTTGTATTATTTCATCCATGTTTTCAATGATTAGGCCATATGTGCCATTAAAGATTTTGATAATAGATTTAGATATTAGATTTATAATATTAGATATTATATTTATAAGAATATAATATGATTAGATTTAAAAATTAATTTACACTGCATACTTCACCATCAACACCCCGGGCTGCCAACTCCAAAAGTTTTCTGATGACTCTGCCATAGTCTGCCTCATCACAGGTGAGGACGACTCAGAGTACAGACAGTGGACTCAGGACTTTGTAGACTGGTACCTGCATATTTATGAATCAATTTTCTAACTGGTTGTAGATTTTTTTTAGGTGTACATCAGTAAATTAAAACTCTGTCATGTGTATGAAGTTGTGCTTTCAGCCAATATAAAACAGAGAGCTGGTGGACCGCTTTGTGGCATGGTGTGGAAACAATCATCTCATATTGAATGTCAACAAAACAAAGGAGATGATTGTAGATTT
>JAUBOC010000191.1:15393593-15404423 GCA_032275365.1 Anablepsoides cearensis | reverse complement strand
ATAAAAAGTTTTGGTGAGTAAAATATATGTTATTTAAATGTTTTATTAATTATGTCCATATTGATGCTGTTGTTAATTTATGGCAGCTGTGGCTGCAGATGAGAAAACTTGTTAAATGTGTTGCTGATGACTTTCATTCTGGCTTCATGAGACACCTGTCTGTGGTGCAGAGACCTGTGGGGCAGCAGTACATTATTCAGCATTTCTGTGTGATTTTTGTAGCCGTGGCTTCTTATCAGTTTGAATGGATTGTCTGTAAGTTATTTATGTAGTTATTTAATTGCCGCTGCGACACCCCCCCCTTCCCCCCCGCACATCCCCACGTCAGGCAGGTCCATTGAAGGCCTAGGTGTTAAATGCACGGCCCGCCACTGCATTCTCTCATCAAAAACATACCCAGAGTGTTGCTTTGACACATTCATGCATGTTTGAGAAGTCCTTGAATCTCCCATGGTAGCTATGTGGAGCTATCTGAATGCTTGCTGGTACAAAGCACTGCCTATTGTACAAAGCACTGCCTCTTTTGTACAGAGCACCTCCCTGGAGCTCAGTCTGCAGGGAAATAAAGATTGTGGGCCGGAGATAACAGCACCTTGCATTGCAGAGGAGCAGGAAAAGGAGGGCAGGAGGAGGTGGGAAATTTGTTTTTAGAGGCAGAGTGTGTTAGGAGATGGTTTTATTTATTTATTTATTTATTTATTTATTTATTTATTTATTTATTTATTTATTTATGTCTTACAGCAGGGCTATTCAACTAAACTGCTCCGGGGGCCACAGTTAATGCAGACCAACAGCTGAGGGGCCGAACATCCACCAAATAAAGTAATTATGTATATAAACCAAGTATTACAAAGATCTGTTACCTTTGAAATTGTTTATTTTGCTGTATTTAATCATGAATACCACATACAGAACCCTATAAAAGTAGTGATAATAAAACAATGTCAAAAGCAAATATAACACATTATGCCACATATCATATTTTGACATCTTTGACTTGCCAAATTTTTAAACCAATTTTATTTTCACTTTTATAGTTTTATCTTCCACTGCTTGAAATTTTAACTGTCTGGAGTGCTCATAGAAATGTTTTTACCAGTTTGTAGCCAAGGTTCTAAAGTTTCTGTAGATACCAAACATATGTTTAATTAAAATAACTTGTAGTAATTAAAGTAGATCACCGGGGTTTGGGCTGAAGAGATGAATGAACCAATTGGCGGGCAAAAATTTGGTCACTCGCAGGGCAGATGTGGCCCGTGGGCCACCAGTTGAATAGCCTTGTCCTGGCTCTGATACACAAAATAAATTTGAAGCTGAGTTAAAAAAATAAATAAATAAAAATCCATGAGATTGTCCTGTACGTATACCTGCAAAATGGGTAAAAATCTGTGCATTTTGCAGACAATGTATGAATCTCATTAATGAAGATGCATGCTCTTCCTGGATAAAGTAAAAAAAGGAAAGAGCTTATGAATTTCAGTAATATCAGAGGATTATTTTTGTTCTGTATGTGAGAGGACTTTGATGGTGGTGGAAATATTTGCATCGCATGGAAATGTTCCATCACTCACCACATAAACCAGCAAAAATTCCACATCCAAACATCCAAAAGCTCTTCACACTCTTTTACCTGCTGGGATCTGTCAGAAGCATTTAGAGTTTTAGCTTTTGCGCTTCACAGAGAATTATGCATGGGGTTTTCAACGGCACAGGCTCAATATTACACAGACCTAATACTTCCATGTTAAACAGTTGTCAAGATTAACATTTGCCAAATGTGTTTACATACCAAATCTTTTCTTCAGCAAAAAGTGCAACAATGTTGCTGATGTCTTGGTGTGCAACGTCATGCTGTCTGAGTGCTATTGCTTCACATCTGAAACACCGCTTCCCATGTTGATGGAAAAACAGTCTTATCATTCATTTTCCTGCTTCCCACCACCTGACTTCTCCCCTTAGTCTGCTCACAGTGTTATGAGACTTGTGGCAAAAGTGAATGATCTTGCCTAAAGGCGACACCTCATAGATATTAGAAACTTTTTACCAGGTAACATTTGGTTTTTGAGCCGTGTGTGATTTATATCACTGCAATAAAATGTAAAAGGGACCACAGCTGTCAGCGTAGTGTGTTGTGTATGCTTTTGTGTATGTTTGTTTGCATGATTGTGTATGTGTTCCTCCCACATACACTATTCTTTTCATATGCCCAACAGCCATCATCAAACTCTTTGTGTGCGCTGTATTGTCTCTGACATTAGTCATACATTTCTATAAATATTCAATCAGCTTGACTAGCAGTAGAACACCAAGTTTCCAAAATACAATCTCACCACCCTTTACATTATTTATTTCTGTACCCTCTTATGAATTATTTTTCTTGTTCTTCTATTATGCTGTCATCTTTTGATGTTTTATGTTCCGAACATAAATTTCTTTAAAATAAAAGTCACAACTAAAGCATGCTTTGGCTCATAAATATATGACTGAAACGTGTCCTAAATTAAAGTCAAGTAATATTTCACTTTACACTTTGACTTGTGCATTTTAGAGAATGAAACAAAAACGAGACTTTTCATCAGCTCTGAATATTAAACGCATGTTTTTATTATTGTATCTTTTATTAACCTAGCCCTACCTTTATGGTGGCAAAGTAGAAACCCATGCTCCAGCTAGGTCTATAAAATTGTTCCTCAGTCTATTCCAGCCAGCAATTCTTTGAATACAAGTCGCTCATGTTTTCTTATTAGCCTTGTGCTCCATCATCAGTGAACCTCAAACACCAGCTCATTGTTTAAGTCTAAAAATCAGCCTTGCAAGTCGTTAGTCCCTGTCTGTGGCCCTGTTCATTTTAAAAAAACCCATGTTCTTTTCATCATTCAGCCCATTTAAGCGTCATTTTCCTAAGTCGTTTTTGGTGATGAATTGGCCCCAGCAGTGGCACTTCAATCTGATTTTGTGTAACACGTTGGAAAATGAGAGAGAAAATGATATGGAAATAAATCACATTTTGCTACTTGATCAGAACCGCAGTCTGAGCCTGAGCTGCTCTCTGCCTTGAGTCAATTACTCATTACACACAGCTATTGACCTTTCATCCAATAGGAAGTTCAGTGAATATCTCTGCATGGATTGTAATTGACAAGATGTCTCTTTTAATAGAAAAATGCCCACATTTCCTTACAAGTTAATTATAGATTCGATAGAGGACCCAACAGCCACAGACTCTGGGAAAGGTTAGTATAGACATTTGTACCTGCCATGCTACCCCTACATGATCTTATAATTTACTTCAGACAGAGAACCCATTAACATGTAGTTTGTGCCATTTAGTATGTGGCACAATTTGAAAACACAAATCCGTATATAGTAGATATTCTTGAAACATGCAACTATGGGGAAAAAATATAACTGTTAACTAATCCGTGCTGCACAAAGTATTTATGAAGTATTCACAGTTGTCATGTTGAATGTAAGATGAAGTTGGTTTGTCAGCACGATGAATGTTTTATTATCATTTTATTTATATATTCATATTTTTAGTTTCAATTCCTAATGTGAAACTGATGTAATTGTAGAACAACTTAGTTCTGCTCTGCGGAACAATATAATAAATGGGGGTGTATTCTTTCTTTATTTATTTTTTTCAAATATTCAACTTCTCACAAATATTCACATATTTGTCCTTAATGTTATCTGAAGTCTCTCCTTGAAATCTGTTGAGTAGAATTAGGAATCAGGATGGTACTATAGCTTTGATAAGAAATAGTACCAAGCTCCAACTGAGATCAGATGATTATTTTTTTTCTTTGAAAAAAATAAATTACATATAAAGTTCTAACAGTTAAAATCTTGAGCAAATATATCATAGTTTCACAATATTGTGTTATTAAAATACATACATTGTAATGTAATTGCTTTTATATCAAAGCAAAAACACAATTTCATTCATACCTGCAAAAATAATAACATAACATTGCATATAGCTGTACAAAATTTTGTCGTTTAATATGTATTGATCATTTTAATTCTGATGCACACACAGTGAGAGAACACACGTCAACGCGTTGACAATCGCTGTTTAAAATCAGTGTCAGATATTTCATGTACCCATGACACTGACTTAATTTTCAAAGTATTTAAATAAAATTTTAAATTGGTGTCAACTACATACACCAGAGAGCCAGCAGAGCCTTTTATAAGAAACTTTTTTTTTTCAAACAGAGATTAACTGAACAAACATGCAGAATAAAGAAATACTGTAGCAAGTTATAGTTCTACAGTATGCATTCTTATTGTACAGAATAAGACTTCTTTATTGCCAGTCTGCTCTTTGTAAGGTAATGCTTGACAAGTTGACATTTACTCAATGATTAGCCATGTAATTAGCCTCTGTTGTGAGCCTGAGCTCTTCAGGCTTGTTTTAAACATTTGTTTAAGGACATCCTAACCATATAAAACGTGATGAGTGTCTTTTCTCTACACAAGTCATGTTTGTTTGAGTGTAAAATATTTCCTGTTTTTAAAAGATTTAGAAAACGTAGCACATTACAGCTACCTCATTGCAGCATGATACTAAGTGCTGCTGGATTAATTAATAAGTTTATGACAGTTGCCTTAATTCTTCAAATGTGTTTATTTTATGAAGTCTTCAACTACTCAAGCACACATTTATTACAAGCAAAGAACAAGGGGAGCCCTTTTACATTTCAAGTGCCTGAAACAAGCAAATAAAAAAACTTCTGACATAAAAAATAATTATGACCACAGCATTGGTATGATGGAAAAAAATGTGTATTTTTTTTAAAACCCAACCAATGTCTACTTTATACAATATACACTTACACATAGGCTTCAGGAATTCATTTTAAATAAGATCATGTGAAAAATTCTCTGATGAGCAGCAATTAGACCAATAAAACAAAAAAAGGAAGGGGAGGTTGGGGTCAAAAGCTTTGGAATTGATGGCAATATTATCATAGTGTACCTTAGCTCTCGCCCTGCAATAGTTGTCAAATCATTGTAAAAGTGGTCCATATGGTAATCTTTACCATTCTCTAAGTTTCACAAAGCATCACGCTTAAATGTGGTTTTGTCCCACAATCACAAACCAATAAGAACAGAAGAGGATTACAGTCACAACAATTTTGAAAATGAAGTCAGAAATCTGACATTTGGTCAGATTTTTTCTTTCAATTCAAATTTGTGGTATGTTGGAACCCAAAATGCAGGGGGAAATGAAGACTGAACGTAAGAAAAAAAAAACTGGTTTATTAAATAACATAGGAAAAAGCTGACATGGGCCCCGTTTCAAAAAGCAGGCTTGACGAGCCCTGGGTGGAAAGCAACAGAGGCAAATCCCCTAAAATGTCAAAAGAATAAGTGATCTAATATATCTTGTTGTGTGTACATGTCATTGACTAAATACGCACTAAAACGCGCTCAACTTTTGTTCAGAATCAGCTTCCTATCACTGGTAACGACGCAGCTTTCCTCTTACTTATTCCCGCAGCTTCACAGTGCTTTAAACAGTGAGGACGCTGAGCGTCCACAGAGTTCAATAGCGAAGCAAAGAGTGCAGCGAAACAAGACGAGTCATTGGATAAATGCTGGGCTTTGTCCCGCCCCCCAGACACTCAGTGTCTCTGGGGGTCTATGGGGCAGTGGGCTGGCCTGCGTAGGCCCGGACACTCAGCTTCTGCATGATGATTGGATGATCTGTCTGAGGCTGAATCCCTTTGTGATTGACAACTAAATGAGCGAAATGAGTGAAACAGCAGTCTTTTGGTGTAAACATCTGTAGGAGTATTTTTTATTTTACATTCTGTTCTGAACCGGAGACTTTCCTTATCCTCATAGTAGCATTTTCTTTGTTAAAAATGACTAACGACAAATCAAGCTTCTATTTCTGGAGGGATTTTTTTTGTAGCTGCTCGTGTTTGTAGACTGACTTCTATCACTCTTTCTGACCTCTATCGAAGTTTCTGTCGAGTGGGTGATGCTGAGCCCCTCCACCGTCACAAAGCACTCATGGGCGGACACACTTAACATAGAATTTACGTATAAATAAACTGACACATTTTATGATGCAGGCTGAAAATTGAGCTTTCCCTCCATGAAAGACCAGCATCCGCCTATGAATCAAAGTACCCCACGCTGTGATACTTAGGATTTTTGGTTTTAGAACAGAAGATATCAACTGGATAACTCAATCCTGAGTTAAGTTGGAGAGCAAGTATAAAAGAAGCTCTCATCAATGGAAGTCATCGCTGGAACTAGAAATATTAATGACAGCAAATGGAGAATACCAACATATATATACAGTATATATATAAAGGCAATACTGTTGCTACTGGAAGAAAAGGAGTTAGTGTGGCAGAGAATTGCTGATTAAGTCAATGAGTGATTATAATTTTACATAAATTAAAACTTTTATTCTTTACGAATATTCAAGTGCATAAAAGTGAGTGTGTTTATGCATCGAATGTGCGTGTTGGTGCAACCCAGCCAGTACCGAATGGAAATGCCAGCAAATGAAGATTAAACATAAAATATAGTAAAATCAGGTAAGGTTGAGGTATAAGTTCTTATGTTCAACCTTTAACAACTGAATTACATAACTCACTAGCTAAATTTAACACATGACATTGATGAGGTCACCTACCCACCTCCCAAAAAATAATGTGTATTACCCCATATTCCTTCTGCTAATATTTAATATTGTACACAAGAAAGTAGCATGATAATGCTAGGATATGTGTCAAATTAGTGCTTATAGGTGCTTAAGACTGACCTCCAAATGTGGTGGGCGTCCTCCACCACAATATCTGAAGGCTACTGCATACTCCCCTTTGCCTGCCGAAATGTATTTGGATTGTTGCAGCTTCATAACGGAAATTGCGTCATTCTGTTCCCATTGTCGACATTTCGGCAGCTTCTTGACACAACCCACTGGCAGAACTTTTTACCTCCCTCCACATAAGATTTTATTGTGTGATTGGTCAGAAGTTTGTAGGCGTGTATGCTCATGCTGAATGTGCTCAGACGCTGCTTTCGCTCTTCAATCTTCAACCACTCGCTTCAAAAACAAAAAAAGTGTCTTGCTTCCAGAGTCGTCTGTTGTACCAGGAAGCAGCTTTTAATTCATCACCGTCTTCTCTTCTCTGTTTAGTTTGCTGTCAGCGCATTGAATCCTAGGATATCCTTGACCGAGGTTTAGTGGGCCATATTCTCCGCCGCAAGATGAGGAGCCTTCAAAACGGGATGGCACTCGGCGTGGGGGGAGTGGCATATTGGGCCGACAAATGTGCACTCATGAGGATGTGGTTTGTGAACTGAGATGCAGCCTAAGAAGTTGACCGAGGATAGCATGACACAGGAAACACAGATAAACTAAAAGGAAATGAGAAGACAAAACACAAAAGTGCCAAACAAGGAAGCAACCTGAAAATAATCAAGAAACATGCATTCTGAGGAAAAAAAAAAAAATTCTTTGTATCAACTAAGGACAAAGCAAAAATGCTGGTGGGGTTGCATAAAAGGCAATATACCTCTCAGTCATGGCTGTCCTAAAGCTTTTTTGTATTGTAACCAAGAACAAACTAAGTTTGAATCTGCTTGTTGCCTTCAAAACTCTAAACCAAATCGGATAGTAAAAATATATGGTAGGATTTAAACGACAACAAGTTGATAAGTGCAATTTAACAATGTTGACAACTGGAAAGATGAGTCCAAAATAAGTGTCAAAAACTGAAAATGTGCCTTTTTTATTTTAAAAAATTGCCATTTTGATTCACTTTTGGTTTGATTCCCTTTAAAAGATATTTAAGGGATGCCACTGAGCTTTTATCTTCATCGTATTTCCTACTGTCACTGATAATGCTTTTTTTCTCCCCCCTCAACAATATATATAAGCCAGTTTGTGAAGTTCCCATTGCCTTCAATCTCTCAAATGCTGAGATATAGATATCCTTGTCAAGCTGCCACTATAACATTATTCATGTGCTGCGAACAGTGCTCCATTTTTGTAGCAGTGATATAGTTTAATATTCAAGCAATGATTTTGATATCTGGCAGCAAATTCTAGCTGACACATAAATTAAAGATAGCACAAAAACAATACTGTTTTTTTTTGTTTGTTTGTTTTTTATTTGATAGTAGCATCTGTGAGATACATAGTGGCAAGTGAAGGCAGATTGTCAGCTGTCTCTGTGTGTAAAATTTTATCTTCAACATAAAGTATAAATCACAGCATAGCTATATTTACTGTGGAATATTAGCAAACATCTCCGGGGCAGTTTTTAATAAAGAACATTATCAAATGTGTTTTCTTTTACATTATTTTTTGTCCTTGGACCTAAAAAAATAAATCATGTAACAGTGCATTGAGTCAGTAACCTTAGACAGCTCTGTGTTTTGCACTTTAAAAAAAGGTGCTGTTGTTTCAGGAGACTAGACATTTGGAAATCCACTTGAATAATGGTTCCTGCTGTTTAAGGTTGATGAAAAGTCTACAGAATGGAGGCAAATCCACATGAGAACATGCATGACTCATGCCACAGATCAGGCTGCGGCATCAGGATGTGAGTTCTTATTCTCTGTAGCACAACTTACAGGCCCTGATAAAAGAGAAGCAATAGTTCAGTGCCACAGTTATGCTGAGAACTTACATCCCCAATAATATTAAAGCACTACAGCAAAAATGTTCTTCTGCAAGAGACTATCTAGTCTGAAGATTTGGGACCAATTGAGTATCTGGAGGATGAGACTGAACATTTGAAGCTGAGATCGGCTTCAAATTAGCCTGAGGGTAAAGTAGAAAGTCTTAAAATGAACATTGGCCATCATCAGCTCTTTTAAAGGATACTTGAGCTTAACAATTAATGCGTTAGTCCATCTTAATTCTAATATTTAAATTATTGTGCAAAACGTATTTTCATCTATAAACAAACTACATATTGACTTAATAACTGTAAATGTAGATGTATATGTATCTGATATACTTGACATATCTATATATAAGCTGGGCATAGAATAGTTTTTTTATTGCAATTACTTTCAGGATATTTTTTCTGAATAAATAATCGTGATTAATCTGATCTTTTAAAGGATACTTGAGCTTAACAATTAATGCATTAGTCCATCTTAATTCTAATATTTAAATTATTGTGCAAAAAGTATTTTCATCTATAAATATACTACATATTGACTTAATAACTGTAAATGTAGATGTATATGTATTATATATATATATATAAGATATATCTGATATACTTGACATATCTACTGTATATATAAGCTGGGCATAGAATAGATTTTTTTATTGCAATTACTTTCAGGATATTTTTTTCTGAATAAATAATCGTGATTAATCTGATCTTTTTAAAAAAAAAACAGTTACTTTACTATGGCTGAATTCATACAGTCCATGTGCAACACGCCTTGTACATTTTCTTATTGTGTTTTTCTTATTGCTTATTGTCTGGGACCTCAGCATCTGTCTTGTATTCATCATGCACTCATTTAGTACGGCAATAAAGATTCTTGGATCTTTGATTAATTTCATCATTATGCACAAAGGTTGACATATCAACTAAGAAACTTTATGAAAATAAATACATATTAACTTCTGCAACTCCTGAAGCAACTGCAGCAAAACCAATTTCTTTATTTAAAGAGAATAAAAAAATAAAGAAATCCAACATACCATTTTAATGACATATTACTGAGTAAAACAAACTAATAAATGTTTCCATGGACACTAAACCACCATGAACAAAACAAGCTCACTGTTAGTGGCTCATTAGGTAATTAGGGTTGAATATCTGCAAGCTGTATTGAAAAAAATAAAATAAAATAAAATAAAATCTTTGCAATTTATTGTTATTGGAAAAGATCTGCTTCTAAACCTCTTGTGTGGAAAAACAATTTCTTGTGTATATTTTTAAAGTATTTAGTAATTTTTTTTGTGAAGGTAGCACCTTTATGTATTCAGTTGTTTAGTTTTGCTGATTTCTTTTTCTGTGAATGCATCATGTAGTGTCAAATTAGTGACAATGTTTTGTTGTCATTTTTTTAAGTAGCAGTCTTCTACTTTAAATTGCTATGCTACAACAGATTTAATGACTGAAATTATGCAATTTAGGTGCTTTATATTAGCATACCTTTCAGGTCATAATAACTAACTAACATAGATTAGTCCACTCTCAGTCATATCCATCCAGTAAATGGACAATATCAACAATGTTTTGATTTTATTTCATTTTATTTTATTTTCATTCGCACTCCGAAAATGCATCTCTTGGGAAGTTCGGGGAACCTCTTGACATGTTGTTTCCTCTCCATTACCCAACCAGCTGTTGTTCCTAATGAGCCCAGAGGCAATCTCTCATTTTCAAACTTACAACTACGCCTCTTGTGCAACTGGTGACATATTGTCTGTCCACAGAGTGAGGGCCTGTCTCGAAAAGATGATGTTCGTCGTCATTAATAGTTAGCCCACAGTTATTACAGAAGCAGAAGCATTAATGGTGCAAGCACGTGGTAAGGTGGACTTTGTAAAACAAAGTAGCAAGAATGTGCATTTTCTTTCTTTTTAATTTTCTACGTGTGTCTGTTTGCAAAATATCTCATTAACCCATTTTGTTGAAATGCTCAAAAAGCAATTGTTAGAGCAATAAATAAGGAATATACAGGTTTATATGTAGTCCTATTTTCTTTATTTCTTGTCATTAATAGGAAGTTAGGTAAACAAAAGCTTAAAGGGGCTATATCATGTAAAATCAACTTTTTTGAGTTTTTTATCATGTTATAATGTTATCCTCTCATCAAAAA
>JAUBOC010000191.1:15381474-15393493 GCA_032275365.1 Anablepsoides cearensis | reverse complement strand
AAAGGGGACATAGATACTTTATTATGGTATAGTATTTAAATATATGCCTGAGAAACACATAATATAACCCCTTTAAGTTGCCATTATTGTGAAATTTAGATTTTATTTTGAAAGTGTTACTTCCTGTAGAGCCTTAAGCTAAGAAGCAAGGATCAATACACTTATTTGACTGTGCTAGCTGTATATTACTGGAAATAATATGAACAAGGTTTAGAAGAAGACTCTTTATTTTGATGTTTTGTATTTTGAATGATTTTTTTTAATTACATTTTTTCAGATAGAGTTTTTGTTAAATGCACGGTTTTGCATGTGTCCTTTATTTTTCCAAGAGTTCGTTAAGACTGACAGAGATATGGGTCTGCTGTCATAACAGCTATTGCATCTACAACTGATTAACTTTTGGAGGCAGCTCAATTCAAGGAGGCCAACTTTTATTTAACTTTAGTAAACACAAAAATGGCTATAACTCATTTTAACAGACACTGGGCTAAACTCTGGTGAGGTCATAGCTGAGAGCCAACCTGATTACATATTTAAATCAGTTCAAGCAAGACTGTTGTTTAAAACGTTGGCATACAAGGTCGTGATATGGTGTGCATTTCTTCAAGGAATGCTAGTTTGATCATCCAAATGTATTCAAGCCCAATATTGTGAGTTTTAGAGTTTGTAACAGTTAATAAACAAATAGACCCTGTTGAACATTTTAATGCAAATTTAAACCAGGTCAATCTATAATTGCTATTAAAGCATTCAAACTACATAAGAACGTAATCTCATGACACACACTGGATGAATGTTTTAAAAAATATATATCTTAAAAGCAGCATCACCCAGCCTCTTGCAGTTTCAATGAAAAAACAATTCTTACAAAAACTGAAACGTTACACAAGAAGAATTGTTCTTGTCTTTATAACATGATTTCAACATCTGCCTTTTAAATAATAGCTGAGCATATATGCACACAAATCTTTACAAATAATCAGCGTCAGTCCCACTCAAGATGTTGCAGGTGTAGATTAGCTCCGGCTCAGATTACAGCCTCAGGAATTCTTGTCGATAGGAACCTTGATGCAGAGTGAGGGAAACAGCTTGTGGTGTGCCAGAGAAGAATTATTCCCCTGATGTATCACATAAATATGTTATAAACAACCTTGCATTGCCAGATTATAATAAATAATTCACTGCCCTTCAGAGCTAGCAGTGGGTGCCTGCACAGATTATTTACATCTTCAAAATTATTCTTTTAATGTCATACAGCAAGATGCCAAGGTGAACCCAGAGTAAATAATGCATGGCAGAAGTTTTATCTTGGTACATAGGGACATATTAGATCTAAAGATATATGTGCCCTTAAAGCAGTAGTTCAGATCTAGGGCTAAATCAACTGTTGCCTCAAATATTTTCAGTTTACAATCCTTCTCACCACTGTTAATTTTGCAATACGCTTATCTTTATTTGCAAGCACAAAATGTGGCAGCAGCTAGTAGCTGTAAAGTTTTTAGTGCAGCCTTGAACACTTTCAGCAGAAATATCCTAATATTCATGCCTCAATAATTATTTAATGTATAATCGACTGGTGCTGTCAAAATTCATATATAAAAAAGGCGTTCACATGAACTAGTAAAAATGTTCCAATTGAAGTTGTTTTAAAATGACAGCACTTTGACCTTGACCATGTTTGATCTAGCTTTAGCTTATCAATCTGGTTAGAATTCAGCTTTCTATAACAGGTAAGATGTCAGTTGTTTATAACTTTCCCTATAACCAGATTTTCCACCACCTTTGGAGGTGTCTTCAACGATGAGTTTTGGGATTTCCAGCTGACACCCAGCACAGATGCTCCTACACCTCCCCTGCATCATGCTATTTTGCACTAGATTGTCTTGGGAACGTCTCTGTGAGTCTTGCACCTGGGGTCCTGTCTGATGTGTTACACCCGGGCCTGTGTTGCTCCTGTGCTGAGTGCCTGTTCTCATGCTAACATGATTGGTGCCTCTGTGATGTTTCTCAGTCCAGCCAACCAGACAATTTCTCAAAAGTAGAAAATCTGAAAACACTAAAAAAATGATATATATACTGTGTAAAATAAAATTAAATCATTCTCAATATCTGAAGGGTTAAAACCTCTTCACATCTATTCATTTATTTTTCTTATTTAACATTAATTATATTCTCATCATTATATGTACAATCATCTATTGAGACTAATCAGTGCAAATCACATTCATACACTGATAAGACACACATCAGAGGTATTAGGGGTGAAGTATCTTGCCCAAGGACACAACAACTGAGACAGCTGGAACGGGGAATCAAACCGGTGACCTTCCAGTTCCAGGACGACACCCCTAACCACTCTGCCACGGCCATACATGTAAAATGTACCCTTTGTGTTTTTTTAAATCATAGTATAATTAAAGCCTGTTTGCAACATTGTTAGTTACGTAAAACTAAGACTTTACAATAATTTATATTCTATTAGCTAGTGTGTTTTTGGTATAAAGGCTCCCTTTATAAATGGCTTAAAAATGGTTTATAGATAGGTTATTAATTCATCTATAAACCCTTAATAAATCATTAATAAGTGTTTATTATGAGAGAGAACCAAAACTGTCCGGTTTCTTGCCAAATAGAGAGCCAAATCTGTTCACAGACATGTCATCTAAAAAGCTCTTATTAAACATTTTACACCAGGTACCTTATAAGCACAATTATGATTTAGAAACTCATATTTAAGCAATTATTAGTACTGTGTTATTTTATTATAAATATTGACAACTATTGAAGAGAGCCTTATTGTAAAGTGTAAAACAGTATTTAATAAGGACTAATAAACATTTGTAAATACCACAAGGAATATTTATTGTAAAGTGTAAACCAGTACACTATTAATGACTAATAAGCATGTATTAATGCCATTAGGGAGCCTTATTGTAAAGTGTAAAACAGTACACTATTAATGACTAATAAACAGATTTGGCTCACTATTTGGCAAGAAACCGGCCAGTTTTCATTATTTTCTGTCCGTAATTATTGCATAATAAACACGTATTAATGATTTATAAAGGGTTTATATATGAATTAATAACCTATATCTATAAACCATGTATAAGCCACTTATGAAGGGAGCCTTATTGTAAAGTGGTACCATTTTTTTTTACCTAATATTGTATATTCAGGAAGGAAATATTAATTATCTGCAGCTCTATGAAACATATACTGTAAACAAGATTATTCCATTACAATTTTAGTGAAAATACTGAAGTTTGAAACAAGAAACCAAATAAAACTTTTTTTTTTCCAATGCAATAACCAGTAATTAAAACGACTACAAGCTCCATCAATTTATTGTTTGCTCCTTTGCCTACAAGCATAATATTAATGGTTTTGGACATTTAGCTCAATGGTCTCCTGCAGTGGGACTTTTTCCTGATCATGAACCCATTACCAGATAGAAATTATTTATCAAACCATAAAACAAATCCATGCAAGTTAAATGCCCCCTTTTCAGCCAGACAGCATTTTTTGTTCATAGAGAATGTGGTGCAAGTAAGATGACTGCATCTGTCACTCTCTTCATCTTAGTTGCACTAATCAGCCATTCCTTTGTGACCACTCTGTCGAGGTTTGTAGTAGGACACAGAAATGCAGACGGATATGAAGAGTTTGAATTAAAAAAAAAATGAAAGCCATATTAATCAAACAGAAAAGCTGACATGTCAGAAAAAAAAACTGTAAAGCAAAACTCAAGGAGACACAAAAGGAAACCAGACATGGCACTAAACATGCACAAACAATGCCAGAATGACTGAGGCTGAGGAGGTAATCGGCTGCTACTGAGACTAATAAGAATGTAGAACAGGTGCGAGTTGGAGAAGCACAGCTGAGGATCTGGAAAAGTCCTGAAGAATAGAACTGGTGGCACAGGGAAACACAGAGGAGGCAAAAAAACTAATCCCTGTTTGATTCATTGATAAGGATCCATCACGTCAAACTTTTAATTTAAACACAACCTTTCATGTTTAATGTTATCACATCATTTAAAACATCAGTTTACAACATCTTAAACACTGTTCAGCAGCAACATCAAAACCACCGGTGAGTGAAGTAACACAGAATATATTGTAACAATGGCACTTGTGTTGTCAGCTGAAAAGTGGAGTGTAAAAACTTGAGTGTTTCTGGCAGAAGCCAAATTGTGATAGCTAAATGACTGGTTGAGAGCATCCCCAGAATAGCAGGTCTTAGAGTTTTTCTTTTTTTTACCCCCCAGCATTCAGTATTAAGTCGCTATCAGGCAGGAAAAATCTACAGCTCAGCGTTGGACTTGAGGAGAAAATGTTGCCCCTGTGTTGTCAGATCTCACAGAATAAATGCTACCTTATACAAGCTGTAAACCTTCATGGTTCGACAAAAAGATTTTGAACATAAATTTTAGAGCGGACTACTATTTTTTGAGTGGGAAAAAAAATGTATTGGTAACATTTTAGTTGCTGCCATGCAGTTGAGGTTCCACACTTGGAACTGTTGAAAAAATCTGAGTTGTTCAAAATTGTATGTCTGATTAAACAGGAATCAGCTGGATTTCTTCTTAAAAACTTTATTTTCAATCTTCTGCCTCTAATCAGGTTCATACAGCACTCAGCAGGCCTCAGTGTAAGACCTTGAGCTAAATCAGAACAAAACAAAGCAGCTCTGCTCTGAGCAGACCCTGCAAAACGCTAACAACTTCTCTTCTTTCTATAATAATGAATTGATTTTATAATGTACATCTCTTCCTGATTACATCCCTGGAGGTGTTACCTTTCATGTCAGACGTCAGAACGTAACTCATTTTGTTTAGGCTAAAGAAAGAACACATGATAAGACACACACCAACTCTTTGTCTGCTTTAACCATAAAGGCTGAAATGATCAGAAGGTATAAAATACAAAACTGCATCTAATATTCAATTAATCAGTTACAAAATTTCCTTCAGAACCATTACAAATACTTTTTTGTTAAATAAATACTACTCTAGTGTATTTCTTTAACAAGGTAGACTTCTGGTATTCTTATTTAAATGTTCTTAACTATTTTATTGAACAACCTGGTTTCTAAAGATTAAAAAAATGACAGAGACAAAATTATTTGAGATTATGTGAGAGTTAGAAAATTGCACAAGGGGCACCACCTAAAATCCTGCTCAGGGCTCGAAACAAGCTAGGGCTGGCTCTTCCCACAAGCATTAGAGCTGGACCATGAAAAAGTGAGGAAAAACTTGGCTGATGTAAGGCATCTCTCTTCTTTCTAAATCAGGATATATTGCACTGAAGAGCCACGATGCAATGTTGTACAGGCAACACATTGTAAAAAAGTTTGGTTTCAGTCTCAACACGAGTCATGAAGTTTGCAACTTTTTGTTGTGATTGAACACATTTTAGCATTATTAGCTAGCATAAGAAATACAGTTCAAGGATTTGTAAAAAGAAATTGACCAAGGACTTGCATAAAAAAAACATTTGTGCAGATCTCAATAAGTCCAACCAAGTAAATGAAATTTAGCTAATTACAAGGAAATTAGATTTGCTATACAAGGAGTCATCGCTTTGATACATCTGTTGGCCTCTGAACAAAAAACACAAGATAAATAAATAGCTTTAGAAGCAAATATTCATGGAGTCCCTTAAAATGTATTGCATGACATGTTGAATATATGTTAAAAGTGGAGACAAAATTATAATTAAGAAATAAAATTAGAATGACTGAAGGAATTTGTCTGGTCAACTCTCCAGATGGTGTAATTAGTTTGGCTTTATATGAAAAGCCAAATGTGGTGTGGGCCAAACGTTAAAATATCTCCGTCAAGAAAACATTGTTAGTCCTTCGAGTGTTTTAAATTAATCATTCCAGTTTTTTTTCTTAAGCAGTAACCTTGGAAGTTGAAGAAATAACATGTTTTTCTAGCTTTCAAAAGTTGGCACTAGTGTGATGTGGTCACAGGTTCAGTCTGGATGTGCAGGTGAGTACACACACCAACAGTGGTGTATGCAGAATAACAAACAGCAACACTACAAAAGCAGCATATAGGAGTTTAGACACTACAACTACAAGAAAACTGGACTAGAATGAATACTATACAACACCTTAAAGTCAGTTTCAACATCACATTTTACCAAGAAAAATTGAAGTTTTATATTAAGGGGCATACAGTTTGATTTACCAAAATTAATAATCTACTACTATTGTTATTAACATTAATAATATTTGATTGTAATATCATCGCTGTGTGTCAAATGCAATGGAAAGTAAATGTTTATGGTAAATGGCCAAATGTCCAGAGCAACTCAATTAAAAAAAGAACAGCTTCTTATGTGACACAGCACTTTACTATAATATTTTTTATAACAAAGAAATACAGGAGTTAGACAATAAAACTGAAACACTTGGTTTTAGACAACAATAATTTATTAGTATGGTGTAGGGTCTCCTTTTGTGGCCAATACAGCATCAATTCATCTTGGGAATGACATGTCCTGCACAGTAGTCAGAGGGATTTTAAGGCATTCTTCTTGCAGGATAGTGGCCAGGTCACTACGTGATGCTGTGGAGGAAAATGTTTCCTTCCTGACTCACTCCTCCAAAACACCCCAAAGTGGCTCAATAATATTTAGATCTGGTGACTGTGCAGGCCATTGGATATGTTCAATTTTACTTTCATGTTCTTCAAACCAATCTTTCACCAGTCTTGCTGTGTTTATTGGTACATTGTCATCCTGATACACGGCACCGCCTTCAGGATTCAATGCTTGAACCATTGGATGCACATGGTCTTCCAGAGTGGTTCAGTAGTCCTTGGCAGTGATGTGCCCATCTAGAACAAGTATTGGGCCAAGGGAATGCCATGATATGACAGCCCAAACCATCACTGATCCACCCCCATGCTTCACTCTGGGCATGCAACAGTCTGGGTTGTACGCTTCTTTGGGGCTTCTCCACACAGTAACTCTCCTGGATGTGGGGAAAGCAGTAAAGATGGACTCATCAGATAACAATACATGTTTCATATTGTCCACAGCCCAAGATTTGCGCTCCTTGCTCCATTGAAACCAACATTTGGCACGAGTGACCAAAGGTTTGGCTGTAGCAGCACGGTCGTGTATATTGACCCTGTCCCGACGAACAGTTCTGGTGAAAACAGGGGAGTTGAGGTGCACATTTAATTCTGCTGTGATTTGGGCTGCTGTGGTTTTATGTTTTTTGGATACAATCCGGGTTAGCACCCGAACATCTCTTTCAAACAGCTTCCTCTTGCGTCCACAGTTAATCCTGTTGGATGTGGTTGGTCCTTCTTGGTGCTATGCTGACATTACCCTGGATACCGTGGCTCTTGATACAACACAAAGACTTGCTGTTTTGGTCACAGATGCACCAGCAAGACTTGCACCAACAATTTGTCCTATTTTGAACTCTTGTATGTCACCCATAGTGTTGTGTGCATTGCAATATTTTGAGCAAAACTATGCTCTTACCCTGCTAATTGAACCATCACACTCTGCTCTTATTGGTGCAATGTGCAATTAATGAAGATTGGCCACCAAGTTCAGTGTCAAGGAAGACAGATCTAGGACTTCAGATGAGTATTACAGGTGGGTTTAGTTCCGGGATCAGTGGAGGCAGACAGGCAGCGCACAGGTGGAGAACAGGTAATATCTCTTCAGAAGGACTTTACACAGGTGGATCAAGGGAGCTCATGGGAGGTTTTCTCTGGAGACAGGAAAGTACAAAAAACACAGGTTAGCGAAACTCTGAGGATTGGCATAAACACAAGGCTGAGCTGCTTTACCCAAGGATGAGCGATTCATTGGCAAAGATCTGATCTTCTGTGTAGCCTTATGTAGCTCGAGAGCTGATGAGCCTGATCCACCTTAGGTGAGGTGATTAGCGCTGCCAGCCAATCAGTACCGGAACAGGTGAGACAATCACCAAAATGCCTTACCCACACTAAAATGTGTTTCACTTTCATTGTCCAACCCTTGCCCTTGTATGTTTAACCACATAAATCAATTAAATAAAGCATTTTTAGAAAGACACATTTATCTGAACTAAACTTTACTGGAGCCCATTCTGAAAGAGTGTCTATGCCTTTTAATACCTGAATAAAAGCAAAAGAAATGAGGCGGACGTGTTAAAAAAAAAGAAATGAAAAACACCATTTTAATGCAGAACAGCAGGGCAGCAATTGCAGAGCATGGGAAGTGAAGAAAAACAAAAGACTAACGTAACAGAGGATAGCCTTAAATATCCCTGGGCTTACTGATGCCCCTGAGCAAGTTTGCATTAAAGGTGAGCTACCTAACAAATCACACACGCCTGTGTCTGATTCTTATTCATCAGCTGCTGACATGACACATTAATTCCATCTGCCAATTTGAATTAGCCACCGCTCTTAAAGTGATGTGTTCTGATATTAACATATGTCTTTGATTAATTCACAAAGGTCCATTCAGTGTCAGCTTTTAAAAGCTGAACAGGGGGACTCATTTTTCACTTGTAGGCAAGTCAGGTTATTAAAGGTGGATCATTTACATTGTCAAGTAGGAGATGATATTAATTTAGCATTTAGAATTATCATGAGAGCCATTTTACTAACAAAACCATTTTCCTTTGGATCAACTTTGAAACCTGCCTCTAGAACAATACGTTTAAAGTAGTTGTATACTTTTAGATGCTAAAATAGAGATCTAAAACTTTTTTTTTAGTTTATGCTTTTGAATTTACTTAAGGATTCTTGTTGAACAGTTTCAGAGTTTATGCCCTCCTGCATGCAGTCGGGAATGGCCTTTCCGCTTCAGAAGACAATTTGATCACGTTAAAAAGAGGAGAATGATCACATCTCCAAGGGCTTGACTCCTTGCCGTAACCCCCAAAAACGATGACACAGTAATCTATGAAAAATTCCACATGTCAGCATTTTTTTTCCCAGTATAACTTGAATTAAACAGTGGCTTTTCAGAGGGTAACAATAAAACAAGAAGGAATTCTTTCACATATAAAGATATGAGGAAAAAGAAATAAAATGCTTTCTTTAAGATGTAAAAAAAAACACTTTAGAATCTGACCTTGATCTATAAAATGATTTGTTCTACTTGTTTTTCTTTAACAAAATGCAACAACCTTTCCTGAACTCAGAAGGTAAGGCATGTAAGAAGAATAAAAATGCTTTTCAAGACATCAGACAATACAGTTTTAGAAGTCAGACTTAACAAAATCAATTATGTGATTGCCACAGAGTGTCAGCTGCTACAGGACTTTTGTTTTTCTTTCACACCGTATTTATGTTTATTGTTGCAGATAATTCATTCACCTATGTTACTCTCACTGCAGACTTTAATTACATTTCTGTGACAGAATTAAACTACAACCAGATCTATGTGGATGATAAAGTCCAAAATTATACTCTTCCTCTCAATCACTACTGGGATAAGACAGCTAAAGGCAACACCCACAATCTTCGAGTACAAATACCGCTAAGCCGCTAAGCAGATGATTGGTGTGGGAACACACTATGTAAGCAAATGACTTTGAGGAGGAGGAGGGAAAGACCATGCTGATTTCTCAATTATACTTCCTCCCCGGGCGTAGGACAGACAAAAAAAAATTAAAAGATATAAATAAATAAATAAATAAATAAATAAATAAATAAATAAATAAATAAATAAATAAATAAATAAATAAATAAATAAAAACTGCAGTATTGACATTAAGCCAGGCCAGAAGAAAAAACAAACAAACAGCAAAACGGTAATGGAGCTTATTTCGTGTGAAGAAGGTTCTGCTGTGAGACCAAAAACGGGGGAAAAAAAGGAAGGTTACGCAATCGGAACAATGCAACAACTGCACACAGTGACTTTAAAGACTTTATTTTGCAGAGATTGAATATTCTAGTGTTAAGACATGTTTTTCATATATTTTCTTACAAATACTTTTTCAATGACATTTGTATTCCATTGGGTTTGTGGAATCCAGACGTGATTCAGACAACAAAAAGAAGAATGCTAAAAACCCCCCACAAATGTTTCTTTACGAAGCATTTCAGATACCAATTTTCTTGCACAAAAGCTTAAAACAAAAAGGATTTTAACTTTTTTTTATTATTATTTCTTATGATCCTCCACAACAAAGGTATTTTGCTTGGAGCAGGTGGGGGAATTTTAACTAATGTTTAAACATGCAAGCACGCCGTAGTAAACATCAGCATTTGCATTCATACTGTGGTGATAAGTAGGTTACCCCTAGAATAGGACTACATCCTCTGCGGTGCACCATTGTTGTTAAATACTTAATGGTTCTGCGAGTATCTTCAAGGAGCACCTGTCCTGTTGTTTTGTTAGTCTGATTAGAGTGTGAAAGAGATGTAAGGAAAAAGAATCAATAGGGAGCTCAGTTTAAGTCTACTTTGTGTGAATATAGTTTAGAAACTGCATATTTGTTTCAATAGGGGGAAAATAATGCTGCATGTGTCTTGTTTGGTTTCTTCTTCTTCTATTATCTCATCAGGTGCTAAGCTATGTCAAGATTGTTAGTAAGAAAAGCTATGTGCAAAATAATTTTAGTTCAAAAAACTATTGATCCAATGCAATAATAACCTTATTTTGGTGCCTTGCCTTTAACAATGTCTATTCAGAGGGTTCTTTATGCTATAAAATGTACTTTAAGAATATTCCCTACTGCTTTAATGGGCTGTTTTTGGTCTGTGGGTGAAAACGGAAGTACCTGGAGAAAACCCATGCATGCATGGAGAGAAAATACAAACTCTACAAGATCCCCAGCAGGGACTTACAGGGTTATTATAATTAACTAAAACTGACTAAATAACAAAAACTGAGATTAAAAAAAACATTTTAGTTAACTAAAATAAGTAAAAAGTGTAAAAAAAAGGAAAAAAGATAACTAACTAAAACTGTATAATATTTTTTACAAAACTAACTAAAACTAACTGAAGTTATAGATAGAATATTCTTTATTTTAGTGTTTGTCAATTTATTTTGAGCCGTGTGAACTGATTATACAAATTGTTATTTATTTATTTATTTATTTATTTATTTATTTATTTATTTATTTATTTGTTTGTTTATTTGTTTATTTATTTATTTTTCAAATGGAGTAGTTACACATTAACTGTGATGATTTCTCGCAGTCATATTCAAAGACAGGGCCTGAAATTCACGCGGAATTGTGCATATCATGATTGATTCCCACAAATCTAGTTTTTATAATGGTGATGGAAAAAGGAAAAGGAAAACAACACAGTCTGCTGTTTAGCATCACCTGCCAAATGATGACAACAAAAGTTGTGAGAAAGCAGCAATGTCCATTTTGGGATTTCTTTAAGTGCCTGAAATTCACTTTTGAAATTGGGGAGGAAATTCCCCCTTACATGTTTCAGAGTGGGGGTATTTATACAATTTGGGGGGGATTATTACTTATGAGCCTGACTACAGGCTTTATGTTGTGCTACAATGTGTATTAAATATGCTGCTTGCATTTTCCTCCTCCTGCCTAGCTGTTATGTTAGCTGCTCTGTCTCTTTTCTGTTTGAGAGACTCTTTCAGAACACAGAACCACTAAATGGATGAACAGCACATAACATGTTGATGTTCCCCCTGGCAGTTTAGAAATCCCCTACCACTCTCACGTGTGCTTCCTGGGATTAAAAGATGCACGTAAAAAACTCAGCTGCTCTGATTCAAGCTACTAAAGTCTGTAGCAGGAGTTGCTGAATAACTCTTGACCCTTCATTATGTTGCAGATAAAAATGCGTCTAAGAACATTTTTTTTTTACCATTTTAAATTTAAAACACTGCTGCAAACTTCCAGCCAGACTATGGGCCAATAAAGTTTGTATTTATTTATCTTCTCTTTATTATGTATAAAGAGTAAAGAGTTTGCATGCCTAAAAAAAGAATAAAATAAAAAACACCCATTTCTCTGTTCTACTCGCTTTTGTAGATACAATCAGGGGCACCAGCGTGCGCGG
>JAUBOC010000191.1:15305925-15334478 GCA_032275365.1 Anablepsoides cearensis | reverse complement strand
TATATATATTTCATTGCACAATACAAAAATGACCCTCCCTAGTTGCTCTTAGACTTTACATGCCATCACATCCAGTGACAGATAGCCTTACAGACAGCCGCATTGGTCCTGAAGCAAGACTTGTAGCACAACAATGATCTCCATTCCGCCGTTGGTGCAGACACATTTTATTCATTTGATCATCACTGTCATGGTAGTGGCATGTAGCCTGTTGCCCTCTCTCCATTTTGTTACCATTCACTCCCCTACCACTTTTGTTCTGTCACCTTCCTGCTGTTTTACAATGTCACACTATAATTCTGTATGTGCAGCTTTGAAAGCATTTTCTTTCTCTATCTCTCTCTCTACCTCGCGCTCAGTTTGGGCTTAGGTTCTGTACCAGCATGGAGTAAAATGGCAAGGTCAGAAGTTTAAAAGCGGCAGATCATAAATTAGACTTTGTCTTGGTTAAATTATTTTTAGTCGCTGTGGTGTTTTAGATGTGAAAAAGAAAATAAAACATCTGGTTTTGACAAGGGAAATATTTGATGTGTCACAGGCCTGTCACTTTGCAGGTTTTGTAAATAACCACAAAGAACATCTAAACTGAGACTGCTCACCGTCTTTTAAGAACAATCCAAAAAAAAAAAAAAAAACATCCGACACACTTCAGGAGGGGGGATGCTTCAGGTGCATATTTCAATTCTATACCACAATCAAGTAACTACAGTATGTTACTGTAGGGAAAATCTGCATTGTTCAAAAAATGGTATGTCAGAATAAACAGGAATGAGCTGGATCTCTTCTTAAAGCTTTATTTTCAATCTTCTGACTCCAAAATCAGGTTCAGTAAAGCACACAGCAGACACAAGGCCTTCAGCCTTGAGTTTGTTTTCAAAACAAACCCAACAGCTCTGCTCAGCCCAGACACTGACAACTTCCCCCAATGTAATAATGAATAGACATTATAAAGCATATTTCTTCCTGGTTACACCCCTGGAGGTGTTACCTTTAGCGTCAGATGTCAGAACGTAGCTCAGATTTGTTTAGGCTAAGGAAAGAGCACATGATAACACACACACCAACTCTTTGGCTGCTTAAAACTTAAGACTGCAATGATCAGAAAGTATAAAATACAATACTGCATCTAATATTCAATTAATCAGTTACAAAATTTCCTTCATTACCATCCGTTGTTATGAAAATCCTGTATATATAAAAAATAAAATTTATTTTGCAACATAGCCTATTTAAACACCTTGAAATTGGTCTCTGTCTCTTTAGGGACCTCCTACCATTTCTGACACTCCCACTTCAAGCTAGCCTGGTAAAAACCCAACTCTTGTCCTTCACTTTGCTTCGTACGAGGGTCTGGACTCTCTGTTATAGAAAGCAATTCTTGCTGGAGGCGTGGCCTCTGCTGAAGTTTAAAGTGATTGGATCTGTTGGCCGTGACTTATGTTGCTGTGAAGGAGGCTAAGCTAAGAAGCTAACCGCGTGCGCCGTAAACAACCCTACTGAGAGGAGAAAAATACCGAGCTGAACGAGACGACTGTAAATGAGAGCTGCTGCTTTGTCAGACAAATTTATTTTAATTTGGAAGCCTTATCAACACGGACTGGCTTCATTCACTTCCTCCGCTGCCATTGCTAAACTAACTATCAGACACTGCGCAGAAAATCAACGTTGTTCAAAACTCCACTTTCTGTTTACTGATTGGCCCAGGTAAAATAAACCACAAGCAGACACTCCGCAGAAAATTGACGTTCTCTGATTGGCCCAGATGAAATGCTCCTGATAAAATCCTTGTCTATGGGAGAAATCCCAGATGAAGCAGGGAAACTAGAAATGAGCGGAACTGCATAGGAAGGCAAGGGCCAGTCTAACTTCAAGCGTCATCACAACAATGCTTTAAGGGGAGGGGTGCTCTGTGGGGCGGGAGCTGGGTACTGAGCTCCAGGGAGGTGCTCTGTACAAACAGGTGGAG
This sequence comes from Anablepsoides cearensis, assembly GCA_032275365.1. Classification (NCBI taxonomy): domain Eukaryota; kingdom Metazoa; phylum Chordata; class Actinopteri; order Cyprinodontiformes; family Rivulidae; genus Anablepsoides; species Anablepsoides cearensis. The sequence goes on along the minus strand of JAUBOC010000191.1, from coordinate 15,332,512 downwards.
CTTTGTACCAGCAGACATTTAGACAGCTCCAAATGGTTATCCTAAGAAAATTCAAGGATTCCTCAAACATCCATGAATGAGACAAAGCAACACTCTACTGTACTTTTTGATGAGGGAGTGACACAATATAAAGCTCAGAAAAGTTGATTTTGCATAATACTTTCCCCTTTAATGTGTTGCGGTCCACATCAATGCAGCCGAGCTCTGCTCCACGCCTCTTTTGTGTCTCCGAAGCTCACTTTATTTCAGGAAAGTTCAGGTTTGTGTGGGAAGTGGCCGTCTTCAGTGATTTGTGAACAGGGCAGCATAAAGACCAACTTTGCAGCCATTTCACAGAACTGTTTTGTGAAAGTGCCTTGTGATACCTCTTTGTGGATCAAATGAATCTAGAGTAGTTGCAGGTATTAATAGGCTCTGGCTCTGAATGGTAATAATAGGAACACAATGCATGTATTCACATGCTAATTTTCAACATGGGTGGTGAGCTCAAGCAGCAGAAATGACTTTTTCTTTACGAAAATGCAAACCTACTAACTGTCGTGGGAAATCTAAAAGTGACAACAATGACTTATGGGAATAGAAAGGCATACTTTAAAATCTTAGCCTTACTGTTTAGGGTCTATGTACACAATCCAGTCAATATGAAATTGTAACTCAGCGTAATTATGTCAGAAAGTGATTATTAGACATGATTATCTAACACTGCCTGCAGGATACAGTGCATTGCTGTTCCCTCTCTCTGACATGGCTTACAGGCTTGCCCCTGGGAGGTACAGTAGCTCCAGCTCTCTCCGTTCTTTGCTGTTTGTCAAAGCAGTGAGGGTAAATATATTCCTACTGGCGAAGAATAGATTATATTGCATTTTTTGCAACCTGTGCAACAATTAAACCCTGCACTTTTAGCGCCAAATGTTACGTGTTTCTGAGGACTATTTAAAGTCATATATTTATTTTTCTTAAGAAAAATGTTTGCTGTTGAAAAAAAATATCAACTAAACTGGTCAGTGAAGAAAAGGTTGTGTGAGAGATAAATATGCCTGTAAACTGGTTAAAAGTGAAAGACTCGTCATAGAAAGGTACCTTGAATTTGCAGTGGATGAACTCAGACATTCACTTGCACCTCTTGGCTGGCATACACACAGTGTGCTGCAGCAACTTGGCATATGCTTTCAGTTTGAATGTGCCCCTTTTTTTACAATTTGATACATTTGTTTAAAACATTGTTCTGTCAGTTGCATTTTTCATTCTGCATCACTTGTGGTGCTTGATGTTTTTGCAATAGGACGTGGACAGTTTTCTCTTTGTCTCAGTAAAATGAAGAATATCTGGAACATTGTCCTTTTAGTTTCTTCTCTTGGTAAAACTTAAATTGAAAATTCCTTTTACATATTGAAAGTAAACAGAAGGGGGGAAACTTCAGAAGTTCTTTCTGATAGCAAATACAAAGAAATAGACAATTTTAAAAATATGTTGCTGTTAATGCCTGGTTCACACGGCAATATTTTAAAATTGATTTTCAAAGACTGCAAAACCTCACACATGGAGTAAAAAGGTTATAGTTTATCCAAAACAATCCAACATGTTGAATATCCCAGATTTGACATAAGAGGGGTCCCAATGTCCTTCCGAACTGACTAGATCATTCGGCAGGAGTACCTCATAAGATTATCTTGAGAGACATCATGATAATTGAGGGCAAGATTAAGATTTTCAGAAGGACAAAATCAGCACAATTAGTTTTCAGTGTGAATCTGGCACAAGCAATACAGTTTCTAAATAATCGTACTAAGTTTCACGAGCTGGAAGGTTCATACACGTGTGGACCATCATAATTTACATCATAAAATACATGTTTTCACTTTTATCCTATAGGAACAAAAGGTGCTAAACTGTCAATATCTAAAGAATTCTCCTCTATAGAAAGCTCCTCTGGAATACAGCTGCTGTTCCTATAAAGATGGTGAGTTTGTCAGGAAGCTCTCCCTGTTGACCAGATACAAACAAATTAGCAGCTGACTCAAATGTGTATATACATATACTGTTTCTGGAATGCTGGTAAAGACCTGCTTCACTTTGTGTTAGTTCAGCAGTTTAATTTATTTAGTCCTGTTTGTTGAGCACTTATCAAAGACAAATAATATTTTTCACTTGAATACAGAAATATTGAATTTTTATGTCTGCTTTGAGCCAAGAACATCTTTTTTATTTTACTTAATACATAATATAGTCTCATTTAAAAAAATTAAACATTTGAAAAGGTCATATTTTTGTGCCCCTACTGGTTGCATGCTTCTCAGACTATGCATCGCCTCTGGACAAATTGGAAAATTAATTAATTTCTGCTTTTCTGGCTGTGAAATTCTTCTAAGCTCAAGTCCCAGGTGTCTCAGGTCAAAATGAGACTCCACCGCCACCCCTTTCTTTAGTCTCCTTCTCAAATCAGCATAACGTTTTGTGCACATATATTTGTCTGTATACATTTGTAGAAAAAGTGTGATTGATGATTGCAATGATAAATTGTGAGAATTTAAAAATAGAGGCTCTGTACACAAAATATTTGGTCTGAGACAGGGCAGCATGCGTAAAACTTTATATCATTTTGATGGATATGTCATGGTTGATTGACTGAACTTTAGATACACACCTATTTTATTGATTGTAATCCTTTAGTATTCATGTTGTTTAACCAGGCAAATCCCAATGAGATCACAGATCTCTTTTTCAAGGGAGGCCTGGGACTGAAGGCAACCTATTGTCCATGTTTTAAATGTTTTATGTTTTATTTACTTTAACCCTTTAACTACAAGGACAACAAATAATCAACTAATCATATTTAAGTAACAGAATCAACAAGGCTCTATTTAACATGTGCCTTGCTCCAGCAGTGTAAACACACAATGATTTATATTCCAGGAATGTAGAACAGTTTTAAGGGTACTTCCTTGTTTGCTATGACATCATATCGAGGATGTGACCAGGATTCCCATTAACACTGTAAGGACACCTGATTAATGGCCATTTTGATTTAGGTCTCCGGAGCTCCAGGCAGACTAAGAGTGCAATGGTGTCTTTAGACCTGAAAATAAACATTCAACTGAGAAATTAATCCGTTTTTTGTGCATGATTCGGGATTCCAAGCCAGGAAGGAAGGATTTGTAATTATTTCACGATTGTTTAACTGTTCCGTTCCAGTGAACAGTTAAATTTACATGTCATTGTCTTGATGTTTTGGTAAATGTCAGCATCGCCATTTATTCATGAGTAACTCCCGAAACCTTACTAGTCCCTTTCAAATTAAGATAATAGCCACCCTGGTAATTGAGGAAAACTTAGTTTGGTTTTTCATTTTGAACTGTTTATTTGCCAAGGTGAATGTTAAAGCTTGGTTAGTTCTGTAAAATTCAATAGGTGTAGATAAATTTTATGTTGTCTTAGATGAGATTTTAATTGGGCCTTTTATGGGCAACCTCGGACCATTTTACAATCACCATTCCTGTTAAACAAGGTTGCTCTTAATTCAAAATGCAAGCCACATATCCTCACACCACTTCAACCCGCCTTGAATTTCAGATTAATAGGATAATCATTCAGTACATTTAGCTACTCCTCTTCTGTAATCAAAGTCTGTTAAAGTAAAGTCTTTCTCCTCAATGCTCCCTTTGACTCTAGTAAAGACTTGCAGAGAAGTTTGTGTCGCTGATGATTAAACTCTGATTCACTGTTATGCAGTCAGTTCACAAACTTTGCTTGTCTTTTTTTATTTTATTATTTTTTTTATTTAGACCTTCAGCTGCACAAGTCACTTGAGGGAACCATTTACGCTATAATTTTTATTACTTTGTTAGCCAGTTTTGTCATAACAAAGCACTTTTTCTCATGAGAAAATATGAACAATACTATTTTTTTGCTTATTTGCATCAAACCTGCACAATCAATAAATATTACTTTACTCAAGTGACATAAGTTTATTAAATTCAACGGGCATCTGGAAAAAAATATACAGTCTATTCAATCAAGCGTTCTAATTTCTCTGGGGTAGTTATTTGAAAAAAATCTAACAAGCTCTAGATTTTAAAAAAAGTAGAAAAAAACTAAATATAAAGTTTTTTTTTTTAATAATCCACTTATATCTCTTCTTTAAGGTTTGTTTCTAATTATCTTTGTTGCATTATCAGTTTACACTTTATGGGTTTTAGAAAATTTCAAGATATAGTAGCCTCGATACTCATTTAGAAGAACAAAATGTTTTCATCTTTATTATTTAAAATTTTTGTGGATGATCAAACATGCAGTCAAAGTTTCCCTTTGGTCCTGTTTACTTTCCAGTGGTCTAGCTATATATTCACAGTTGCATTTTGCCTATAAATTCTTCAGAAGCTGTCAGACACTGCTACTGCTTCTGTGTGGGATATTCATGGTTGGAATTTTAAGTGCAGAAGAGGTCTGGAAAGTCTGTACCTTGATAATATTTGGATCAATACATTTGCTCTCTGCAAGCAATGGTCTCCGTCTGACCTCACAGGAATTTGAGTAAATGTAGTTTTAGGCTTGGTCTGAATGCCAGGTACCAAATAACTTTTATTTGTGTGAAAGTGGGTAGGTTTTACAAAAACAAATTTACTGGGTAGCCAAGTGCAACATTGGAAATCTCACATTTACACCAAAATACGGAAGCTGAGAACAGACAAACCTGCTGTTATTATTTTGATGTGATCACAAGTTGTTTACTCTGTTATCTCAAGATAAGCAAGTTAGTTTTATCTCATTATCTGAACAGAACAATCTTTGTTTTCACACAAAACAGAGGGAAAAAAAACAGTTTTTGTCTTACGGCCAGTTTCATCATTCAGTAATACTGTCACGACACTTCAAGATGATCCATAATAGTAATGATCAATAATGGATGTTTCTTTATGTGACACTTTGAGCTTGTATTAGTTGTCAGTGTCAACGCACTGATTTCTGATTAAAAAAGTACCCAGTTTGCTTGTTAGTTATTTTGAAATAATTTCAATTTGTCACAAGAAAACAAGCATTTCTGGGTCATAATGAATAGATACCGTATATTAATCAATTAGCTTGAGAAAACATGTTTTGTTATCTTGACATAATGACACAATTAAACTGTTATTGTGACAAAAGAGCCCCGTAATCAGGAGATGATGGAATAAACAATCTGTTATCTCAGAGTAATGTCATCCATTACAGAAAGAAAACACATGAATTGAATGTTTTTCCACACCTGATACCATATGGAAGCATGGGACCACATGTGACTGCATGAAGATGTTGAGAAATATAATGATGATTTTTATTTATTTATTTTTCCCCAGTGCTTTGTCCCAAAAATAAGTTTCAGGTTCAAGGTTAGAAATTTAAACAAACTCATCATCTATTTCGGTTTTGTCATGTTCAGAGTCAATGCTGTTGTAAAAACTCTTAGGCAAAAATATTAGGCCATGATAGGATTACATTTCACTTAAGTTGATGAAAAGTATTCAAAACTATACAGTATGTGCAGTCATGTCAACATGGACAAAAAAAAATCGAGTAGATGTCCCATACAAGTAAATTTAAGACAAGCCAGAGGAAATGTTCTGGTCATTTAGGGAGGCCAATATTTGGAAAACTGCATGATGTCTTGAAAACATTGCTTACTGTGCTGCATTTGCACCATTACCATGAAAAACAAACAAATGAGTTTAGAGATGGAGGAGGATAAGTGGATAGGATAAATAGATGGACAGATGGGTGAAGCGATTTCTAACTTAAGTGGTTTGAGGTTGATTGATAGTGGATATGCTTTACGTTCGTGCAGGGCTCCCAAAAGCTCTTATATCATCAACACAGCCCGATTAAGTAAATTTTGTAAAACATACATGAAAAAGAAAGAAATGTGGAGTTTGCTACAATGTGACTAAACCTGTAGCTGTTTTCACAAAAATAGATCTGTGGTAAATTATTTTTAAAAAATCATTGTTTATTTGTTTTCACGATAGATTTTGTTCAATTCAAGACAAGAAAGTTTGCTTGCCTTTGGTAGATTTTTCATACAGTTCTGTAACAAGATTTCAAAAATACAATTACATCTTGTAACAAGTATACAAAGGGTAATTACATTAACTCTGACATAACATGAATGTACTACACAGTGTTGTATTTGTAGTTGAACATAAAGCCAATATGATGTAAAGTTATTTTACCTCAGCTGTACATCATAAAGAACAAACAGGTTGCCACGTTTTCCTGTACCTAACGCAATCCTTGTTTTTTTTTTTCTTTCTCAAGCCTTAAGCTAAGTACCATGAAGTCCCGTGAGTGCAAAAGAGATGTCTGCACACAATGTCTTTGCAGTTTCATGTCTTTGGCAAGGGGGCATCCACAGTTTACAAGGCTTGCCTTCAATTTTACTCATCAAACAATGGTTGTGTACACAGCCCATTCAAGGCAGGGAGAACGCAACAGAACGTGACAAGAACATCAAGCGTTTGGCCATCTGGGGAGGAAGAGTTCCAAATGATCACTTCTAAGCGATCATGGAAGTGTTATTCTTATTCTTGCTTGGCACACCCCAAAACAGCCCTAGATAAACGAAGAAAATATGTCTCGACATCAATCCCACCATGTGTTTCTGTGACACTGGTCAGAGTCTCCATGTGAAAAACATGACGGTAAATGTTTAATAAAGCTGCCATTTCAAAGGCGTTGATTGATTAAAACCCCCTTCTGCCATTCTGACGGCACCTCAGTGCAATTTAATTTCCACTTCTTTTTGTTGCCACCAGGGCCTGTCTTGTTCACGGCCTCACAAAGGCTCATCATTAAGATTGAAATCTTCCCCACATAAAATTTTATTTGAAATCAATTCAGTGACCTTCACCATGCAAAGGCAAGCACATTGTCAACCACGCTTCAAATTGGAGGCACAGTTAAACAAATGTTGCATGTCTTTATTGATAAGTCCCTTGTGAAAACTGTTTAAAAAAGGATTTAATTTTTTTCCCCCAATATAGTTTTAGGCAACTTTGATTAAAGTAATCTATGAAAAAAAAAATATATATATTTTATTTTGGATTTTAAATTTGCCATAACTATAAACATTCAAATACTGCAGGCCTTCTTACAACTGAACATATAGAGCCAAGAATACTGTTGTTGTCTGAGAGTGTTGCCCCAGGCTCAGCTTCACAGCAGACAGATGGAAGAAAGCATTGCCACAGCATGTTCTATCGCCTTCATCAAACAACACACAAAGGACAGTTTAACAGTCAGTTACTTCTTTGGAAAGAGAAAGCTTTCCAGAGAACGGTATTGAGATAGATTTTGCATATATCTTATAAAAAAATATGCAAAGGAATGTCAATTCTTTATCATGTACTATTTTGAGCATTTCTGAAAATGTATTTATTTTAAGCTCAGGTTGATGTTGTCATTGGATTTTTTTTTTCATTCTAAGTCAATTACATTTTAATGTGGCTTTTGTTTTGCCATTGGCCCGTGTGCGATATCATAGGTTGAAGGTAGTCTGGTAAAAAAAGAAAGATTTCCATTTCCATTGCTGGTGCTTGATCACTATCACACTGCAAAAACTGTCTTTTTAACCAAGTTTTAAAACCTTATATTCAGCCAAAAAGTCTTTTTGATCTTGTTTTGAGACTGATTAAATAATCAAGAACTGATTGTGTAAGAATAATAATCTTGTTTTCAGAATGTTTAAGATTATTTGTCTTGTTAGCCTGACAATCTTACTCAAATTAAGTCAAAAAATGTCTGCCAATAGAGTAAGAAAATTTTACTTGGCAAGATTCTTGAAATAAGAAAAAATTGAGTCAAATCAAGTACATCAAGAATCTTACCAAGTAAAATTTTCTTACTCCAGACACTTACTCCAACAAGATCAAAAAGACTTTTTGGCTGGATATAAAGTTTTAAAACTTGGTTAGACTGACATTTTTTGCAGTGCAGCTAGAATTTACTGTGATTCAGAATTATATCAACTTTGTTTTCTTTGTGTACATTACTGAAAGCTCTTCTCAAACAATAGACTTTAATTGAAACAATTTCAGTCATTTTACTTAGGTCACATTTATCTGACAGGCAGCAGTTTCAAAGAAGAATCTTTCTCAACAAACTTACTCATGGAGTTCAACAAGGTTCTGTACTTGGGCCAATTATTTTTTTTAACATGTTTATATTTTGTACTATGCAAATGCAATCAGATATATTTATCCATAAAGTTAAAATAAAGCAATTTATGAGGAAAAATACATGTTTTTTTAACAGCAAAAATGTTTAAATAACTTTTTATTTCTTACTTCTAAATTTGTTAGACTTGAACCCAGTGTTCCATAGTCATTTACCTTTTATGCAAGCCATAATCTTAGTATCAAGTATCATAGTGAGAAAACTTGGGATAATCTTTGGCCAGGTTAAAATATCCCATTTGAGTCTCATGTAAGTTGCAAGGATCTGCTTCTTTGTTCAGTACCAAAAAATAAATAAATAAAATAAAAAAATTAGAAACATTCTGTCTGATAATGATAGAGAAACTTAAGTAAGCATTTCAAAATTGGCAGGCTGGATTACCACAATTAGTTACTTTAAAAATACCTTAAAAGAAAAAAATATATACATACAAACATAAAGTCTACTGCTGCTACAATGTTTTAATTAGAAATTTGAGATTATATGCTGACTTGTCCTCATAGCTTCCTATAAAATTCAAGTTATTGTTTTGTTTTTTTACAAAAATGTATTTTTATGTGATGACTCTCTCATAGTTCTATATTACTCCAATGAGGCTCTTCACACATAGAACGCAAGTGTAGTTAAAAAACAAAAACAGGAATGATCTAAAGCTTCTCTCTTGTGGAATCAGCTAACAGCTTTTCAGGGTAAAAAATAAACCTTCTAGCTTAAAGTAAAGAAAAAGATAGACCTTTAACAAAGCTTATGGATGATAGGGTTGGATTTGGTTACAATGAACTATTCCTTGATTTATGCTCCTATAGGCTGAGACACTTGGAGAAAATAATGGTTCCCTTGCTTCACCCTTCAGTTTTTAATCTCTTAACTTTACATGAATGTATATGCTGTTATTACTACAGCATCATTACCTTTGTGAGTTTTTTTCTTTCTAAATTCCCCGTTGACGACATTCTTGAACTAAAGGTTTATTGTTTGTTTGTCTCCTTCTTCTAATCTCTCACCCAACTGGTCGAAGCAGATGGCTGTTTGTTCTGTCTCTGGTTTTGCTGGAGTTTCCTTCCTGTTCAAAGGAGGTTCTTTGCTCCACTGTCTCCCACCACTTCATGAAGGCTTAGGATGGAGGGGGGGGGGACCGAATCAAAGTGAAGATCCAGTTCAATCTGTTGGCTTCCCTTTGTCAAAGAACATAGTGAAGATGGAGAACCCAAATGCTGCACAGCAGGCGGCAAGAAGCCAGTGAGGAGCAAACATCAACTTTCATGACTTACAAGTAGGAGAGGAAAAACCATGAGGGATGCTGAAGTATGAATATCAAATAACTCCAAGAACAGAAAGTGATCCAAAGCATGGTAATGTATTGGTAGAAAAGAAACCAAATTCAGTATGTATGGAGAAACAAAAAGACAAGTGAGCAACTGGTTGGTAGGAAACAGTAAACAAAGGTCAGATGTGTCAAAGGCAAAAGTTAAAGAAACTCAAGTAACTAGGGTCGGAAAGCTGTACAAAAATAAAACAAGAAAAGATGAAGGGGGTCTCTGCCGTCACTAAGTGGGAGTTTCTTGGTGTGTTGGAGGAGTTAGTTAAATACATGTTTGGTCTGTTTTATTTGTGTGGGAGTATTTTGGTAGAGACATAATTGGTCAGATTGAATATTTTGACCAGATAATGACTAGAAAGTGCACATAACTTTAAATATAAGTCTGCATAACTATATGATTATTATTAGTCATAGCTCAGGACAAGAAGGTGCTAGCCACAAAAAAAATTGAAAACCGTACATATGGAGAGATGTGTAAATATCCAGATTGGTTAAAACAACCCTGACCTGCTTGAAAAAAAATCACCATTTTTAAATATGAATATATTAGTTGAGACATAAAGGTGATACTCCTGCCAAATTTGAAGCCAATAAATTATCTTTACATGTTCACAGTATTTTTACTATTACCATCTTAGCTTTATCCACAAGAAAAGTCAATCTGACGAATCGGGGTTTTGCCAAACTCCACCCACACAGGCAAGAATCTCTCTTACATCAGAGGCAGCTACTTAAAGAAAACAAAACATTGAAATAAAACTAAACTAGCTTGACACTGAATAACAGTAAAACAAAACCAATTATTGTAAAATGTATCTAAAATTCTGTCATTTTACAATTGTCAGTAAACTGATTCTGACTGAGTTGAAATACAGTCTATAAATTATTTGATAGGGGCATTTTGTAGGCATTGTTTGTGGCTACTCACCACCTCTCCTGCTATAAAATTATCAAAGTCCTAAAGATCACAAGCACATGGTTAGGCTACATTTGTATTTTTATGGTAGTGGACCTTCTCGTGGTTACAGTATTTTCAAGCGATGGGCATCATACTCTAACGAATATAGGCTGTTTTAGATGTTTGCGGAAGTAAGCTTTAGTCTTGCCTGTTTTCAAAACCAAAATGAGGAAATATATTTTGAAAGAATGTTGTTTCTTGCTCCAGCTGAGTTTCAGAATCAATGTCAAGGTGCATTGATGCTTGTCTGAAAACATGTGGGTGGCAAAACAACTTACTAACACAACAGGCTTCCCCTCTAATTTGTAACCTCTGTATACTGGAAACAGAGCAGAACAGCAAAACACTTCCATGGAATCATTATTTATTTAGAGACAAAACAGGGTCATTACTGGTGTTCTTTACACTATCACATTGTAATAATCACATGTAGTTTGCATAATTTAGAACATCGGACAGGTCTGAGCACACACAGACCTTTCCTTGTTGTGTTGTAAATCAGTGGTTCCCAAGTAACTAACGTTGCTTATTTCCCATTTAAGCATTCACAATGTGCTGAAAAAGGAGAAAGTCATCTTTAAGAATACTTTAAAACTCAAAAGTGTAAGAAAATGACAACAGTTATCCTGACAAGGGCGCTTTGAAGTGTTAGCTTGTAAAAAGCAATTTGCAGTTTTGCACTTGCACCTGTCAAGGTCAGAAATTATTTGGCACAGCCACAGAAAAGACACGCTCGGTTTGCATGTCCTCAAAAACATAACAAATTGTGCATCCAGAGTCAGACACATTAATTTGATATTTGGTGAGGACATGCAAACTGACAATAACAGTGGTGCATAAACTGGCTGTGGACTAATTGGTGCATTGCAGCTACACACCACTCAGTGTTGAACCCTTCATTAGCCTCAAGAGTTGTTTACTTTGTAATGAAGTCTGTCTTATTTTGTTTTAGTGTGCTTCAGCCATCTCTGACGTGATATTGTTGACAGGGGTCCTCTCAGCTCAGAGAAAAAGAAAAAAAGTTCAGTACTTTGAGCGAAAAAACAAACCATATCTAAAAGTTATATCACTGAAGTTTAGGTTAGCTTAGTAAAAAAACAAATAGAACGTTTCAGCTGACATTATCTGAAAAAAAATTCATAAGAAATCACATTTGTTTTCCCGCAATGTATTTTGGATGTTGGAAACAACAGTATCTGTACACACAGTTTCACAATGCTTGACAGGCTTTGCAACACTTTCTAGACTTTTTTTTTTATTTATTTATTTATTTTTTTTAAAGGTGGTAGTGTGTGGGGTACAGGGGTTGGGGTTTTATACAAAATCAACTTTTTTGATCTGTATATCATGTTAAAATGTCTTTCCCTCATTAAAAACATACACAGAGTGTTGATTTGACTCATTCATATATGTTTGAGAAATCCTTGAATCTCTCGTGGTAGTCATGTAGAGCTGCCTAAATGCTTGCTGGTACAAAGAACCGCCTATTTGAACAAAGCTCCTCCCAGGAACTCAGTCCCTAAGCTCCCGCCCCACAGAGCACTCATCCTCCAATGCATTGTTGTGAATCACAACAATGCATTGTTATGAAATAGTGCTGAAGTGGGAGTGTCGAAAACGGTAAGAGGTTCTTAAAGAGACAGAGGCCAATTTCAAGGCATTTAAGCTATGATACAAAGTCAAATTTAGTTATATACAGCCTTTTCATAACAACTGAAGGCAACAAGGATTGTTCAATTCTTTGTATATGCAAGCATGCTCTCAACCGCACACAAACAGGTGTTCAGATCCTGGGGTTTCTGACAGTCACTGAATGTGTATATGGATGTATATATGTATTTATATGTGTATGCATGTGTATATGCATGTAAATGTATGTATCTATATCTGTATATGTACGTATGGGTGTGTATATGCATCTAATATGTACGTATGGGTGTGTATATGCATCTATAATTTTCAGCAAGGTCATAATTATTTTGTATATGCATGTATTTTGTTGCAGGGTTCTCTGTCTTCTCCATTTTCGCAGGTGTGCAGACAAATGACGAGTGTATTGTGTTTGTGTGTGTCTGTGTTTTCTTTATATGCATCTCACATGTTTCCCATTTCTTCTTTTTTTCTGTCATTGTTTCCAATTTTTCCCTCATTTTCTTATTCTTTAGGTTTATTTCTTTAAAAAAAACTCACTGTTGATGAAGAAATTAGGAAACTAACATTCTGTTTTCTACTGAAGTGGCAAAAAGAAAAAGGATTGTTCAATTCATGGATATTTATTTGTCATTCCCTCATACACAAACATCAGCTGTTCATAAAAAGGTAACGAAACTGGTTGCACAGGTCCCGATGATCAGTGTGAACGATAAACTGGAAAATAGTACATTAAAATTAAAATTGAAATTAAAATATTGTGGCATAGAATTGAAGTATCTGCCTGGAAAATACATATTACCCCCCTTTAAAGCAATCGTTCAGGCATTTTTGTGTGGAGTTGTGTGGAAAGGTTATTAAAAATATACCTGTTGTGGACACCTTTTCTAATTGCTTCAATTTGGAGGAAACAGGGTGAGTTGATAAACTAATGGTTAGCCGCTTTAGCAAATAGCTCTAACTCTTCTGGTGCAGCATGAAGCATTAATCATAATTGATGGCAATGTAAAGAATAATAAAATAGAATTTCTTTGATGTTTAATACTATAGCTAGGAAACATATCTTGCTTTTAAATTCTTTTTTACATTTAAATCGTTCAGTTGGAGTCTTAATAAAGTGGAACGGCAATGCTTTGGTCTGAATTCCTTTTTACTGTAACTCCACAAGCTCCTCTTTCATCCCTTTTCTGAGTTGTTTCTCAGATCAACTCATTTTGATGCTGTCTTTTTAAAACAAAACAAGGTGTTTCACCCCGCACCAGCTTCCAGAGCGATCTGTTGTACTTTAAGAAAGGGATTTACGGATATATAGCAGACCTGTCCGACCAGTCTTACATGTCTGACCCATAGCCAGAGGAGAATGAAGACAACAAAACTGTTAGGTTGGTTAGTCCATACCTTCCTTAGATTTTTCTGTCGCAAATAATGTGATGTAATAGTTTATAATTGAAAAATAGGTTGACAAAAGGACCCAAACCAAATAAAGATATTTATGAGAGACTAAATGCATCTTTTCTGCACACTTAGAAACTCAAAACACACAAAAAAATGTATTTAATTGCAAAAAAAGTGGATTTTGCATATGTCCACCTTAAAAGTTGCCTACAATCCACTTTGTTTTTTTTGTCCTTGCTTTTCGAAAGTAGTGTCGCTCAAAGTGCTACTTTTTTTTTTTTTTTTTTTTGCCAAAATGCCATCTAAAGCACGTAAGATATTCATTGTTCGCAACTTTTCCACAGACCTCACTAGGAAAAGTAACTCCAATACTAACATAACTTTTTTTTTTTTTTCATGTAACACCCCGTGGATATATTTTATTTTATGTTCTATAATTTGTATTTTTGTTTCAAGCTATGTTACACCAGACATGCCAGACTTTATTCACTATATAAAACTCAGGCGTGCTGCATAATCATGCTGTGTAAAAAAAAAAAAAAAAAAAGAGTTCAAATATTTTTTCTTTCAAATATTAGTTCGTTCAGGGTATCATTCTCTTTCTTTCTTTTATTACCTTTTCTCTGAAAATCCATCTCTGTTTCCAATAAGATAAAAGTAAATATTGAATTGTCCTCACTCTGTCCACTCCATCTTTTTTCACATTTTTTTTTCTTTCTTTCTCTCTCTTTCTTTCTTCCTCCAGAGATCCTTGAGAAAGTTGGAGATAGTGAAACAGAAAGTAAGAAAGAACACAGTAGCAATAGTTTCATCTCAATGTGGTAAATCGCAGCAGTTGTTGAAAGTTGCCATGACTACAAACCAGGCTTGTATGGATGAGACAAAAAAATGTTTTGTCAGTATGTCTCGAGCTCTTCAATAATGCCTGCTTTATTTTTACAGAATTTAAACTTGGAATTCTGTCTGTCTGAGTAGGCTGGAGGGGGTAACTTTAATCTTTTTTTTTTGTAACTGTTGGGGAGAAAAAAAAACTAATATTACCATTTTGTGCTAAAATATGAATGATAAAAATATATCCATGGCAACTCACAGAGTGTCAAACAAAGATGAAGGTACAGCAGCTGCTGCATCTCTTTAGACAAGATATGCTGTTTAAGCTGCAAGGATAGAACCAAACTAAAGAATGGCATTGAGTCAGGTATGGTGTGTAAAGAAGCTCGCCATTCTCAAACCCCTCTGAATGGTAATATACAGCGACCTTGCAATTTAGTTCTGCAACTCTTTCCTTCACCCGTTCCTTTTGCCGGCTGTGCTTGACTGATAAGGTATATTAGTGAACGTGTTCTTTTGCCTCAGTTCAGAACAAGTCATGAAATCTCTTGGAGGCTAATAGAAAACACTATATAGAGTTGTGTTGAAGTCAGTGTGCTTTTTTATTTTTATTTTCTTTTTTTATCATGTCTTTGGATGGCAGCAGTAATGACACCTGTCAACTACACTTATTATTTTCGTAATTGTTGCTCCCGATCATAAATTTATGCTTTCATAATCTGTTCACAAACATGTTCAGATTGGCAAATGTACTCAACTTTAACTTTGCCTCTCTTGGGCCACAGTTTGCAACTATGACACCCACACATTCAGACTCACAATGCATAAAAAAAGGAAAGCAGCAAGCATTGTATTTGATTTTATACTGATTATTGTTGTCGTCGGCACAAGTGAGGAAAATATCACAGCGTGGGGTGAAACAGACAGCATTAATCATGTGTTAAAGAGAAAACGTTTTCTTCCATATGCAAAAAAAAAAAAAAAAAACATTTTCGTTTTCCTGATTGACATTTCAGACTGAGGTTGGAAGAAAAAAAATCATATTCCAGAAAACAAGGTTGACATGGGTCATTTAACCCCCTTCAAATAATCTGACATTATTGCCATTTCTCATGTTGAGCTGTGAAATCAATACCAGCCATTAGAAAGCTGGATTTATGCTCTGCGAGAAATGAAGAACTTTGCTCTCTATGACGCAGCTGCAAGAACAAAGTGATGTTGATGCAGCTTATCTCATACTGGATTTTGATACATCAGAAAGTTATATTTTCAGAAATGTCAAAAGTATTTACATTTAGTGGAAGTACAGATACTAGGGTTTAAAAATATTTTTTAGGAAGTACAAGTATACTGAAGCTTTTTACTCATGTAAAAGTGCAAAATTGATTTTAAAACTAATGTAAAGGGAAAAAAAGACATTATAGGCTCTGCAACAGGAGTCTATGGTGCACAACCCTACCTCCCCAAAATATATATTTTTTCTAAAGGCAATAATGACTATAATATATATTTAAATGTTAATGTTAAAGAATGTGAGATGCACTACTACGCTACCTTAGTAATAAAACGCCTTTACCTTTACCCGTTTCAGCCTCATCTCTGCCACGGTCATCTTCATGCTAGGCTACATACGTCTGCTACAGTTTGTTCTGCTGGAGTGTGATTTGTGCCATACAGGTGTGATGGATTGAGTACAAACCAACAGGGCGTCAGAATGGTACTTATTTATACTTCTCATCCAACCACAGTCAAATTCATTTTATCCGGGAAGGGCCATGTATCTGAATAGGTTTTTCTCTTCTTTCTTTCTTTTTTTCCTGCACGAGAACAAGCCAAAACGTAAACAAGCCAAAGTGATACAGAAATGAAATCTTTTTGGCATTTTTAAAATGTTAGTAATAGAAGTAAAAAGTAAAAAAAATAAAAATACTCAAATAAAGTATTAATAACTAAAATTCCTAATTCAGTCATGAATTTGTACATTATTACTTGACCCCATCTGAATATTTTAGATGATCAATAACATAAAGTGTACCCAGCTTATCTATTATTGTCAACACAAAAATGGCTACAGCTTACTCCAAATAGCAGTCAACAAGGTAAAGTTAATGTGGTAGTAGCTGAGAGTTGTCCTCAACACAAACTCTAAGCCAGGGGTCTTCAACCCCGTTCCTCGTGACCCATTGTACCATGTTTTAGCTTTTTCCCTGCTTCAGCACACCTGTTTCAAATTACATTACCGACTCAGACTGTCACCAATAGCAGAAGCCTGTCAATTCATTTCAGTCAGGTGTTGAAGCAGGAAAGATCTAAAACATGTAGGACAGCATTAACTCATCAGCTGTGATGATAAATTAAAGCTCTGCCATAAAAGGCGGCGGGCGGTATACAACTTTTAATGGTGTGATGTAGCATGAGTCTCAATTGTTGTTTCATAATTACTAAAAACTCAATGTTTTATTTTATTTACTGAATAATAAGCCAACAAATATGTATAATGTTGTTTTTGCACTAAGATGTTACGCTTGCAATTTAGTTTTTACCTTAAGTTTTACTTTTTCTTTGATTTGTTCAAGGATTAAACATCAGTGACAAGTTCTACAAATACACACACATACGCTGTACAATGAAAAAAAAACTAATGTTCAATTATAGTTTGACACATCAAACGTAATAGATTTCTGCCAGTTCATTGTTTCCTCTGATAGGAAGTAAACCCAAAGTTCTTTTAACCTTCTAATTCTCTTTGGTTTTTAAGATTACACAGTGTGTAGGCTGTGTTTTGCCGCAATAAAAACGGAATATTTTTCTTGTATTTTTTTTAATGTTCTGCAGACTCTGCAGCCTCTTTTGATCAAAAAGTAAAGTCACTTGATGAGTGGTAAGATGTAGAATATTCTAGAAACAAAATAAAAGAAGCTTTTCCCGAAACACTGCATTAAGTGAGTTAAAGTTAGAGTCTTTTGATTTATATATATAAAAAAAGATTTAAAGTGGTTGTTCCCTTTCTTTTTGCTTCTTAGTTCTAAAACGCAGCAGCGGACTTGACAGCTGTTTGAAGTCAACAAACAAAGCTAAAATGACAGTTAAACAAAGACATAATGACAACAGCTTTAACAACCACTACATCAATGTTTAATTGAGTTTGCACTTCTTGTTTTTTTATTTATTTATTTTTAAATCCCCAGTTACAAGTAAAATTTTGCTTTTATCAGACAGTTTTATAGTTAATTCAAATATTCAGCATCACCACAAGACCACCTTGGTGTCTTCACCCCAATTTTTGAAGCTCTAGTTTAAAGGACAAACCAGCTGTAACATGAACCTTTTAGAGGCCATCTTGAATTAGCTTGACTCAGACAATTTCAACCAAGTAGCCATGTTTTCTGTGCATTTTGAAGTATCATATTAGAAAAGGTTGATAGAAGTGAAAAAAAGAAAGAAAAAAAAGCTTTTACACTTACGTGGTTTTTGGATTTTCAAAACAAACAAACAAACAAAAAAGACTTAGCCTAATGCGCAAAAGGGGAGACAGAAACACATTAGCTGAATATACGTTTTGACGTAGCAAAAATTTTCCTCACATGATTGATCATTAGCAGCTAACGTATTTACCCCTTTGTGTAGCCTGGATAATTTGCTCCAAACCAGTAGATGGAAACATGCCTAATTTTCATTATCCATCCATCCATTATCTATACCTGTTTATTCCTTTTCTAGGGTCACAGGGGGGGGGGGGGGTGTCACTGGTGCCCATATCCAGCAGTCACAGTGCGAGGGGCGGGGTACACCGTGGACAGGTCGCAAGTCCATCACAGGGCAAATGAGACAGACAACAATTCACTCTCTCACTCATGCATAGGGACAATTTAGAGTTACCAACTGACCTAACAGACAGATTTTTGGTCTGTGGGAGGAAGCAGGAGTACCGGTAGAGAACCCACACTTTTTAGCTGAATCCGGCTATCTGCAGTTGGTGTTCTGGTTGGAGATATCAGCACTAATGTGGGCCAGTAAATAAAGCAAAGCCATTTTCTTTATTTCATCTTTATTTCATCCGTCATTAAAGACAGACCGGGTAAAAACCAAGACCCTCCTCCATCTTCAGACGCGCATCCAGTCTCTTTCCCGGTCTGAACGTAGTGCTTCCATCTTGAGGAGTTGGGCGCGTTTTTGCTGCTCAAAACGCATTCGGTGTAAACCCAGCTGAAAAAAATGTATTTATCCATTAGTCATTTTTTATTGCAACATTTTTTTAAAGTTTGCTAAAAAATCTGCATTAAAACTGGATGGAAACATAGTGACTTATTTCTAAAAGTTTCATTAAAAGCCATTCGGTGACATGTTTTGTTATGAACCCCTTAATATAGACAGAAGCGGAAACATTGTCACCTTTTCACCCTCCGTGGCGGGTGATACTTAGAAGTAATGATGAGTGGATATTCATCACATTTCCCACAGCTGGGCTGTAACAGCTTGGCATTGTTTGATCAGTGATTTTTAAAGCGATCAATATACATAGCTTTTGTATTGACTGGACAATGTGTCCCACAGCTGCAACATGAACTGCTGATGTTTCACATCTGAAGGTTAACCAAAGGTTATTACCAATCAGCGGGGTTTTGATTACTAATGTATACAGCTTAATATCAATTTTTAATCCTTTTCAATGTTTTTTTTTTCTTTTCACACATTTAAATGGTTTGCATGTAGTTTGGCTCTTATGTTGTCATTTATATAATATTTTGAGCATGTATTCCTCATCCCTGAAAATGATGCCTGCTGCACGTTTCCGTCAGAAAAGCTTTGAGAGAATTTGAATCTCCTCATTAATTGAAGATGCCAACTTAGAAGCAAGCGCGCAAACTGGAAGCCGAGACAAGGCTTAGAAAAGAGAACAGTGCCCCCATTTTTTTTTCTCTTTCTTCAAACACTTTTTTTTTTTTTTTTTTTTTTTTTTTGTGGGGCTGTACGAACCGAAGCAAGCTCTGGTCCTCGTCCACCCACAGAGAGATCTCCCCAACCGCACGTCTCCGCGCGAGCACGGCTCTCCAACGCAGTGCGGCTTTAAGAGGAGCCGGGGCTCTTAAATCTGCGCCTGGCTCCTCCTTCAGCCATGATGTCAGGCGGAGGGAGAGCGAGAGGGAGAGAGGTGGGTAGTGTTCAGCAGCCGAGTTCATACAATACTACTGAGACATCTACAGCTTAGCAGACAGATACGGTGAACCGCCTATCCCGGCTCCTGTAAGTGATGCTGCACAGAGGCACGCTTTGATCCAACTCCACTGGGGGGGGTTCGATGCGCTCTCCGCATCCCTCATTTAAGAGTTTTCTGGGGAAGCGTGCGCAACCTTAAACCAGTCTACAAACAAGTGACTGCTTCATAAATTATGCTTATTAGAAGTATTTTTTTTCCTGATTATTATTGGTGCTCTTGGATTGAAGTCTGAATAATCGCGCAAAGAAAAAAAAGGCGCACGTGAAAATTGCTGGTCACATTTTAAGGCAATTTCGGTTAGGGATTTAAAAAAAAGTTTATGTTAAACAACCTTGGATCATTGCGCATCTCTCCGACTGTGGGATTGAGAGTCAAAGACATCGAAAGAAGAGGAAGTACAGCCGAATTTTCCTTTTTAAAAAAAACAAACTTGTTTTTTTCCTCCTCATTCAGTCGAGGATCCTCATTTTTTTTTCTCAGCACATGGATAAGTTTTTGTAGTGGATAACACCTTTTTTTCCCCACGCAACATCCCCTCTACTTCGGTTGTCTCTCCCTGCCGTCTCTAGATGAGGAGCCTTCCTCCCCTTTTCCCCCACTTCAGCTTCATTCATGGCACTTCTTTTTTTCTGTAAATCAGAGATGTCTGTTCGCGACGGCACTCGCGGCTGAATTTCCCGTCGTTTCAAGCAGAGAAGGTGAGCTGTGCTTTTCATTTTTATTTTTATGTTCTGTTCATATCCAGATGTGTTGCTTGTAGCCTCTTTTATTTTGCTCTGTTCTGTTCAGGGCACATTTAACATGAAAACCAAATAAGGTTTTCTTTTCTTTTTTGTCCGCATTAACTCCGGTCTCCTTAATTGCCTGCGCGGACCTGGTCTCTTTTCCTTATAACTACTGAAAACAGTGACATTTAGTTCACTGTGTTGTTTTATATGACAGAATCTCTTTAACTGGATTATGTGGATGTTTCCTAAAGCTGTTCCAAAGACATAACCGAGCGTAAATCGACTGCAAAACCCCAAGATGTCGCATTAGGAGAGTGGACTGCGCGGTTGATCGTGACTTCGGGCGTTATTAGTTTCATTTTGCGCTGATTAGCACACGGTCAGGCCTTAAACTGAATTCAACTGCAGGTACTTTTTCAGCCCGGGTTTCTCAGCGTCTCGGGCGCTGAGCTGGATGCGTGGGTGCGCGGCAGCAGCGCGCGCCTGCTTGAGCGACTCACGTGTCACAGACCTATGGGACTATCAATTCAATATATATCCACCTGGTTTGAATATAAAGCCACAGTTGATTACTGTGGTTTTTAATCTACCCACTTTAGTATGGTGTCCACTCTCATCAATCAGAACAAGCTGCAGGATCAGAGCAAACTGTGATGTGAACTTTCCAAAAGGTGAGCCAAATATTTCACCTAAGCTGAAAAGAAGAAGGGGGACAAAGACAGAAAAACAAAGGCAGTGAGCAAAAATAACGAGTTTGACTTTACAAATAAAAAAAACCATTTTCATTTTAATTTCTCATGTATAGGTTCAAAAACTGAATCACAGAGATTGGTCTGCAAAACACCCAACACATTTCTGGAGAAATGTGTCTTTTTTATTTTATTATTATTATTATTTTAATGCAATGAGCATTTTTGTAATTTTTGGGTTGGATGTTGGTGATGGTGGGTTCATGCAGGCAAAAAAAAAATCACCAGTATGTTTTGTGTTATGTTCTTTGAGTGCCCGAGCCCTTATTGCTTCTGAGTCAGACATTATCTTTTGCTGCAGGTTTTCATCCTTTCTTTTCTGTAGCCTTTGACCAAAGTCACCACAAAAGACATTAAAAAGTTAACAGATTTTGTTTTCCTATTTCACATCATTTATATTCAATAAATTAGTGCTATTTACTAAAACAAGCAATACTTTCTCACTTACAGTAAATGGTATTTTAATTAATCTGACTAACCCCACTGAACTTGTCATTGGAGATTGATTTCAGAATCCATCATGTTTACAATGAACACTTAAAATATGAACAGCGATAGATTTCTAATGGGTTTTTTCAGCAATTTTCCAATGTTAGGAAATAGGAAATCTGTGCCCTTGTATTTCTTCCTTGTATGGATTTTCACATTCTTTAACTTTCTTTTAATGTTGGGTTTTTTGACACTTCTTTGTCAGTACATATTAATAATTAGAGGTTTGTTAAAGGTATACTTAAAGTAACAGATCCAAAATGAAACTGATGTAAAAAAAATGTTTATATAACGTTTGAACAAACTTTTGGTCATTATTGAGTTTTGGCTTGCGTGGACTGCCCTCTTCAGGTCCACTATTTCAGCACTGAAAATTAGCATGTTATTTTGCTAATGGAGAAAACAAGAAATTACTCAGAGACAATTTATTTACCACAAAGTTTTGTTCAATTTAAATACTTTGGATCTCAACAGCCTCAAATATAAAAAGCCTCAAAACAGATCTCAAATATATAGGTTTCTTTTAAACAAAAAATGTTTATTAAATTTATAGTATTGCTACCACATATATCCAATTATTTTAATATCAGATATGTTTATACAATTTCAACTGTTAGTTATAGTATTATTGATATAAAAGTACATTTTTATCTCACATTACATCACAAATTTAACGGCAATAGTTTTTTTTTTTTTTTTTTTAAGAGAGAATGTTTAATTTACTGTTTGAGGAGACTTTGCAGCCAGAAAATGATGTCTGGTCACAACAGAGTTATTTTGTCAGGCCGCCATGATCCTTAAAGATCATCGTCTTCTTTTATGAAAACATCCACTTCCAATAATACCAATAATAAATGCAGCAGGGGGAGAAAAAAAACGACTTGGGGGGTGGATGGGGGGGTCTTTGACAGTTTAAAAGGACTTCAAACCTCTTGGGTGCCAGCCTCAGAGTAACCACACTGAAAGTTTCTGATAAGGCCACCTTCGAGGTGAAGGTAGGGAGTGACAGTCGCGTTACGTCCCCCACCACCACCACCACCTTCCACTCACCACTACATTCAGCGGACGCAAACACCAGGAAGACCCGTCCATCATGCTGTCGCGCAAAGGGATCTCGGGGCTGGTCAGCTCTTCACTGTGTTTCCCAAGAGGAAAGTTTGAGTTTGCCTACAGGATTCAACCTGCTGTCTAGGGCTCAAAATAGCATTTCAGAGACTAGTGAAATGTAAGCAATGGAGACACTCTGAGTGACACCTGGAATCTGCCCCCCTCTTACCTTTTTTTATTTATTTTTTTACCTCCCCTGCAGCACAATTTCTTCTCTCACCTAGCTTATCCCTCGTGGACAGGTTTGTAAAGAGCTGTGACAAGTGAAAAGAAAGTGCAAATGTTGAGAAATCATGGCACTGAAGGATACGCGTGAAAATAATAAAAGACAGGAAGTAAATTTAAACCCTCATATGTTCAAGAACAACATACAGTACATCTACATCTAATCACATGATTTGAGAGAAGTATCTGTCGGTGCAAATCTCTTGTGCTGAGAAATTTTTTTTGCTCTCTAACATTATGTTAAACTGCAAGCGTGTCTTTTTTTTCTCCTGCTTTTGCACCCCTTCATCCAGCGGAACATCATTATCACTTACAATGAAGAGGAAATCTAGATCATCCTTTGATCTGTTCTGATTTTTCTCTTCACCAAATCACATCCCATTTAAGAATGTAATTTAAACTTCATTATGCGAGCTCAGCCTTGGACAGTGTGGTGATCATCACAGCTTCGAAGGAGCGCATTTCTAAGTAAAGTGTGTCACTGGTACTAATAGGATATATTTCATCAGTGTGTTGACAGGACAGTGCTGTCTGCACTTAATGTGAAGAGTAAAAAAAAAAAAAGATAATCATAAAAATTCTTATACATGGTCAATGTCAGCCATGCTTTTTTAGTCCAACTGTTCCGTAATGAGTCTCGTGTGACTTTGCTTTATGAGATGTGTGGCGTTTGTCTGCACATGGTTCACGAATGCCTTGCAATTGTTGCAAATTCAAAACCAGCTTAATGAAATCCTTATATTTAATCAATTCCCTTCTGTCAGCCAGACCAGATTTTTAGTGCCTATGAACACTGCTGCCTTGCCAATTTAGAGGACCCCCTGTTGTTCAGTTTAGGTAGTCACACCGTTTTAGGACTCGTTTGAGGGACAGAAATTTCCTAAAGTAGAAAATATTATAATTCTCCAGGAGATCTCTCTCTTTTTTTTTTTTTTTTTTACAACAGGTAGCACATTATAAAGCACCGTCTGTAAACTGTTTGTGTGAAGACTGTCAGCCTTTGCCATTCTTTGAGAGAAATGAATGTTTGATTTCAAGGCAGCTGCTTTATGAATACAAACCAATATCGCGAGGAAAGTCATATGCAAGTAATAATAAACACTGAAGGGGGGAGGGTTAGATTTAAACCTGCAGTAATAAAATTAGCTTGTATTTATGTAAATTGTGCTGGACATCAAAACACAGTCAGTATTTTTATGAGAAGGAAATGTAACTGCAATACGGTGACTTGAAAATATTAAAAAAGCTGTGATAAAAATCTGATGTTTCTACTGTACACAAATGTATGTTTACAATCACATCAGGTTTCAGCTGCCAGAAGCCTTTTCTTACAAAGCCTGGGTGGACAAACCTGAATTGACCTGTGTGATTGTGATGGAAATGATGGAATACATTTGTTAAACATGCCTGATAATGTGCTAAATGAATGAATAAGTCAAAATGTCAGCTAGCAAACCACACAAAGTAACTCCCCAGTAACCAACTAATTAACTGGAGGAAAGCAGTCAATATTTTATTCTAGTGTCTGCTGGCAGGGAAGGCATTGCTGAGCGTGACTCCTTCATCATATTCCAATGACCTACTTGGGTGTTGGCA
Source organism: Anablepsoides cearensis (assembly GCA_032275365.1). NCBI lineage: Eukaryota > Metazoa > Chordata > Actinopteri > Cyprinodontiformes > Rivulidae > Anablepsoides > Anablepsoides cearensis. The sequence goes on along the minus strand of JAUBOC010000191.1, from coordinate 15,308,040 downwards.
ATTTGGGCTCCTGCCCTTTGGTGAGCGTTTACACGTATCAAACAGTCAAAGATTTTGTAGAACAACAGCATCAAACGATTTGGAACACCTCTCAAGATTTGTGCTCAACATTTAAGGGTTTTTAACAATCCGTTCAAAAAAAAAAGCCATTGGGGAATGGGTTAGATTTGATGCTAATAAAAAAAAGAGAGAGAAAACATTTGTTGGGATTCAGCAAAGTTATAATTAAATGTCACTAATTTGACTGATGGTGGCTTTCTCAATAAAGACATTCACAATCTTGTTTCCCTCCCGTCTAAACGGAGCTCTTATCATACTGTGCTTGCTTACACACATGGGCCGACATGAAATGTTTGAGAGCTCGATTGTTTACATTCAGAACAAATGAGCCTCTCCATTAATAGCTTCTGTCAAGCAGCACAAGTGCAAGTGTTTATGTGTATTCTTGCGTGAAAGCACCATTCCTTAAGGCTTAGTTCTGCTTCCTCCAAATGAGCTGAAATCTGGATGTGAGGTGCACTTTATGAAGATGCTTCGTTTTGACTAATTCAAATGTAAATTCTTTTCACTCTTTCTTTTTTTTTTTTGCATACTTACTCTTTTTCAGACAAGGTAGTTTGTGAAAAAGCTTTTTAAAGCAACAGTAAACTCACCAGCTTTTACAGTTCTTAATAATGGTGCAGGCACGACAATGAAATGGATTGATGGAAAGCCTGCTAACCTTTTCTTGTGTCCTTACTCAGTTGATGTCATCAGAGGTTAATTGTGTAAAACTGCCATTAATTTGCTCTCAAAGACATGGGAAGGATGCTGGTTCATAAATGCTCCATGTCAGAAATCAGTACTAATTACAGCAAAACATGAATGCCATGTCATTATCTTCACTGACGTTGTGCGTTCCTGTCTTTCTCTTGCCTTTCTTTTCTCTCTTTTGTGTTTCTTCAGAGTGAATCGCCGCAGTAGACGTGAAGCTCCCATCGAGTTTTGAGTATGAACTTGGCAAGTCAGGTGCATGCACTGGTGATCTTGCTGACCTGTTTGGTCTTACTATGCAAGGCCCAGGAGAGGGACTACATCGTGAAGGAGGAGCAGCCGGAGAATGTTCGCATCGGGAATCTGCGCAAGGACCTTGACCTCCACCTAGACCCTAACATCAGGCTATCATCGCTGCTGCAGTTCAAGCCTGTGTACAAAACGGGTGACGTGCCTTTGGTGAGGGTGGAGGCCAACACGGGGGAGATTTTTACCACCAGTCACAGAATTGACCGGGAGAAGCTGTGCTCAGGGGTCTTCAATGAGAAACGCTGCTACTACGAGATCGAGGTGGCTGTGCTGCCCGACGAGATCTTCAGACTGGTTAAGATTCGTTTCCTGATCGAGGACGTGAACGACAATGCACCCCTTTTTCAATCCACTGTTATAAACATCTCAATCCCAGAGAACACAGCCATCAACACGCGATACCCGGTGCCATCGGCCTTTGACCCTGATGTGGGGATAAATGGAATTCAACATTATGAGCTGGTCAAGGTGAGGTCTCATTCTTCGTTAATGTACATATAAACAGGAACTGTAGGAACTATTTTGATTAAAATGAAGGTGTTCCTAATATTTTTTGATGGATAAGCCCAAAATTGGAAAAAAAACATACAACTTACGTGTGAAAACACAGAATACTAGGCTTTATGCTACAAACATATTATTTTTATGTGTTTAAAACTCCTGGTCTTCCTATTGTGATTTTGGGCAACGGTAAAAAAAATATTCTTGTGCTGTACTTCAAAAAAACTGCCGGCATGTGGCATTAGTGTCAGCTGCATATTGCAGTTCTAAGAGTCTCCTTATTCATTACCTTAACACAAATTTTGTCCTTTAGTTAGACCAACTTTGTTATAAACTACTCACTTAGAGTTTCTCTCACTTTGAAATAAAACTTTAGTCTCTGTGTTAGTCATTGCAAATCAAAATACATTTTAGGAGAACAACCTGTAATTTTAAGACTTGTTTTCCCATCTTTTTAAAAACTTTGTTTATATATATATACAGTTGTGGTCAAAAGTTTACATACACTTGTAAAGAAACATAATGTTATGGCTGTCTTGAGTTTTCAATAAG
>JAUBOC010000191.1:15288628-15305899 GCA_032275365.1 Anablepsoides cearensis | reverse complement strand
GTGCAAATCATGATACTACCACCCCCATGTTTCACAAATTTGGTGTACTTATGCTGAAATACAATACGTATCCCTTTACCTTTGTTTTATTTTATTGGTAGCTACTGGGCATCTTTTTATACAAGGTGTTGTCTTTTAAAATCCTTAAACTTTTCTACACTTTGCTACACATTGTCATCCCATTTCAGATTTAGATTTATCTTGTCAAATTTACACTAAAAGAAAAAGAAAACAAAATGAAACAATTGATGGAAAATATGTGACTCTTGTTACACGTTCAGAATAAATGCTATTCCAAGAGGTTTCCTAACTTAAGCCTTCAATATATAATTCGACCTGCATTATTTCAACTGAAAAAGAGAGTATTCTAAACTCGTTTGGGTTTTGTTTCAACAAATGTGCATACCCTACTGAACTTTTACATATTTCTCTGACAGTGGTAGGAAAAATATTTATATATGAAATTGCACTTACATTTTTCTAAGATCTACACTACTACCAATATGCTTGTGATAAATATGCTTAATGTTAAGGATTTCATAGAAAAATATCAATAAATGTGTTTTAGTGAAATAAAAAACAAAAAGCTATTCCACAGTCTTATAGTTGAGAAACAAAACGTTAATATGGTGATGTGATGTGCCTTGGAGTAATAATTACAAAAAAAATGAACTGAAAGTATAAATTTAATTGGCATGTTTCAAATAATTAAATGACACTTGTCAGTAATAGAAAAATATTCAGCAAACATATTTTGATAGAACTCTGACACACTGATTTGCCAACAACAGGCCACGTGCCTGCCTCTGGTTTGATTAATTTACCTTTTTTAATTAGTTGGGGCACTTGCATTATTTTAGAAATTTAATATGTTATGATTCAGGTTCGATATCAGTTTAATTTACAAACCTGCGACGGAATTTAGTCCTGCTGCACCCTTTTGTACATTTATAAATTGAATTAATTAAATATGTACCTTTGACATGAAGTGGAATGCACTGCAAAACCTAAAACATTTTATACCATCTGTTAGCATTTTCTTTTTCTTTTATTATGAGAGAGGCAAAATCCAGTTGAGCTTTCGCCATGTGTATCAGAGAATATGCAGTGGAGAGTGCAGACACAGCACAAACACTCCATATCCAATTTCCTGCAAGTTACATGTACTATACAAAGTGTAGTATATTAAAGCAAGTGAAAAAAATGAATTGTATTATGATAATAGATTCCTCTTGTAGGTGTATGAAAAGCTTTTTTTTATTCATCTAATTGATGCTGCTTTAAAGTGTAGTGCAACGTTCCCTTTAATGAATCAGCCGTAAATTCTGCATTATGAGACAGTATATTATGTTCTTCATTTATAATCTAAGCAAAACACAATGATTTTGTACTATAGACAGCATGAGCACATACAAAGTAAATGGAAATATAGAGGTATAAGCTAGTGCTCTACAGGAAACCCTGAAAATTCTGCATATAGAATGGTTGCTGTGTGTTTGAACACAGGGTGCAACAGAATTGTCAAGACCTGTAGTCTCAGATGGAGTCAACGTTATGAAAGGATGAACAGACCAATAAGTTGTTGCCTTGGCTACTAATTTTTAAAGTATCTCCATACAACCAGGACGTCTCCAGTGCTATGTCTTGAATTGTTCATGCCTGGAAAATCACCAACCAAATGTTCAGCTCATTATAATGATCATCCGCAATCATTTTTTTTGCCCTTTTCACAATATATAGCTCTCTAAACCCTGTGCCTACTCATTCATTTTACAGCATCTGTGGCTTTGCGTCCCTGACTCGGTTCTTCTCATTATGTCCTCATTGTACCTGAGATTAATGTCTCAGGTTCTATATGAGTAAAACGTAGGAAGAAGCATTAAAAGAGCCAAAGACATTTTCAGCCTTTGGTGTCGTTTATTTCCGAAGTGCAGCAGAAAGCCAGGGGTTTAGTGGGGAAGGACTGTGCAAGCATTTCCTAGAATAGCTCTTGGCTGCTAAGCCACCCGTGGTCTATCTCTGTTTGGTCCTAAGAGATTTGACTCAGAAGCTCCCTAAGAGTGATATTTTGTCTAGTTTTCTTTGTGTTGTCCAAGGCCCATTTTTAAGATTGCTACCATGCCATAGCACAGCCAGTCAGCCATATTCAGTGATGTATTACTCCATGTTACCTGTCCAAAATTTCAAAATATAAAGACAAAAAAAAAACATAGTAGCTTTTTTTAGTCCTTTTTCAAAGCTAAGGGTAAACAAAGGCTCATTTTCTCTACACAGTGTTGCAGCTCTACACATAATGGTTGGCAATCAGGCTCATAATCTGCGTCATTGCAGCAGAGTGTTACATCATGTGAGTTACACAGAAATTAACCAAAGTAATAGTCAAAGGTAAAGTAAGCCATAACACAAATGGTTAGAGGTTTTTTTGTTGTTTTGTTTTTTTTTTACATCTAACATTATTTTGTTTGGTCAGCATTCTATCAAAACCTAAACCTTTAAGCCTCATTGATCGAATGATATGAAAGAGGACCTTTAGCTTTAGCCTTGTGCTACAAACCCAGATTTCCTCAAAATTAATTCCAAATGACAATTACCTTGGTTCACATATCTCCCCCTTAAATTTAACTTGAAGCTATCTGTGCAGTAGTTTTGTGTGTGGGTATGACCAATTTTCCCCTCAAAAGGATTCAAAGATGATTATAACATCCAAGCTTTGATCTGAGGTAGCAAGAATACGTGTAACTCATTTCCTGCTATCTATATGTGAAAGTACACAAGATTTTTGAATAGAGAGCTCAATGTTAAGATCATTCACATTTTCATTACAAACTTGTGTTGGCACATTATCCTCAGGGATGGCAAAATGAGTCAATTCACAGGTTCTTTTGTTATAATTATACCCATGCTTCATGGCCAGCAGCACACACACACACACACACATACACAAAAGGAAATAGACAGCAAGCAGAGTGAGAGTTATTTTCCATCAGCAAAATGAAGAAATGTAGAACCTGGAGACAAACACCTTTTATTTTTTAGTCTCAGTGAAAGGTTCCAGTGATTAACGTCCTCCTGATATGGTCACAGTTCAATCTTAGTCTCCGAGAGAGATGGAGGCAATGATAAGCTTTGGTACTGTTTGCCAAAGCATGGTTCAGAGTGTTCATTTTCATTTAATCAGCCATCTCTGCTGCTGTTAGTGTCTCTCAGTCATTGTCATAGAAATTAGTCAATTTGCATAAAAACATACATTGTGTCTCTCCTCTGTCTTGTTATTTGGAATATAAAGCGACTCCAACAAGTTCATGAAGGCATGCACATTTACAGTATTTACATACGCTACTGGAAATGTAAAGTGGGGTATAATGAGCACGCTTAGCCATTTAGTGAGTTTTGTCCTTTTTGCTCAGTCTTAAGTTTTCCAGTGAGTGATTCATGCTAGTATTTGGCCTTTTCTTAGCCTGCCCCAGATCTTATCACAATCCACCAGACTAATTCTGTATTCAGAAGAATGCACACCCGCAGAGAAAGCTTTCTTCAACTTATTGAAATGCGGTGAGGGCTGTCTTGTCAGTTGTAAAATTGTCTGAAACCAAGACAAAAGCACAGTGGAACTGCTAGCTCATAAATCACTGTGCAACATTCCCTTTGACACATGCTAACTCAACATCCTACTATTATCAGGCTTTTCCAAATATCACTGCACAGATACTGAGCTACTGTGCAGAATCAATGAACTAGTCAAACAACTGAGGATTGAAGAGCTCTGCATGGATGGAATAGTTGATAACAATGCAGCCCCCAGAATGTTGTCTTGGACCTTTCAGTTGTGCGAAGTCATTTCACTGCTTCTGTACATAAATATTCAGCAAAGTTAAGCCATATGGCAATTTCTCCACATTCTATATGCCATATCTGTTTATCCCTGTATGACTTTAGCTTGCCAGAAGGATTCCTAAATAACGTCTGAGAGATCATTGCCGCAGTGTTGGCTGTTTTAAGTAGTTCCGTCAATCACTAACGCGTTGACAACACTCCCTCTGCATGCAATTTTTCAGAGTACACAATAATTTACATGCTGCAGCTGGACGTTCTTGTGCCGGCTACAACGCTGTGCTGGCATAGGGACAGCTCTACATTCTGAAATATAGTGCACACTCTTGTGCTTGCAATTTGGTTAAAATGGTCCCCCCTTGAATAACAAGAATGTACATATCTTAATCTCATTTGATAGCTGTGCCTAGACAGAGTAATCTCTTCCAACATTATGTGCAGCATGAAGCTTATCTCTTTAAAGAGGATGCTTTTTCTTGTTTTACCATGAAACTGCTTCTGACTGAGAGAGCTTCAAAGGGCTTCTTTGTTTCATAATGTGCATGCAGCTCATTCATAGGCTTGATCTTCTTCTTTTTTCCTCCCCCCGCTCTCCTTTTCACATCTTTTTCTGTCCCTTCTCTCCATCTCTTACTTGCTTCATTCCTTTCTTCCCTCCACTGATGTATGAGTCCTTACCATACACAATTTATTGTAAACATTAGGAAGGCATTTACTCCTAACAACTATTGCCAGTTTTTCTGGTTTCTCGTGTGGATTACTGATGCAGTTCTTTTTATTCTCTTCCAGCTTTACTTTTGCATAGACGTGACTCTTCTAGAGCAAAAAGCCTTTTCTAATGTGTAGGATTTTTACTATTCCACTCCTTTTGATTTAAGATGATGTGGTCTTACAGTGTACTTAAATACATGTTTATTGGAGTGTCTCTATTTCCATCAATCTTTTTCTCTTTGATAATGAAACTGGAATAGTGCAAGGTTCCCTGCTCTATTCTAACATGACACAAGATAGGAGGATATAGTGAAATCTCATTTTAGTGAAGGCAGAAGAAATCTGATGAGAGGGCTAAAATGAAGTAAATGAATCCATTCAAGCTGTAGTTACTCCGAGGACAGAGAGATTTAATTTACTACAAGTTTTGGTCACATTGGAAAAAGGATTAATTACTTGTTTTATTATATTTTACACAGTTGTGTTTCATAGTGTGTAAAAAAATAAAACATAAAACAATTTGATAATTAGTGTGCGTGCACATTCATCTAACTGAGCTGTACCAATGATTTAGCTTCACAGGACATTAAACTTGATTTTCATGAAAACAAACAAAAAGAGTTGCAAATAAAGCTGATTAACCTTAAGAAAAATGTTAGTTGTTTGTGTTTTAAAGGAAATGACCAAAATTATTCTAAGCCAATCTATGCCTCAGACTGTTAATTGTGGTATTTTTCATTTTTTTATATTAAAATGTTTGTTTTAAAACTTAGTATTCAAATTGTTTTGATGTAAATATAGTATAACTTACCAAATATGTCTTGTCTTTTCAGAGTGTCAATGAGTTTGGCTTAGACATCATCGAGACCCCTGAAGGGGACAAGTGGCCTCAACTCATTGTTCAGCAGAACCTTGATCGGGAGCAAAAAGACACCTTTGTAATGAAGATCAAGGTGGAGGATGGTGGTAGCCCTCCCAAGTCCAGCACTGCTATTCTCCAAGTTACCATCTCAGATGTCAATGACAATCGCCCTATCTTCAAGGACAGTGAGCTGGAGGTCTCAGTGCCAGAGAATGCTCCAATGGGGACATCTGTTGCACAGCTTCATGCCACAGATGCAGACTTGGGTCCCAACGCACAAATCCACTTTGCTTTCAACACCCAGGTCTCCTCCTCAACCAAACGCCACTTTGCTATCAACAGTTCTACTGGGCTGATCACTGTGAAGCAACCATTGGACAGAGAGGTAACGCCTGTTCATAAACTCATCGTCCTCGCAAGTGATGGCAGCTCAACACCATCCAGAGCTACAGTGATTGTTAATGTCACTGATGTCAATGACAACGTGCCCTCCATAGACACTCGCTACATCATCAACCTTGTAAATGGGACTGTTCTGCTGTCGGAGAATGCACCCCTCAACACCAAAATAGCACTTATAACTGTTACTGACAAGGATGCAGATCTCTATGGCAAAGTGGCTTGCTACACCGACCATGATGTTCCTTTCCGGTTAAAGCCAGTCTTTAATGATCAGTTCTTACTAGAGACAGCTGCTCCTCTTGATTATGAGACAACCCGAGAATACGCTATTAAGATCGTGGCCTCGGATAGAGGGACACCTCCTTTGAACACTTCAGCTATGGTTCTAATTAAAATCAAGGATGAGAATGACAATACACCTATCTTTCCCCAGCCTGAAATTCAGCTTTCCATACCCGAGAACAATGACCCTTCAACACAGTTAATAAAAATCAGTGCCACAGATGCGGATAGTGGACATAATGCTGAGATTATTTACACCCTTGGCCCTGATGCACCTGATGGGTTTAATGTGGACAGACAGTCAGGAATTCTCTCTGTTGGGAAGCGACTAGACAGAGAGAAACACGAGAGGTACTCATTCACTGTCATCGCAAGAGACAATGGTTCAACCCCCCTACAGAGCAATGTCACCGTTAGGCTAATTGTCCAGGACCTTAATGACAACAGCCCAGCTTTCACACACCCTGAGTACAACTTCTATGTGCCCGAGAACCTGCCTCTCTATGGCACTGTTGGTTTAATCACAGTGACTGATTCAGATGCAGGAGATAATGCTGTTATAACCCTATCCATTTTGAATGGGAAAGACAATTTCATCATTGACCCACAAACTGGTGTGATTAAACCTAACATCACTTTTGACAGGGAGCAGCAAAGCTCCTACACATTTATGGTCAAAGCAGTTGATGGAGGTCAGCCTCCCAGCACGTCTTATGCCAAGGTCACTATTAATGTAGTAGATGTGAATGACAATCGCCCTGTATTTGTCATTCCTTCCTCCAATTACTCGTATGACCTTGTACGGACCACTACCAACCCAGGTTCTGTGGTCACCCGAGTGTTTGCCATTGACAATGACACAGGTATGAATGCTGAGCTGCATTACAGTATTATCAGCAGCATCATAATCACATCTAGGGTCTCCCCTCGAGGTCTCTTTTCCATTGACAAAACAACGGGTAACATAACGCTGCAAGAGAAAATAGTATTAGCTGATCAGGGACTGCATAGGCTGGTAGTCAAGGTTAAAGATTTAGGTCAACCTGAATCATTACATGCTATCACTCTTGTTCACTTGTTTGTCAATGACACTGTGTCAAATGCTACCTTTATCCAAGAGCAGCTGCGGAGAAGTATGGAAACACCATTGGATCGTAACATAGGGGACAACGAGGTAACACCTCAAGCTAATGGATATGTAATTGTTGTAATAGCTATTATAGCAGGAACCATGACTGTCATCTTGGTGATATTTGTTACTGCCTTGGTGCGATGCCGGCAGACACCCAGACATAAAGTAGTTCAGAAGGGCAAGCAGAGTGGAGAGTGGGTGTCACCCAACCAAGAAAATCGTCAGATCAAGAAGAAGAAGAAGAGAAAGAAGCGATCTCCCAAGAGCCTTCTCCTGAACTTTGTGACTATAGATGAATCCAAGCCTGAAGACCCCACACATGAGCACGTTAATGGTACACTGGATCTCCCTGTGGAGCTGGAAGAGCAAACTATGGGAAAGTATAATTGGGCGACCACACCCACGACCTTCAAACCTGACAGCCCAGATTTAGCCAAGCATTACAAGTCTGCATCCCCTCAGCCTACATTTCAAATCAAACCAGAAACTCCTGTGGCCCCTAAGAAACATCACGTGATCCAGGAGCTCCCCTTGGACAACACATTTGTGGTGGGCTGTGACTCACTCTCCAAGTGTTCATCGACTAGCTCCGACCCGTACAGTGTCTCAGAGTGCGGCTGTCAGGGGGGATTCAAGACTGCGGGGCAAATCACCACCCGGCAGGTAATTCATGACTTCCTTTTTAAACCCACCCACACTAGTTCCCACTCACACTCCCATTGCTGTTCCCTGGTAGATGATGTGAAAAAGGGGAGGTGGCGGCATGAAGGCAGGGGAATTTCTCACACAAACCATGACCATGTCTACATGAATGTCATTTGCACTTAAAAGTGTGAAAAAAGTATAAATGGTACATAGTTTGTACCAATTATTAGTTGGCACCTTTTTTTTACGGGCATCCATATCTTTAAAACTAAAATACATTTGCAGGTTAATTTCACATTCATAAGCTTCAGTAATAGCAGGGATAATGATGCTGAGATAGTTTTACCTCAGCTGTGAATAGTTGGTGACAATAGCTTGATGTGGAGGGTTGTGTGATAGGGGATGGTGATTGAAATCTACAGATGAGTTTAAGGTCAAAGGGAAATGAAGCTGTGTATATCTGGCAGATTTGTTTAACACTGCATATAAAATGAATTAAAGACTATTCATTTCATCAGGTATTCATTGAGCCATAAAGTGTGAAACAAATAACAAACAACACACATACACAAGCTTTTAATGTGCTAGAATGGTTTGATAAATAACCAGACCTTTTTTTTTGGCTTCTGTCCTTAAAATAGTGTCTTAAAATGTGCCAGAGAGGCTGTGGGAAAGTGAGGCTCATTTGAATACCAAGGTGCAGCGAAAGGGCTTATGATTCCCTAAAAGATACTTGCCAAATACGAAGTGCCCCAATAAATAAAAGCTGGCAAGGGAAATAAATGTAAATCAGATGTGAGTAGAGGTGGCCTTACTCAGTCCTGACAGCCCAAGCTCAGTGCTGTTCGGAAGACTGAGTACTGCTTGGGACAGGGGAGGGGGGGTCATAGGGATCAAGGTGATGCAGAGCCTTGAGACCAATATACTTAAACACCAAGGGAGCAATAGTCCATAAAAAGCTTGCCAGGCCAACTCTGCACTAAGCCCATAAATGTTCTCCTTTAATGACCCCAATTATTGTTATAAATGGCATATGTAGAAACATCCTTTGCATTCCTTAAATTGGCTGATCTAGAGTTTGACTAATCTTTTCGAAAATCTTTCTCACTTTGACGTGGTTAGTGAGCGCTTGATATAAAAAAACATTCATTGTTGTATCTCTTAATGCATGACTATGTATTTGACCTGTGGTTAGCACAATTGAATTAAACAGGGCTGAGTGAGCACAGGGAACTAGTTTATTCATAATGGTATAAACATTGCCATGGCTTTACTTCAAGCACCCAGTCAACTTAATTGTTTTTATTTTCAACCATTTTCTTTAGGATTTCTTTTAGATTTGCTTGTTGTCTCATTGCACTGGTTTTTGTTCCTGTTCTAGTTTTGATCATAATTATTATAACTGCCACTCATCCATTTCTGGGTCAATTTCATGATATTGCATCAATATTGTATTTATAATTTTATTTTTTTCACAAGGTGCTCTTCTTTGTTTGTGTCTTCAACCTCATATTGCTCAATGTTTTCTACATTTCTGGTTGTATTATGCTTTTTTTTTACTCACAGTATCTTTCGGTGACACAGAGCAAGCATTCCTCATAGCATAGTTGTTGTAAATGACTGTTGATCCTGTAAAGTGTAGTACTTAGGCTAATTTACGGAGACACCCACACAGAGCTGATCGTCATTTCTCTCATCCACCTTTTATTTGAAACCCTAGTTAAAAGCTATGCCCTGCCATGCTGCATCATACATAAGCCCACCACATGCCCCTGGTACTGAAGATTTAATCCATAATGTGTTTATACGACACACTGTCAAGTTGTCAGGATGATTTTCCCCTTCTTACGTGTAATGACTTCCAGAGAAGATGCAGAAATATTCAGTTTGTGTTCAACAATTCTGAATTATTATCCCTTGCGAATTTAATGCATCACAGATTTAAATTGATTTTCACTTATGGTGCTGATCAGAGTGGAGTATTTTTGTGCAGATAATTTAAAAATCTATGAATATTTGATTAGTAAACATTATTTCAAATCTTCAGGCTATGTTTATATCCCATTATTTCTAAGGTATATTTATTCACTCATCTAGTTGAAGACAGGTTTCATGTGTACAAACTTCTCATATTTCGATATCATCAATTGAAAACAATAAAAAGAAGGTATTCTCAGCGGATATACTCTCCAGCAACCATCTTTGGTGATGTTACACCGACAGCATATCTAATTTTTGTGTTGCCTTAAGCAAATGACAAGTGATTCCTCCCACTTTAGACGTTACATTTCCCACCAGTTTAAAGTGTGCTTATTTAAAGCCTGTGTCACAGAAAAAATAGCATGAAGCTATGCCCGATGAGAATCAGTGGTTGCAAAGGTTAATTAAATGCACTAAAGGGTTAATCACTTGTAATACAGTATGATTAAAATCACCGTAATTGGTTTGCGAATGAGACTGATAAGAAGTATGGGGGGAATAAAGGCAGCCGTCCTTTAAGATTATCAGGAATGCTCCAAACTATCCTAGGGCGATTCATGTTCAAGTGATGTGAGGTAGATGACCAGCAGCCCTGTTTGTTGGAGCCCAATTACAACTTCATTGTGCTTTGATTAAATCTTTGTGCTTTCTTCGAGAAAAAAAAAAAATATATAAAAAAAAAACACTTCTGTTTTCTAAGTCTTAAGAAGAACACTTGAAAACAGCACTTCTTCAAAAGATGTGGTTCTTGCTTTTATTAGATGAGGCAAAAAGAATGCGCAAGCACTCTGGAGTTTGTCAAGATGATTTGAAGTGCTGTTCTTAAAACCAAAGCGGCATTTGTTCTTTAAGCGCCAGGCATTCTGTCTTTCTTCAGTGAAACGTTAATGCCAGAACTCCAAAAGCAGAGATCATAGGCACGTTGTTAAGTTTTCTCCCTTTTCCTTCATCAAAGTGAACGACAATTCTGTAGTAACTTTGTAGCGATCTGCCATGCACTTAATGCCAGGGAAAATTTCTCACAGACAAAAATCCCACCCGTGGAATACCAATCAAGGGGGAACACAGGAGGAGATAATTATGGTTGAAGGTCACCAAAATGTTTTCAGGGACTTTACAGATGTAGACGATAAGAACTAAAGCTTGTAAAAATACTTCAGAGACTGCAGATTTGTGCCACCATATGGCTTCATTATGCGGCAAGACAAGTATTTGCAAATGCCAATCTCCCTTTCTTTTTCTTTTTTTTTTTCCTCCAAGTTTCATCGTTTTCTTTTAGCCCCTACCCTCTTTGATATTAGAGGTCAATCTGCCTCCGGTGATGATGAGGTCTTGTTAGAGCGTTTGCATTTAAGGAAGATGGATCAAATAACTTCTCGAGGGAATTTAGACATCACACTTGTGGGAAAAAAAGGGTTAATGAACTCTTTTGTTCTAAGGTTGCTAAATCGAGCCTTTGGTGGCAAAATGCAAAAAAATGAAAAAAATATATATATATATTTATGTGATTATTAGTTTTACAAACACAGATATTAGGTGTTATAAAATTAGGTCAGTGATTAATTTCTCAATTAACTAAGGGATAAACTTGTGCAGTCCTAGCAATCCTAACAGCATGATACCTTGAAGAAATACAAAAACAAAAAAAACACACATTTGCAACATTAACACAAATATTTACAGCAAAAATAAAAAGATAAAAACTGCATCATCTATATGCTTCTTTATAAAAACAACTATGAATGCTATTGGGTCTTAAATGGTTGCTAATGACAATTATAAATTAAAAAATAATATTGAATATAATAATATACATTCATTTTAACGTTAACGATGATTAAACAGTGACATTTCGTCATAATTCTAAAGTAAATGTGTTTATTTTGCAGTATATTATCGCTTCTAAGTGATTTTGTTTTTTGTAAAGTTAGAAGCCCAACAAGCTGATGTTAGCTAGCTAATTAACAGTTAATTCACCAAGCCTGCAGTTGGGTGCTTGTTTCACTGAAAGACGTGAAACCTCATAGCATGTAGCAAACGTCTATATGTTTAAACGTCTAATATTGTATTAGAGTGATGAACGACATGCTATTGTTACACAGTTCATGAAGAACAGTGTTTTGTGCCAACAAAAAGAACTTATGTTTGGGGAAGTTTCTGTTATTCTGCTGATATATACAGGTGGAGGAAGGAAAACTATGCACTACATATGATAAGAGAAAACTCCATATTGTCTTTGGCATCTCAGTAAAAATAATGAATCAGAAACATGTCCATGCCCAATTATACCATAGTCCTCATCATATACTTTACAAGTTCCAGTGTAAAAAAAATGCTAAGAACAGTGATCAGCTCAACCTTTAAATGTATTAGATCATATTCTAGAAAAAAAACTTGTCTTTGCTTGTGTCTTGTTATCATTATCTTTTGTTGAGTCTTTTTGTTTGTTTTGTTTTGTTTTTCTTCTATTTCTGTTGAGCCATTGTGTCTGCAGTCACTATCTAATGTAAGCCCTATCAGGTCAGATTGATTATCCCTGTTTCAAGTACTTGAAGATGTGCTGCTCACTGTCTGAGGAACAGCAAAATGTTATCTTCTGTACATATCAGAGGACCCAACTGGCAAGGGTCCGAATGAAAGAGTGGGCCTAAATTGATTCAAATGGTTGTTTTTAGGGGAAATGAAGAGTGTTGCACTAGTGTGGTGGGAGACAAAAAAAGAAATCGACAAATTGGGAGTTTTAATTGGACAAGATTGCATGCTCTGATAAGTACAGGAAAATACACAAACCACCTGGGGCATTCTTCAAGGAAACCTGACATGATAATGACTTGATTGCCAGCAGTTCCTTGAAAAATGTTTTTATATATATATATATTTACACATTTTTCAAAACTGTTTTTTATTTTATTTATTTTATTTGTTCATTGTCAGTTAAGCCTCACACCAATAAGGCTACAGCTTAGGTTGCTCAGAGCTCATTGATATTGTAACCACAATCTCCCTATATCTGTCTGTCTCTCTATATTTCAGGAGATGGCACTGAACCCACCACACTATGGCACACTCTGTGGCACAGGTACAGCTCGCTCCCACAGGATTAAAATCAATCTCTAGCTCCCACTTCCTAAAGCGAGAGAAAAAGAGAGAAAAGAGAGAGGGCAGAGAAAGAGAAAAGAAGGAAGAACTGAAGAGGTGAAACAAGTACTTTACTGTCTCTACAGCCTCAAACTGCACCTCTTCCTTCAATTGAGTACATAAGAATGAATTTGGAAAGGGACGGGCGGGCGGGGCGTCGCAGGAAAAGAAAAAAAAGACGCGCATCATGTTGCTGTCTGAAACCCAACTAAGCTCCTCTTGTGAATTTGTTGGATGTCTGAAATGCTTTACTGAGTCTTATGCTACATTTTACCTGTTTCTGCGAGGAGGATTTGCCCTGAACCCCCTTAAGAAAATGTCCCATCCGAGCTGTAAAATAGGTGTCAAATACAGTCAGTAGATCTGTAAAGTATGTTTATATGTATGTATGTATATCTATCACAAACTTGATGGTGTTTATATTTATTGACTGCTTTTCTTTGCTTTGTTTAAAAAAAAACTGCCTGGTGGCCATTTTATTTTCTTACCTTCTATGTTTTATATCGTTATTTACTTACAATGTATTTATGCTGCAACGCCTTCAACCTGTAGGCTTACATTGCTCACATTTTTGTTACTCTTTGCCTCTTTCTGTTCCACTTTCGATGCCAATGATAACATTCTGAGTGACAAGTAAAAGAAATGCACTCAGCCCCCCCACAACAATAGTGCTTTTTTTTCTTCCATGTGTGTATGTGTGTGCTAAAGATCACCAATCTGTTATTACACAGGAAGAAATGGTAGGACAAGTTTAATACTTTGAGCTAAGCCACAATCACAAGGGACTAACTGCTCGGGTCATAATCAAAAGCTGTTTATGTAGGGCAGATTCAAAGCGTGCTAAGCCTAACCTTTTGTGTGTCGCTTTCTGTTCCTAAATCAGAAGTGATTTACCCACGAGATCCACATTTAAATGACTCCAGATGGTTAAAAAAAGGAATAATAATAATAATCCTCAAGCAGTGGTTAAGTTGATGGTGAACAGAAAGTACTAAGCGACATTCTCTTAAAAATGTAACCCAGGACATTGAAAACAGCAATAAAAAATGACAGAAACACAAAGACAACGATTATTGGACCTCCTTTTTGGAGCTTAATTTTCCTCCGTTGTTTTTTTTTTTTTTTTTTTTTTTTTTTTACATGTAGAGTCATCCTCACATATCCCAAGATTAGTTGTTCCTAAAGTTATCAAATGTTACTGGCTTGTTGGATTAGCAGCATGATTGTTCAATATTCCTGTTAAATGGTGAGCTAAAAAAAAAGTATTCAGTAGGTTAAGGCCTAACAGGCACTATCAAAACATACACATGACCATAGAATTAGAAAAGTTATTATAGACATAACCTGTGTATTCACTCAGAAATGTACAGACACAGTGGACCAGAGGCTGTTTCCCCTCCTGTGAGAGACTGTTTATAGGTAAATCAAATTACTGCACGGAACAGCAGCCCTTTTGATTTTGTTCCAGTCTAAATTCGTCACGGTTGTACAGACTATGTCTATTTTAAAGCTTTTTAATTTTATGTGCTCTTGCCTCTCTCCGTGAGGCAGGTTGTTATTATTTGAGGAAAAGTATATTTGTGCAATTATGGTATCAAATGTATTCACTACTGCGTAGGAGCCACGGTATGAAACACACACAGCATCTTAGCACTGTGTAATAATTAGATTTTTTCCTGATCTTTGGGGGAAAGGGAAAAAAAATACATTGGGAAAGCTTTTTTGTCTTTGTAAAGGAGACAGACAACCTCACTTTTATTCAATGTGAAGTACAATATGCACCTTACATGATCTTTGTAATTGACTTTTATTTGCCAGTGTGAAGAAAATTGTAAATGTTTTGTTTATGTATGTGTGAGCTTATGAAATTTATTAAAGTCTTTTTGCATTGTACTCAATATTTTTGATGACTCTTCTTACTCACTGTTCTTGGCATTTAATATTAGTTTCAGTTGTTTGCACATTACAGCTCCTGTGTCTGTGTCGGCACAAACAGTCTAAAATTAGAGGGGGGAAAAATATGCCTGGGAATAATTTGTTGTCAGAGAAGTCGTGGCCTTTAGAAGTAAAAGTGGCTGTGTTGGTTTGGACACCATTAATGGGTGCTATATACAGTAAGAGCAGACAATTAACTGGCTCATTTCAGCCACAGAAAACAACCCATGCATTCCATTTCCACTTTTGCAACTGTATGGTTTTGGTATTGAATCAGAGAGAGAAATTAAGTTTTAGATATACATCACTAATTGGGAACAGATTAGAGATAAAAAAATAAAATAAAAATGTTATGTAAATTTGGTGAGAGCACATCCTTTGAAGTGCACAGCCTCCAAAAACAGCAGAGCAGAATCTGTTGTGGATCAACGCTTTTTTTCTTTCTTTTTATTGTTTTTTTCCCCTTCCGTGTTAGCTCATAATGATCATTTGATAATGATAGCTTTCCCATTACAATTGCCCACAAATCCCGAGCTTTACACATCTGAGCAGAGATTGATATGAAAGGTACAATAACCAGCCCTCAGAAATTCTGTTATGCCGTCTTTATGTAGATTTTGATCCAAAAATACAGACTTGAAAGGCAGAAAACAAAGCCTGACAACAAAAAATGTTTAATTGCTTATCAAAGTTGCTTCGGATTTTTCAACTGAGAGAGAACTAATCAGTCCCCTCGGGAAAAGTGTCCTTGGTGATTTGAGAGAATGGTGCATACGCTAAGGAGAGCATTCTTGTAGTGTTTAAATGTCAAATTTCTATTAATAGGTAAATGTGAACCTGTTAAATGCATCATGGTTACTCGCAAATGGAGATCCAACAGGGTTATTGCTCAAGGTAGCACTGTCTGTTAAAGCAGGGAAATTAAGGTTGTTGTTTTGTTTTTCACATTGTGCATAATTACGAAATGGAATTCTTTTAAATAAGCTTCAAAATAAAATAAAAAATGCTACAACACACCACATAAAAAGTCATAACATTTGTGTACAAATATTAAAGCAAAAGTTTTAGTGGGATTTTGTGGGAATGTATTGAATGATTACAAATGGTAGGAAAACAGTTGAACTCTAACTGGACTGATGAAGTAACAACTACTTTAGGTGGGGTCAAGACTGAAGTAGATTGCTGCTTTATTAAAACTCCAAACGGCTCATGAAAAGGCTGTTTTAAAAGTATTTACACTGCCATCAATTTTACCTTACACAATTGTGTTAGAAAAACCTAAATTCTGCTAGAAAGGCTACAGCTTAGTGATGCTTCTAGTTTAGTCTGTAATAACTACGCATAGTTTTCACATAAAATAAACGGGGTGATGTGAAGGTTCACAGAAACCACTATAAAGGTTTTTACAAAACAGTTCCTCGAAATGGCTGCAAAGATCAGTCCGAATTTAAGCTGCCTCTGACTGTTAACAAATTTCGCAACAAGCTGACCATGTCCCACACAGAGCATTCATAAGTAAAACAAGCTTCACAAAAGCACAAAAACAACAACATGAAACAGAACTCATCTATGTTGATGTGGAGCACTACACATTGAATTTGTGATGAATGTCGTAATCTTTTTAAAATATGACGAATCGGCTAGTTCAGCAATTCTCTTAATGGTTATCCTTTTTTCTAATAAATGCAAATTTGCAGTGAGTCGTCATTGATCAGTTAAGCTGTCGATTGCTGTTTAGGCGCTTGCATCTCGCAATGGTGTGGTTGCACAGATCATATGTCATCACAATCTTACATTGTTAAGCTGCAAGGTCACACATTTACCGTTACGGCTCTGTTGCTACCTTGTTCAGCAGCACAAAGCCGGCGCCTCAGTGGTGGGTTGGCCCCAACCCCCCTCAGGCTGTCTCAGTACAATTACAAATCACATTTAAATGTTTTGTGTAAGTGCTTTTATGAATTTTTTAGAATAGAAGTTGTTTAAGAATGGCAGGAATCCACGTTTGCCTTGGCTTCATTTAGACAAGCGGTTAGTCTGTCATGTCAGAATTAAACTTTATTTCTCCACTCTGAGTTGTTCAAAAATATCTGCAACATGTAAAATATTAGTTGTTACAGAATCCTACTTAAAAAAATACTATCTGAGCTGTTGCAGCTACTGCAGGTTGGCATAGAATAGATTTGCTTTGGAAAAAGTTTGTGAGGGACAAAGGGTTTTTTGACAGGACAAAAACCCTGGCTTGTTTTTGGTCCACCATTTTTACACCTCAGTTTTCTTATAAAATTGTGCATTTTGTTGGTAATTTTATTGTAAGATTTTTTTTACTGAAAACATACTTCAGTGAAAACCCAAC
>JAUBOC010000191.1:15213315-15229510 GCA_032275365.1 Anablepsoides cearensis | reverse complement strand
GTGGTCATCATCTTAAATGTATGATTTGATTGTACTATTAAGTTGTTGATCTCAACTCCCACCATACCAAATTTCATCTCAATATGTGTAAAAGTAGCTGAGTTTTAGTCATTTAAAATCAGCAGTGGCGGCCATCTTGAATACTAAAATCCAGAGTAGTTTTCTTTATTTGTCTGTGCAAAAAGAAAAAAAATCTAGCTCCGCTCTTGAATGCTTGGATCTGGTTTAATTCAAAATGCAATTTTTTTAAGAACAAAAAAAAACAAAAAAAAAAAAAAACAAGACAATTAAAACTTAGTTATAATTGTATGTATTGTTACTGGGAAAGTATTTTTAGTAAGTAATTTTATTGTGAAGTTTTTGAAGTTCAAGTCACCACTTTAGCAAAGCAACTGCTAATTTCTGTTTTACCTAAAATGTGATCCAAAAAAAGTTTCCACATTTATGACGTTGTATCATAAAACAAAAATAGTCATCCTGTCTAATTTTGGCAATCTAAGAACTCATTTGAGTACAATTTTAAACCAGACTCACGCCCAGGGTGTAATCACTTTAAAAACCAAAGCCATGCACTAATTAAAATAAAATTAAAAAAAGCTTATTGTCACTATAACCACTATGGCCAAACATCTACTGATTTAGTTACCCATATAAACGTGGTAATACATTTAGAAATGGATAATTGGGCCCAAAGAGGCTCCACATGCATGGAAATGCTACGCTCCACCTCTGGGCTGGCGCTGGTGCTTCACGTTGGCGCAGGAATAAATTTTAATTAATTTTGATTCATTTTTATACCGTAAATGTAAACACACATGCACTGAGTGAGACGGATTTATTAGGTCGTATCGAACCCGGAGCTGAACGGAAATATATATATTTTTTAATATCAATACTACGCACAGTGAGCTTATTGTCTTCTGCATACCTTGTTTCCAGTGTAGATGTAATATCAGCTACCTCCAGTCACCTACGCACAGCTGGATTGCACTTTCCTTCTGCCCTCATCTATGTCTTTTGAATATTCTTCCTCCGTGGCAATCTGCCATGCTGGAGCTCAGACCTTTCCTGGTGAAGAGGTGTTTTTTACAGCACCTCCAGTTTGCACTATGAAGCATAACAACCTATGCTACTTTATGCTCCTTTACTAGTTTACAACAAAATATGTTCTCACATATAATCTTTTCTATATGCTTTCCTCAATATATGTCTCATAATCTGCACTGCAGTACATACGTTCGTTCTTTCATTCCCATCTACAATCACTTTTTTTTTTTAGCAGACGTGCAGCCACTGTATCCTAAATCAGTGATACATTTGGATAGAAAAACAGAGCACAATAAGGTCTGGTGTTTTTAATCAATTATTTATTCAATATTTTAATGATCAGAGTGCCTGGGGTGATCAAAGGCAAGGCTCGAGCTTCACTGCCTTTGCTCGCTAAGACATCCCTCAGTACTTTGATGTGGTTCACCAACAAATGCACTCATCTTAAGCATAACTCTCTCTCTGTCTCTCTCTCTCTCTCTCTCTCTCTCTCTCTCTCTCTCTCTCTCTCTCTCTCTCTCCTCCCTCTCTCTCTCTCTCTAGTTTGAATTTGAGCGCTCCGAAACTACTATTTTTAAAGGAGTAGATACAGGGAGAAGGTCACTGACCAACAGAGGAGTGGAAAAAAAAAAGAAAGAAATAAAACTGACACATTTACTGTCTCCAACAATTACAACTACTACTTTGAATGTCATGTAAATATAAAACAATCTTAGGTCACCTTCTGAGATACTACACGTACGTTATCATATATTTAATTGGTTGGCAAGGTCTCCTGCGATGGAAAATATGTCAAAAATCATGAATAAAACATTACTTGGGTAAGAAACAATGGCCTGATGGCGGTTTCAGGGAAAGAAAAAAAAGGGCTGTAAATGACCAGTCATTTAATGCAAATGAGAAACTTGTCAGGCTGATCTCAGAGATGATGGTGTCAAACATGCAAAAATATAAAAATATTCAAGAAAAAAGTGAGAGAAATCATCTACTTCTCTTTGTTTCCAAACAGACAAATAGACAGAAACAAGCAGTGCTGGTAAACCTTGTGGGAGTAAAACTACAAATGTTTGGTCTATATTCTTAGTTCTGCATTGTGGCTGTTGTCCAATAACAGAGACATTTAAAACAGACAGATGCCATCTTGAAAAGACTACAGCATCAAAGATTTGATAGGTCATGCAAATTTTTGTACTTAGTCAGTTGTTCTATTTTGCTCATTACCATTAAAAGAAGCAGTTGTGTAATTGCCTGTGTCTGTTTGTTCATTTGTCTGTTAGCAAAATATCTCATCAACCACCAGACAAATTTTGATAAAACTTTCAGGACTTTATCAGTGGATGTTCATCAACAGCTGATTAAGCTTGGGGCCAACCCTACTTAAGATGACAGCTAGAATTTGGTGCGGTAGTAGTTGAGACACAAACATTTAACAAACAGAACATGTAGCTCTGTTTATAACTGTTCAGCGAGTATCACATTTGCAGGATTCATTTTTTTATTTTTATTTTTTACTAATCTAATTCTGCCTTCAAACAGAGCAATTATGTGGTTGCAAAACAAGTTGAGAGTCCACATTAATAAATAAAAAAAACCAAAAAAAACTCACTTTTTGTGCTGCATGATTTGACAAAATCTACTTTAAAACACATCTAAATGGTAAAAAGTCTTACCAGTAACACAAGGCTCTGTGAGCAGAAAACAAACACAATTTTTGTGTCACTTAGTTGCAAATTCATTTCCATACCAAACAAAAAGGAAGCAAAACGATCTTCAGTTGGTTCTTAGTTTTTGTCCATTTGTTTAGTATCAGTTACATGATGCTGAAAAGAGTTTTTACTCAATAAAAGCGCCTGGTGTTTCCTGCCAAGGGATGATAAGACACATTATCCAAGCTTGTTATTTAAACAGCTTGATAATTTATAATTATTTTGTTCCCACATCAATACAACTTTTGTCTCAACACCAACATATGATCATTTATAATTATATATACAGTTCAATGCAATTAATATCTAGTTATGTGGTATGCTGTTTGGCCTCTTTGGACACTTTAGTTTTAATGGACTTCACTCGTTTGCCATAACGTATTTGTTTGTGTTTAGTGAATATTGTTGATTGTGTCTATATCCAGGAACAGCATCTTCTGATGAACCATTATGGTGGAAACATTTGTTGACATGAACTTGTTTTCTGGTTGCTGTTTCACCATGTCGGACCTCCTGGTTTCACCTCTGTCTGCCAGATTCCTCCTGTTTCCTCGTAAATAAAGTCAGAAATTCTGATTATTATACACAGTACAAAGAAAGCTAAATTGCTGATTAAAAATTAAATACTCTTATCTCACTGAGAGTTATCTCAGTCCCCAGAGAGAGGATGCTATTTTGCAGGCTTGCGGGTATCTTTTGTTCCCAATTTAGAAGCTTGTCGTTGTTTATTGTTAATTTTTGATGCTTCATTTGATATTCTGTTCACTTTCCTCTCTGAAATGCAGGGAAAAAAACATCTTTATCATGCTGTCAGTTGCATGCAGTTGTCGTGTGCCTTGTGTTGTCAGGATGTCAGCTTTGCCTTACTCTTTACATTTCTGGAGTTTGTACTCTTCAGCCTGTTTTGTCATTGAACCAGCTGTGCACAGAAGTGTGCAGTGCAAACTCTGCATTTGAGTATAAAAAAAAATCAATATGTATCCTAATTCTCAGTTCCAGCTCAACAAAAAGACTTTAAACTCACAAATCCATAAGGTTGTCAATGGTGAACCTGAGATGACTCTAAGAGGGTTAAAACGTTCTCTGCAGAGGTTTCTATGTTGAATCTAGATGTTTGTTTTTTTATGGTAAATATCTAAAATGTTCCTGTCATGACAGTCAAGTAAAATGTCTGTTTATTTATTTATTTTTGTCGTTTCAGGAGGCCTGTCAACTTGGCAAGATAACGTCTGTGAATGTAAGTATTATAATCGGCTCTGCACCTTCTTCCATTTGTTCTGCCACTAGCATCTGTTCAGCATGACGTCATCTTTATTATAGCTTGTTATATTTCACATTTATTTATAGTCATTCTGTATATGATCACTACAGAAAAAAATGCAGTACATTTTACTACAAAGGTCAGAAAGCCTTTTATAATATTATATCACTTTCTTTGTGTTTAACGTTGTAGTAAAAAAGGAACACCCTCAGTATTGTCCCAGTATTGTTAAAATTAGAACGTATTTCACTGAGAGCCAGCACATCCAAAAATTTGTGCTAAATAAATTGTGTAGTACAAAAATTAACAGAGGCTTAAAGATTGAAAAATGTGTGTTTGAATAAACCACTATAGTTTTATATATACATATACTAGAGTTGTTTTAGGACAGCAGCATTCCACTCTGGTCTGAGATCCTCTCTGACTCAGATATTCGCTTATAAATCCAGTTAAAATTACTTTTTTTCTTAAGTCCTCTAACCTAAGGTTTTTTTCAAAGTTCTTTCAGTAACAGGTAAGATTTTATTCATAACCCTTTCACAGGACTCCACTTCAAAAGATTTGAACTATTCCTTTAGGACACAAGGTTTCCTTGATTTGATTTAGAATAAATATGTTTCTCATGTTTCAAACTGATTCCTATTCAAGTCTTGCACACATAAAAAAAGACAAGATAAACAATATTTTCAGAGTGTGTTTAGTGTTTGAGTAAGTATCATCAAACTAAATCTGTACAAAGAAGAATCCACAGTGGGATTAAAAGGCTCATAAAAAGAAAAATTATATTATTATTATTTGGACCTATTTTTGTTGGATTTGCTATATCATTTTAATTACCATAAATGCTAATTTTTGTTAAGTAAAAATCTTTTAAGACACTGGTAAAACTGAACCAAAACATCATTAATGACCAATTCAGTTAGTGTGTTTTACTTAAGTCTTGTGTGTCAAACTCATTTTCATCAAGGGCCACATGAGCCTTATGTTGGCCCTCAAAGGGCCAGTTGTAATTGACTTCACTGTTTCGTGTTTAACTTCAACTAAACACTAAACTTCATGTTCCTTGTCTCGTTGCTATTAGCGCTGCTAACAAACAATAATTGAGCTCTATGTGGTATTTTCTGCATAGAAACACACTTTTAACATGTCCTCTGAAAAACACTGAAAAGTATGTGTACGACTGACTAAATGGGAAATAAATATTACAGAAATACTTTTGAAAATAAAAGTTTTACTAACTGTTGAGTTGGCGTGAGTAGCAACCGTCTTGAATTTTGAACTCTCCCACTTTATGACAGAAAATTCCCACTAGAAGGGTGTTCCGGTTTAAATAAATGACTTGTTAGTGGGCAATTTGCACTTCCCAATACAACTGGGCTGCAGCAAAAGTTGCAAAAGTGTAACAAAATGGTGAATTTTGCCGGCTTCCGGCAACTTTTAAACCCTGTACACCTTCACCTAGTGGTGGGATGATGTCTTTTTATGAACAAAATAATCTATAATAATCTAAAAATAAAGCAGCGTGAACATTTTTTAAGACATTATTTTATTTCATCATTATTTGAAGCTCTTGCAGCTCTTGCATTTGGCCGGTGGGCCTTAAATTTGTCACATGACTTAAATCTTAAATGAATAGGGTTAAATAATGGTGGATTTTATTTTTTACCCACTCTGCATTAATGAAGTACAATAAAATATTACGCCTCAAAATTAATAGAATATGAACATCACAGTTTTTTTACTCTTCATGTGTTTGGCCCCAAAGTTGTAACAGTGTAAAGTAATACTGATTCTAACAAAAATGTGTTGAAATTTAAACTTTGTAATTAGTACATTTTTAACTGCTTCCTACTTTCTCACTATTAAAGTAACATTAAATCACACCGTGTCGTGACATCTGACTGTTTCACTCCTTTGTTCTTTTCCACTCATCCCCTGTGTATATTCGCATAATCTTATTTTCACAATCAGTTGTCAGTCTGGCAAAAAAAACTATAAAAGTTCCTCTTTTTCCTCCAGAGCACACACTAACATGCTGCTCCAACTTTTATACAGAGGTCAGCAAAATTTTGCTGAATAGTTTGTTTGCTCAGCTTTTCTAGCTTTAGTTTTTTTTTTTTCTTGGAGCACATTGCTCCAACTCTCTTATATACTCAAATATTTTTTGTGATGTGCTGTGAATTTATATTATAGTATTATTATTATTACCACTGACTGGTTCTATTGAAGTTTGGAGCTTATGGACATTTAAAGACTTGTTTTCTCAGACTGAGAACTGAACTCCTTTTGTTGAACTTAGACTATCATCATCATCATCATCATCATCATCATCATCATCACAGATGACTCGATTACAGATCGAGATGATGAAAATTCATTTGATTTGTCACAGTAATGTCAGCACACTTGCAACAATCACCTCCTTCACTTATGTTCCTGCTAACTCATCAGCTCGCACGCAGACGCACATCACCTAGCACATCATGGGCTGCAATGGAACAACATGCAGCATAAAATAAATAAATAAAAATCTTCACACCCCCCCCCCCCTTAAGGAAAAAAAATTGCTAAAGAGATTTTTGTAGATGTTGCACTATCTTGACATCATACAAAAGTGACATGTGGAACGCAGCGTTTTTCGATCGAGGCATTGCCACGTCACTGTTTTTCCTCTCTCCACACATAAGACATGTGTGCTGTAACAAATCACCGTCTCCTCGGAGCAGATTTATGCAGGTCTAGGTGTGCCCGCGAGCTGATCCTTATCTGAAATGGCAGAGCCAATCTCCCCTGATTCACTTCTAAGTGGTCCCTGTTTATCACTCACGGTGAGGTGGTTGTCAGCTGGGTCTTTTTCTCTGCAGCGCCGACTTCTTTGCTGTTTTGAGCGAATGACAGTCGAGGTAAAGTACATAGAACAATAAAACTCAAAAGGGCGAGGTAGCGGCCACTTAGCCCTCCATCCTCTGCCTCAGCATAACGGACTCCTAATCTAGTAACCTGCGAGTCCTGTCCCATCTGTGTAGCTGCTGGAGATGATGGGGGATAGATTTTCTGGCTTTTCTGTAGGAGCTCTTGGCATCCATCGCTCCTGTTTATTTTATCTTTTGTGTACATACTTCTAAAAGCGGTGTTTTGTCAGACGGGAAAGGGCCTTTGTTTGGTCTTGATATCTCTTACGGCAGCTTGTCTTTGCTTTATGGATTTCTGGCAGCTTTTTTAAATAAGTGATTGTGCCTGACAAAACACTCACCTTGACTCCTGAATGTTTGTTTGTCTCCGTCGTGTTAAGCTTCCTGTTTTAATGTTTTATTTACATCCATCATTACCACACAGTGGGAAAAAAAAAATATTTATTCAAGAGCCATTGACAGTACTTAATTCTAATATTACAGATCTAAATGATTTGGTATTGAGCAAGTCGTGAAACCAAATCAGCCTTTTTTTTCTTTTTTTTTTACCATCTGGCGTGACTTTTAATAAACAGGAGTCTAAAAATGAAGACACTCCCTTAGGCAAAACTGATTGTGTCCTAATTGTCTCATGCAGCTGTTTATTCTAACAGATTCTAGATATCATCGTTGAAGCAAGATTTTATTTTATTTTTTTAAATAATTACTATCATGTGGAGAGGAAGCATGCTTTTTTGTGGAGCTGCCAACCCTGTGTAAGTGGGCCCTTTTCTCTCGCGCTGGAACCTGGGCATTGCTTTTGCACGGGTCCTCCGGTAATTTGAGAAATCGCTGCCAGCTCTGTTCGAGAACAAGTAGATGTTCAGTTGACTTAAAAGCGTGTGCAAACATGGCACACAGAGCTGGATTGTTTTGCCAGAGAAGGTGCCGAGCGCCTTTTGGTTTAAGTGAAATGCATATGAAAGCAGAGATTTTTGAAAAATCCGTTTGTATCCTGGGCATTTTTTTTAAATGTCCATTTCTTTTTAATTTCAATCTTTAAACCCAAACCAACAGAAAAGTTTTTTTAGTCTAAATTATCTTGTACATAAACTGAAGGCTGTTTAATTTCTCTCCTGCTTTGTTTTCTCTCTTTTTCTTATTTTTCATTTGTCACTTCTTACCAGCACTTATAAATGAACACAAAGAGAGATTTATGGCCTCAGGGTCTTAATGAATCAAGTAAATAGAATATTTAGCTGGCTGTTTTAACATCACGGTTCTGAAAGCCACTCAGCCAGGCTTTCAGGGTGCTAATTGTGTGGATTTTGGTTAGTCAACCCTCCCTGATAGTTTTTAAATGAACCTCTTTGTGCTCTTCACTTTTGACAGTTTGTCCTTCATTAGAGACACAGTTTACTTTACTCGTCTTATTCTAGTTTCTTTAATTTTTCCCAGCCTCTTTTGTCCTTATCAAAGAACAATATCTGTTTTTTATCTCTGCACTGTAGTGGCTGAGGGGAAAATATGTGAGAGTAGAAACATCACCTCCCCCTGAGCTCAAAGAAGCATGTGTTAATGATGTTTTTAATTCAGGACCTGCATATTGCTTTAGTTGCTATAGCGATGATGAAAATTAAGGTAGTCATTTGTGCACCAGTTGTGTTTGCTTAAAAAAAAGAGAGACTCTTATCAGTTTGAATAATGGATTGAAAAAAATCACTGCAATAACCAAAGCTGAGGGCGTGATAATATTGTATGTGTTTTATGCTTCTGTACAGTGTGATACATTGTGATGTTAGCCAGGGAATCGTGTACTGACATAAATCCAAGCTGTAGCCTTGTGCGACTGCGACAGGACTGTTTTAGCTGTTTAACCTTATAGCCAAGTCAGATTATCTGTCGTCTTACTTTTCTGTGTCCAACACACTCGTGAATAACACAAAATCAGTATGAATGATTGTAATCATGCAGTTTTGCTCTCTGTAGGAGGTGTTGAACTTGGCTACACAAGAGAGCCAAAATTCAGCACTAGGTCCAAGTCAAATGCCATTTTCTGTCAATATCTACTGAAGAAAAATGCTAGTAAACAAAGGAGTCTTCTAATAATACAAATGATATACTCTATATCACCTAATTTAATTTAAAAATGTACATATAGAAAGATACATTGTTCTTTTTTATGCCTTAGTCTCTATCAGAAACTTTTTGAGAGAAGTAAAAAAAATGGATTCTGAGAAACAAACTTGTCAGCACTGACATTTAACCTTTGAACATATTGCATGATTTTGTATATAAATGGATTTTGTTCACTAATTCATGTGTTACTGTTGCATATGTTGATTTTTGTATACAAACAGATGGCTATGTTTTATAGAGTATGTACTTGTTTTTTTGTTTTTGTTTAACTTTTATGTATTTAGTTTTTTTTTTCTTTTGCCTGGGACTGAAGATGGAAATTAGCTGATCTGGTTCAGTACATCTTTACTTAATTGAGTTGAATGTGTTTCTGTACATGGTCCCTGACAAATAAACATACAAAATAAAACTAATAAAATTTATTAAAACTTTTTCATTCAATATTTTTTTAGAGATATGTTTCATCACAATCCAGGAAATCAATTAAAAAAAGAAAACCTCACTCAACATTTAATTATTATACTTAAAAATAGGAAAATAATAGAGAAAAATATCATTAAAGTTGATTCTTTGTTGTTCTTTCTGCACAAAAATCAAAGATTACATAGGGGGGTTGAAAGTTATCCGACCAACATGAAAAAAAAAAGTTTAGTAGTGACAAAAAAAGAAACTATAAAACTTATTTCACCTTTGGTGCATAATAAAATCTTAAGGAGGGCCTGATTTGGACCGTGAGCTTTGAGTTTGACTCAGATTTAACAAATATGAACTTCTGTAAACCTCAGGAAATATCAAAGAGGCCGATACCATATGTGGAAAAACACACTCATGTGATCCACAAAACTTCATATAAAGTCTAAGATTTTGCTTGCTGGGTTTCTTTTTCTTTTTTTTTTTTTTGTAGTTGAAATTAGACCAGTCGAAAAATTAGGACACAGTTCAACCTGCTAAAACGCATCCCATCTATTCTCAGGATGTGTATCATGGAGGTCCTCAATTATAGGTCTTGCAGCTGCTTTATTAACTGGAAAGTAATTCAATAGACTCGACAGACCAGAAACTGTTTTGGGTTACGAGGTCACACTCTTAATTAGTCTCTGTAATGACGAGATAAAGTTTGGTCATATTTCCGCATTAAAAGCAGGTAAAGATGATGGATGCTGTGTTAAACATGCAACTGCGAACACATTCGGGCAAGGGCTTCCCTTGTAAATGCCATCTGACTGCACTCATTCACCCGTGAAAGAGCGCTGCTGTCACAATTCACAATGATGTTAATATTCTTTGTTTGTCAGAGGTGGATGTGCCAGGATTGCCTCTGCATGAACAGAAGGACAAGCAGGGAGGGGGACTTTATATAAAAACATGAATTGCACAAACATATTTTACAAATCTAACTGTTAAGTTTGCATTTTTTTTCTCAATGACCAATAAATGATGCAATAATTTTTCAGTACAGCAGAAACTGAGGTTAAGGGTCACACTGTGATGAGATGATTACATTGAATTTGTTAATTATCAAGACTTTATAATGTCTTTTTACTCATACAGACAAAACATCTATCGCCACAAAATATAAATATGTATTTTCTGGCAATTTGTTTATGTTTGTTGTTAAAAAGCATGTCCATATTACGTGCCAGTACTGGAGATACCTTGGAGATTTCATTCCTTTCTTTAATGCATTGAAGGTGAACAGAATTTCGGCTTTGGAGCTCCAACCTTTCATTTATTATATTTTAAAATATTGAACAGTGAATCTTGCCAGAGGAGTTTTTTTCTCTCTTTCTCTCTCTCTCTCTTTTCTTGTGAGATTTTCATTGATATGGAAGTCCTCCACTCATAGAAAAAAAAGACCTCATGAAAAGCGCTTATTGTATTCAATGAATTTTTCAAAGTAACACCTTTACTGGAAACGAAAAAATGGCTTTTATTTTTTAATTCTTTCTTTTTGTTTGTTCCCTTCATTCATCACCACCGCCGAAATGAAATTAAATGGCATTTACTAGGCGAAGGAAGAATATCTTTAATCTTACAGACAAGTTTATATCGCACAGTCTATGCAACTACGAGTAAAAAGCAATCGCAAACTTATTTCTGAAAGGAATCCAAAATTTAAAAAAATGAATAAAGTTGCAGCTGGAACACTGGCACTTTTAAACACCACACAAAAGCTGGATTCAGTTTTGTTCTTTATATTTTTTGACCAGATTTATACTTTTTGTAAATTCACTCCAGAGGAAGGGTGTCCTGATCAGGGTTGCCAGATAAGAAATGACGAAATATCATACTGCCACTTTAAAATGAACACATTTTGACCCAAACCATTGTATGCGTTGAGTGAGGGTCTGCTTTCTCGGCCAACTGGTGTGGGGGGAGGTGCTAAGGTGAGGGTTGCACACCTGGTGATTACTTGCTTTGGCTGGTTGGATTGGACAATATGTCGGTGCTCAAATGAATAACAAGAGTGTTTTGGTGCACAGAAATGCCAAAGCTAACATGTATTCAGGCTTTTCAAATACTATTTATCATAAAAAAAAATATTATTATATGTTTGCATGTAAGACTGGTCCATCTACTTTGCAATGCAAAGTAAATCAGTAGTGGTGAAACCTTCTAGCCATTTCAAACTGATATCTGCTGGGGGATAGCGATGGGACGAATGGCTCTTTGAGGGGATCCAGATCTTGACAAACTGTTTATTTCATACGTTATCACACAGGGTAGATATATAATCACTTCAGGTCGATGGAACCATGTCTTTCCCCCTCTTGTCTCTGTAGTTTAAGAAGGAAAAATATAGATATTACAAGAGTTCAAAAGATGGCTCTTTACGGTTCGCAACTCGGTTCCTATTATTCGTTGTAAGGAGCCATTCAAAAGATTTGTCAGATCTCTACTGGGGATGTAGTTGGGAAAAGGAGTTGGAGCTGTTCTTTAATTAAATAAAGAATCAGAAATCAAAGCAGTACCTCTATTAAAATAATATTGCAAATCTATTGTAATGTTTATCTCGATGTGTATTGAAACATCACATTTAGTATTAGTGTTACTTTTCACCCAACAACTGATGGTGTTTGATAGTGGTCCTCAATCTTTTCACAAGAAGTACAACTTCAAAAAATACTTTGAAATATTAAGTGCCACCCATTACAACAGCATCACATGCAACTGTGGCTGGAAACAAAACTGATTTTTTTTTCTCTGTTTCCAACTTTTTTTGCTACTTTGTTCATAGACTTAACTGGTTCTATTTAGTTACAAGGTAGTTAATCATCATTCATTCCTGTTTCCACAGGGGTTCCATGTTGAAGTCTTATTTTGATTAGTTTCCATTTGGAATAAAGAGTGTAATTAGCTTGAACCTTTCTTTTGTTCTGGCTATCTCTTCTATTTAGGTTTACGACAGAGTTCGGATTATTTAACTCATTCAACTTGGAAATAGCTGCTACCAGAGTTTAAAGTACCACTGAAGAAATCTTGAGTTGTTCCAGAGTTTGATAACCGTGGCTATATGTATACCTTAAAAGGATATCGCAATCACCACTCCTTGTGATTTCAAATTAAAAGCCAATATTAAATATGTAACATTAGAAATTGTATTTTTGGCCTCAATAAGCAGTGACCTATATGAGAGAAAACTCAAATATGTAGTTAAATTACCTTTAAAACAATCCCTGTTGTGGCTGTAGCAAGTTCAGTTTCAGGTGTCTGACCTGTAGTTTACAGAAGTTAAAGGATCATTTGCCAAGACCTCTTTCTTTATCATTAGTGTTACAAACTAGCAGTCATAAAACAAGATTCTTAGTGTTACATCAGAATTAGATACTGCTTTTTACATTCATTCTCATGACCCTTTCACCCATACGTGCCTCTGGTTTGAGAAGTACTTGTTTTAACAGAGAAGCCACGATTAAAGGCATTTGTTGTCCGTTCATTTGTTACAGACTCAGCGCCGCGTGACCTTCCATCTTCCAGATGGCTCTCAGGAGAGTTGTAGCGACAGCGGGCTGGGGGACCCGGAGCCCAGCAGCGCAGCCAGTACCACCCAACCGCTCCCCCTTAGCTTCCCCCAGGAGGAGTACTACGAGCAAACGTCACCAAACAGCCGTACCGAGGGAGACGGGAACTCAGACCCTGAATCCAGTGAGTCCTTATGTGTTGCTGTTGCAATGCTCCGAAAACAAGGCAAATGGTTTGTTTTGTGCTTTCCACAGCTTTTAGTGATTTTGTGTGGCTGATAACATAATTTCGAAGTGGCCATCTGTGTTTTCAGAAAGTCAAATTATTTGAGCTTACAGCTGTGATTGTAATTGTAACAACACAGCCGCGCACATACTTAGCAAGCAGCCATTTTCAGTTAAATAAGTATAAACAAACAAACACTAAATTTATAATTATAATGTATATAAAATGGTTGTACAATTGGATTGGATAACATTTTGTTGCTTGGGAAGTTAACCAATAGGATTAACTGGGCAACCAAAAATGAACAAGCGAGTATTTAGTGATTATTTTACATTAAAGTGTTTCATTTTAAACACACCAATAATTAGGCCTAATCGGTACAACTGAACATTATTATTTTACAGTAAAATACATTTTGTAGGGCTGTTTTTTTGCAAATGTTGCTGAGTTTTAATGCAAGGCGAATTCTTCCCCCGAGGTTGGAACTTTGTTGCTGAGATTTTCTTAAATGATTCACACGACAGCTGTCACTGCATGGCTTACTGCCCAGCGATGTTCCCCCATAAAAAGCATCATTGAACACAAGCAAGCGCAAACTTCTTCCTCATGCATATACAGTGCTTTTCTTTTTAATCGTTGTCCAAAATAAAAAAAAATAAAATAAACACTGTAGGGGGTGCAAAAAAGGAGGTTTTTCCACCTTCTGGTAGCTGAGATCCAAAGCCTTTTTTTTCATCAGCAGCTGTAATACCACTGAAATGATTTTGCACCAGCAGAAAACGAACAGGGCTATTCTGAGTGCCTCTGCCCTGTCCCTTTACCAGATGGATATTCTAGTCCCAGTGAATCAGTTTTTTTTTTTTTTCAGGTAACCTTGTATCACTTTTTTTTAGACAGGACAGAGGCTCAGATCTGTGCAGGCCGTTACCCCTCATGTGGCCTGCATATGTTTGTGTGTAATTGCCAGGATTGCTTTCGTTATGCCTCTGAGTTACCTGTCAAAAAAGCATTTTGTTTTCTTTTCTTTTTTCTTTTTTTTTTCCTTTCCAGGGAAATTCACAGGACAGGGAAAACTGATTACTTTGCATACACCCACATGCAGTACAACCCCAGCAGCTGGGCTAGCATTTCCAGGGCTGGGGTGTCACTGTGCGTGTGAAGGCTTTTGTTAGACATTAGACAAAATGTGTGACATTCTGGTGATGGCCCTCTGTTCAGTTACTCGAGGAGGTTTGCCCTGTTTGTGGCTTTTATTTATTCTCTTTTTTTTTTTGTATGTGGCAAGTCAGACTGAGAACATTTTAAAAAAATCTTTTCAGCACAACTAGGCACATAATATTTTAACACACGCACACATCTACAGGAGGACTGAGTATAAACACACAGAAAAAAGTATACATAAAAAGATCAAACCCCTGCTGTTCTTCTTAATATATTCACCACGGTGACAACAGTTAGTCACATACAGAAGCAGTTGCTCCGTATTTCATTTATATTCTTAGACATAAACATTTTATTCTTAATAACCTAACCTAAATATTGCTTTTATTTGCTTTTTTCACGGTGGGATATTTGTTGGCGTGCATTAAATTTAAGCAGAAAATGATGTATTAAATGCTTGTGCACGCTTACAAGTCGGTGCATTAAAATCAGACCTATTGCAACACTGGAGTGGATTATTAGCAGTTCCAGTAAGCACAGGCTTGTATTCCATTAAAGCACTGCAGCATTTTGGTGTGATTTTCACACCTTTGCAAGACTTCAGAAAAATACAAAAAAAAATATTTGCACTTTTTATAAATGACTTGCACCCAAGGTTAACGCATGCAAGTTTTTCTATAGTCTCTAACGCCAATGAGTTCTTACATAGACATTTTTGCGTCAACTCAGGACAAAGTCATTTCACTCACGAGGCTCCGTTTTCCCTCCTCCACGGGTTGAAGTCAGATAAACTCTGACTCGGTTCTGCTCAGTTCAAAACCAGACAGCTCCTGTGTGCATTGACTGTCTCAGAGATGAGTTCATTGGTGACAGAGGGGTGCCGGAGATGGATTAGATATGGTTTTATCAATGAGGACCAGGCTGGCATGGCGGCTGCAATCTCTTATCATATTGTCTCAATTTGTAAAGCAGGAGGAACAAGGGGGGGGGGGGGGGGAGACAGGAGTAAGGAGGTGGGGGTGCCACTCTGAGTGAAGTCAAAGAAATAAAGATGAGGTTTTACAGGAAGGAAAAGAGGTGGTACAGAAAACACGGATTAAGAGTCCCAGGTTGTATTGTTTAGTGAAGGTACAGCTTGGACCTGAATGTCAACGTGAGCTGAGTAATTGTCTGTGCCAAAGGCAAGCCGTG
This sequence comes from Anablepsoides cearensis, assembly GCA_032275365.1. NCBI lineage: Eukaryota > Metazoa > Chordata > Actinopteri > Cyprinodontiformes > Rivulidae > Anablepsoides > Anablepsoides cearensis. Next base: position 15,213,926 of record JAUBOC010000191.1, on the reverse strand, counting down.
TGGCCTTCTCATGACAATGAATTTCTCAACTCCTCTTTAAACCTGCATCTTTATTAGACCACCCTCTCTTGAAATAAAGTTCATATGACATTTTATGTTTCTATTATTTATGAGTTAGGCGGCTGCTCATTTTATGGGCCCCCCCTTCCTCCGGGCTTATTTCATCACCCTGCCATCAGTCTTGTGCTGTCGCCTTTTCTTGTCACATTTTGTTCCAAAGGTTTGGATACTTCCTTCTTTGTCCAGACGAATAGATTAGCATAATTTGCATGTGTATTTTTAACGTCTAGTCTGCTTACATCCATCAGCAGACTTTCACAGCCCCCAGAGGAATAAAAATGGGTAAATAGTGCATAACCTTTTTGGCTAATTTGCGACATTACGTAAAGAAACATCCTAGAAATTAAAGAGCTAGCCTTCCTTGAAAGCATACCAGCACCACCCATTGTCTTTCATGGAAGAGTTTTAGAATAAGATTACCTTATGCCAGGGCTATTCAACTAAATTGCTCCGGGGGCCACAGTTACTGCAGGCCAACAGCTGAGGGGCCGAACATCCAGCAAATAAAGTTATTATGTAAATAAACCAAGTATTACAAAGATCTGTTACCT
>JAUBOC010000191.1:15182508-15194348 GCA_032275365.1 Anablepsoides cearensis | reverse complement strand
AGCAATTCTCAACAACTTTATAACTTTTACACCATGAGTCAAAGGTATGTTACATCATGGTATCACATCCCCAGCAAACGCTCATTTGATTAAACTGCTCAACACCTCTAGTTGGCACTGTTTTGCATATGTTGCACATGTAATTGTGCCAGTTAGAGAGTGATAAGATGAACTAGCGGATGTGCGGATTAGTATTCTCTTCCGGTAGATTTTCAGTGGTATAAGCGGTTTTGATGTTGCGGACCTAATAATTATTATAAGCGGTTTAGAATTTGTGGAACTAACTTTTTTATTAGCTGTGCCCACCACTGGTGACTTCTGAACTGCCAGAGGGAACATCAACACGGAATGGGATGTTCACCCATTTATCAGTACTGTCCTCCGAAAGATCCTTAAATGTTTCTCTAAAGGGATTATATCAAGTGTTTAAGTTTTTCCTTATCAAATTTAAATCATTCAGTTGTGATCCAAATAAAGTGAAACTGCAGTGTTTTGGTCTAAGTTCATTGTTATTTTGTTTCACAGGGACTTTTTTAGATATACGGGCAATGTAAAATTTTTGCTCCGTAACTTTTGTGTGAAATTCAGTGGTGTTTACTGACATAAGGTCTGTTGGATGTAACTGCTTTGTTTTTATAATGTCTGTCTGTAGCACAGCAAAGTACGGTGCGTTTGAGAGCATCTCATGTTGATGCTGTCTCTTTAAATGCAAGTGAGGCACTTCACACCCCGCTCCTTCCAGGTCTCACTCCCAATGATCATTGTCCAATGCACCCCAGTTGGCCGTTTTTGTAGTTTAGTTATTGTTAAAAAAGAATATATTAGGGATTAGAAAAAACTAAATAGGACCCAAACAGAATATAAAGATAGCATCTATGCTACAACGGAAAAGACTAAAAATACTTTTCTGCACTCCTAGTGACTCCAAGTACACATCAAAATGTATTTAAGTGCTAAAAATATGGATTGTATATAATATGTCCCCTTTAAAGTTTGATAATTAGTTTGATAATTAGTTTTTTTTTGGTGTTTCTTGATCAGTGGGCTATGGCAGTCATCTTGAATTGGTTCGACTCCAAAAGCTAATCAATACAGCCATGATTCTTAGTTTTTTTTCTAACAGAAAAAGACTCAACAAAGGCAAAAACAATATAACTCGTCTTTCAGCAGCATGTTTTACAAGTCATTCATATTAAAAAAGAATGCAAAATAGAACATTTAAGCAACAATAAAGTCCAGTACTAAAGTCTGTGTTGATAATTACAAATTTGTCAGGTGCTTTGAGATTTTCTCAATCTGTCAGGCAATAGGACGCGGGATTCAGAGTTTAGGGTTGGAGTTTTGGTTTCTTTGCAAGGCTGCTTTATATTTCTTAATAGGGATAAAAGCAGGCTTGAGGCAAGTCAGTGGAGACTCCCCCCTTTTCTCCTCTGGATTATCATTTTTAAGCAGCTTCCTTGGGAACATCTAGAATGGGAATTTTCAAAGCCAGAGGTGGAGAGAAAAAACTAAAAAAAAAAAAAGAATGAAATCAGACCTATTTTGTTATTTCATCAATTTAACTCATCTCATAAGATTAACCGAATGCACTTTTCATTCAAAGAAATTTCAGACAATTTACTCTCAAACCAACTACAATGAGTTTGTCTCATTCGGTTAATAAATTGGAACAGTATTTTTTTTTCATATACAGTCTATATGATGAGGGAATAGCAAATCAATAACACAGCCAGTTGCAATACAGACTATAGTTCTAAAAGAAAGCCTAACATCTTTTGTTTGAAAAACAAAAACTGATATATCAGTTGGCTAAAAAGAAAAACTACGTTGAATGCTCCCACGTCTCTTTTATGCACGTTGCACCGGGTAAACGTACACACCAAGCGAAATTCTCAAGAGCAAGTTTCGATTTTAAAATGAAACTGCAATTCAGTGTTGCTATTGATCTGTGATAGAAACTGAATTAAAAAGGGGTACAATAAGTGGAGGGGTTGCAGCTCCATCCCCACTGTCCTCTGGTCATGTGGACAAGACAAAGTTTACTCTACAGCTTTAAGGTCAAAGATCTGAGCTACATTATGTTTTGTCCCATTTTTCTTCCACAGCAGTGGCTTTTCTAATTTCCAACTGTGGCAGAATTTGAGCAAAGACTGTGATTCCTCTCTTTGCTGCTTTAATGTTTAAAGAAGATATGCAATTTGGATTGCTGCAGAGCTCATCAATATGAAATTGTGCCAGTGCAGGGAAACAAAATGTAAGGAGGTAGCCCCAACAGCTGGTATGCCTCTTCTGCACACCAGTACTCCATTATGCACCACAGAGAAGACAGAGGTAGACTTTCTGGGGATAAAAAACATAAATCTGTGGGCTTCTGTACCTTTTGGGGGTTTTCTTATCAACAGCAAACAACCTTGAAACACACAACAAAGTGGAAGCAAATTAAGTCTGAGTCAAAAACACTTTTTTAGGGGACAAAATAAAAGATGATTGTTTCATCCATAAAAGAAAACTATGAATATATTAGTGAAGTCACCAAAATAAAGATTTGTTGATAACGATTTCCACTGTTTTAATCATTCCAACAGTGTTTACACATTTCCAGCCAGGGTAATGTTTTTTTAATGATATGAATAAACTGATCTGCTAACTAGCATGAAGCGCTCTGTATCCATCCTGGGAAATTTTTATTTTGGGCGTCTGAGCTTGTTATCTGTCACTCAAATGATGATCCAATAGCATCCGTAATGCTTCTAAAGCCCACCCGTTGTCTTCTGCACACACAGCCTGCTGTGCTCGAAGATGTGTCTGCAGCAGCAAATTATTAAATTGTATTTTTCATTCTCAAGGGTTGTCAGCAGTCTTGCAACAAATAGAATTTCCCAATATGATTTTGATTACCGGAGGGAAAGTGAAAAAGAAGATCTTAACTGGTAAATAGGGATACTCCTGGTAAATCTCGCCGACGCTTTTGATTACCTGCTTAGTTCTGTTTGTTGATGTCAGTCGGACTCAAATTTAACTCCTAATCGAGCTCTCCTCGAACAGAAAATGTTTCGCAACGGAAAGAAATAATTTGTATGTAGAGACAGTCAGAGTTCAATAGACTTTCTGTCATTGACTTCTTCAGCTGATAAAATGTGCAAGGCAGCAGGGCGAGAAGGAGCCATTTGCAGAGATGACAGATCCCATCACGGATGACTTTAGCATACCTGAGAGCTGCTCTTTTCCTGGCGTCTTGCATGCCCTCTGCAAGTGATAAGGGTGATGAATCAGGCTTTATGGGCCTTCAGGATGCCAGCAAGGCCAATCCATGTGAATCGCTGCTAAAATCTGACATTACTTGACCAGACCCACTTAACAAGTTCCAGACTATACTACACCCACAGAACAGATGCATGTGGATCTTTCCCTAATGCATTTTGCTCTCGTAAGATTCTGACTGAGTTCCTTCAAGTCAAACTCGGCTGTTACATGTAAAGCAGAAAACTTTTTTTTTCCCCTTGCAGTAGAGTTCGTGATCTGCCACGATTTGGTCGCTGACTTTTTACCACAGCTTCCAAAGCTGGAAGCACAATAGCTTCCAATCTCAGGGCTCAGTTATGGCTGTTTTTTGTAAAATGTAGTTTTTGAGGCACGCAGCAGCGTTTAGCAAGACGTGTTCTCAACTTGAATTCTTCTATTGAATAAAAGGCTATTGTAAAACAAAATAATGGAGGAAAGTGTAATTCTAGTTTCTTAAACTTTTATTTTTATTTCAACTGGATGAGTTTTTTTTTCTTAAGTTGCTCTTTTTTCATTATAGTAAACCTTTAAAGCACTACAGGTATAAAAAAAACAAAAAGAAAAAAAAACACTGTATGTGTTGGCATCACGGTGGCTCAGTTGGTAGAGCTTGATGCCTCACAGCAAGAAGGTCGCTGAAACAAATCCTGGCCCAGGAACCTTTCTGGGGAGGGTTTGCATGTTTTCTCTGAGTACTCCTGCTTCCTCCCACATACCAAAAACATGAATGTTAGGTTGATTGGTAACTCTAAATTATCCCTAGGTGTGAGTGAGAGAGTGAATGGTTGTTTGTCTCCATGTGTGGCCCTTTGATGGACTTATGACCTGTCCAGGGTGTACCCCGCCCCTCGCACTGTGACTGCTGGATACGGGCACCAGTGACCCCCATGACCCTGAAAGGAAGAAGTGGGTATAGATGGACATACACATAAGTCACAGTTTTTGAAACTGAAAAAAAGAATAGTAAATTATTGAAGAAATACACGATAAAATAATTCAATTTCCACCAAGCAGCACAAAACATAAAAATAAATAAATATTAGTTTACAAATTTTTTTTGCCTTTCATTATTCACCAAAAATTTGTGCTTGTGGTGATTTTAAAAAAGAAAAATCAAATAGTTTGGCCGGTTTTATTGTAAAACTGTCAGCTTTAGTGGATTATAGTATTTGACAACTCTTTTGATCAACTATCTTATGTCCTTCTTTTTAATTGCTCAATTCAGTATGATTATTCAGCACCAGTCCACAACAAAAAAAGTCCAAACAATAAATCAAGTTCAGATCCACATTTAAATATTTGGATAAATAAGTTATTTGTTTACATTTGTCCTGTTTTTCTTCAGTATCATATTGGGACAGTAATATGGATGGATGGATGGATGGATGGATGGATGGATGGATGGATGGATGGATGGATGGATGGATGGATGGATAGATAGATAGATAGATAGATAGATAGATAGATAGATAGATAGATAGATAGATAGATAGATAGATAGATAGATAGAATGTTGCCTTGGCAACAAAACATGACTAATGTATGGTGCAAGAAGCACAACTGCTGGAACACAGAAAAATCCTGCCTGATGCTCAGAAACCATAACACTGCCTAGACTCAAGCCTCTGATGTCTCAACACTCTGATCTTGTCTGATATTTTGTTGTCGGTGTGAAGTCATATTTCAGCACAGCCATGCCACACAGACATGTGTGAGAGTCTGTGTGTGTGTGTGTGTTCACACATGTTCCCAATGGTTCAGCAATCAAGGGGAATAACAGTTTCATGACTGCATTCTGGCCATGAAAAAAATATATATATATAAAATCCCAACTGAACTCCAAACAGCCCAAAGCTTTTTCTCACTAAATTTAATTTGTTTCTTGTATTTATTCTGCTAGAGGTGGACAGAAATGAAACATTTGTGGCTTGGAATAAGGCTGAGGCCAAAAATATTGATTAATTACTGAGTAATTAATAAAGCAAGTATATAATTTTGCAAAGTTCTAAAATAATTTGGAGTTTGGAATACTGTGCAGATTTCATGTTGCTGTGCTTTTTCATCTGGTTTGTTCGTTTCATCTTGAAGCACTTTTGGTCTGACATGCTTTCTCTTCCTGCTAAATGTCACTGACAGGTTTTGACATGAAAACTTAGGTTAGCAGTATCCAACCTGTCATACTGTATTTGTAAACAGCTTACGTTTTCCTTCTCTGAGCAAAGAAGAGAGGAGGTGAAGCCTGACAGCAGACAAGGGATTTTAACAAACATCCTCACATGCATACGTAATGCCCCATTTCAAAAAAAAAAAAAGAGAGAGAGAAAATGTTTGCCGCTCCATTTCATACGTTGCGTTTCTCTGAGTGCCCAAGGGACACCTTCTGTCCACAGCTTTTATGTGCAGCATGCACTATACTTAGCAACTCTGAATCATACAGTATGGTAACACAGTTCACCAAGCCCTCTATCTTTAAATCAAGGGAGTGAGTGATTTAGTGTAATGAGATTATGCCTCCAGAGGAATCCCTGTGTCCACGCAGAGTACAAGTTTCTTGCAGTAATCCATCTCATGATGAATTGCTGCAAGTTTTTTTTTTGTAAGAGATGAACTTTGGTCTGCTGGACAAACTTTGGACGGCTGCATCGGCTACATCAGCAGCGACATGCTGTGCCCATGCTATATGTATATTGATTGACGCAGCTGAGCGGTGCGATTGCTGTCCGGCCCAGCAGCAGACAAGGCCGATAGAAATCCTGTGGATTTCTACGGCTCAAACAGGTTTAACTCATCAGCAGAAAGGGAATCTCTGGGGACCTCGGGGAGCTGAGCGGGGGATACATCAATTGCAGGTGTGAGGAGATAGGCGACCCCTGACTTTTGCCTCTTGCTGCCTGACCTTGGAACGAGATTTCTGTCTCTGAGCTAAGGCTTAAATCCTTCTGACTAGATCAATTTAATGATGTATAGAGTCTTTTACAGGAAGCTTAGGATAGGAGCTCAATATCTAAGCGCAAAGGGACCTGCGGGACACCACGCATTCCCTAAGTCACCTTTCAGTTTTCTGACTGTTTTAGACAAAATCAAGATCCCTAAATTCCCCTACTATTGTGAAATATCATAAGATGTTTTACAATTTTTTGCATTTTATTTCAAAATTGACAAATTGAAAAAGATCATCATTTGTTTTATCAGATGAAAGAGGTCACTGATTTAAGTGACAAATCTCACCCATTACACTTAGAACTCCCTTAAAGTTTAATCTCTGAATCTGGCTAAAACCTCACAAGTTAACTTATATCTGATTTGCACATTTTACATTTTTGTTCCACTAGTTTTGTTCCATCATTTGTAAGATGTTTGCTTATGGGTGTGTGATGAATGATGCTAATTTAGATCACTAAAATGCCTTGCGTACATTTTTGTTTTTCTATCTATTTTTTTAGAGAGGAGGGTGCATAATGACCAGCTTAAGTGATTCAAATAAAATAGTTCACTTTAGTGATTGACTCAGATTAACCAGAGTCCATAAAGTGTAACCAAATTTACTACCACTAAGATTAACCCAATACAAGATGGCTACCACAGGTAATTAGCCTTTGCAAGGGCTATAGTGAGGTAAAATGTGGTACTATAGTAGCTGAGTAATTACCATCACATATTTTAATATTAATATACTGTGAGATTAAAAAGGAAAAACTTTAGCTTGCTAGACAACAGGCAGAATACATTTTTTGCTGAAATAATCTAAAATAAATAGATTGATTATTCCAAACATTGATAAATGTGTTTTTTAAGATTACCCTTAATATTATGTACAGTTTGCAGTTTAATACATATTAGACAACTAATTATTTTTGCTGCTTTCAAAACATTTGATTGCAGCAATATGTATTATTAATAATAATATTTAAAGATATAATTTAACATGTGTTTGCCAGAAGTGCAAGTGGCACCCATAATTAATGTATGAGGCATCTATAGTTACTACAATAACAACCAGGTGGAGGTTAAAATTTTCTCACCTTTGGAAGGAGCAAAAGTAAGCAGATGGCAGGCCTTTGGGGTCCAGAACACATTGTTGACAACGAATTACGGTCCAGAGGGGAACGGGATGGCTGATAACCTCCATCTTTTGGTTCCATCTGCTGAATCCTAAGCAAGGAGAGTGCATGCAGACATGCAAACACACAATGACGACATCATGCAAATGGGATGAAGAACTGAGCAACAGACTGACAAGAAAAGTTTTTTTTTTTTAGAACAAGCAGCTTTCCAGTAAAAATCTTTTACCACTTTAAAACAGCAGGGTAAGATATTTCATGTTTAAAATCTATTTATTTTAATAATTATTGCTGTATTTTTGGCTCGTAATAATTACCTAAAAGCTCATGGTAACAGCTAACAATAGTGATAATAAAGAGATTATTTTCTAACAAGCTGAATTGGTCATTCAAAAGGCTGGCAATTGTACCTGGGATACAAAGGAACCTCCAGACTGTTTGGCTCTTTGGAGTAATCCTGAAATAAAGGCTTGGAAATAACAGGCAGACATTGTCAAAAAGCATATGCCAGGCTTTTCTTTTGTTCTGCTGAAACAAAGTGGTTTTCCCTGTTCTGTGCATTCACCGGGTTTCAAAACAGGCTTTTATTACAATGAGGCTATCTAAATCTTACAGTAGCAGAACAAGGCAGTGCTCTCAGAACAAGACAGAAAGAGAATAATGTTGTATCTAATTGCAGTTCCTCACTTTTTTTTTCTTTATCTTTTTTTTTCCTTCAACCGGGTTTAATCTATCACCATTAACGACCATGCTAATCATAACCCAGTCTGGGCAATAGAATTATAGGAACACATTATTCACTTTGCTATAATTACGCCAAAAGCATTGGCCGGATCCACCAAAACTACCAATATGACTACATAAACCCATTTAGATGTTTTCATTGATGTTGCGTCCGTATCAATATTTACGGACGGCAAGAAAAGATGAGCTCTGGAAAATGTCTTCTGAATGTTTACTGTGAATGCACAATGGTGTCTTTGTGTGACGGCGGTGGAGAGGCGTAGGGGGCGTGGGGGGAGTGGAGGTCCCCTCTGCCTCCGCACATCCATGAGGAGCAGCTACGGTAAAGAAATCAAACCCTGGGCTGGGACAACAGCTGTTTCTACTTACGTAACGGCTGCAGGATGACTGTTCATATCCTGGCTCGTTGAAGCTGTCACAAGCCATTAATCTCCGCTTGGTCCGTGGGGCCACGCTGTCAGGTTTCCTTTGGACATCTGTGGCGAGACGGAAGCAGGACGTATCATTTAAGCAGGTGCCTCACACTTTTCCTAATCACACAGCCATAGTTTAAAACAGATCCGCCTCACCTGCAGCACTTTACGCCACATGAAGCGCTGCGTTAGTCAGAGCGGATGATGTGCCAAGGGAACTTACTGACATGTGATATACAGGGTGATCGGTTTCTTTTATGAAAGATTCACTGCATAATTTTAAACACCTAACACAAGTGGTTTATATTTACAGATATTTCAAAGCAATACATTCATACAGCAATGTCTGAATTATTGTCTGTCTGTCTTGTGACCGCATCTAGGAATAAGAACAGTCTATCAAAAATTGGGTTGCCTCGTCAAAATCCAAGATGGTATCCTCCATATATAAACTGGTCATGCTGATCATCTGAGGAAACTATGCTTTCTTGCTTAAAGTCCCTGTGAAGTGCATATTCTTCAAATACAAAAAGTCAAAGCAAACCTCTTTGTATTCAAGAAGGTTGTAGTAATACTTACAATTTAACCCATTTTGTCACATACCTAGCATATTTTCTTTTGAACTTGGCTCATCCAAAGTGAAACAGGAAGTGACATCAAAGGGGAACTCTTTAACAAAGAAAACTCTCTGGTCTTTGTTTATTGAAACAATATTATTTGAACTCTGACTCTTCCTCATCTCTCTCTGACAGTGACTCAATATAATCTTAAGAAACAGCAGATTCTTCTCTACAGTCTGGGTTGTTAGCTGTTGTAGCAACACTCTGTTCACATGCAGACGTTCCCCTTTGACATCACTTCCTGTTACTTTACATGCAAATATCTCAACAACTGTTCATCTCAGCGACATGAAATTTCTTTTGCCAGATCTTATCAATGTCCTCATTCTAAAAATTAATTCATATGTGTTACAAAAATTGGATGTCACAGGCACTTTAAAAAGATCCTCAAATAATTGGGGTCGCTGTTGTTTGCACCAAAACCATTAGACTTTACTTGGGTTCTGTTTATTTTCAGTCTAGAAAAACACTCCTCTCAAGAACTACAAATATTCATCCCTTAGCGATGAGGGACCTCCGTGTACCAGTTGTTCAGTCAAAAGTTTGCCTTCCTGCACTTTCTAAAAAAAAACATCCGCCTCTTGAAGTAATAATTTTGTTCCAACATCACTTTTCCTTTGAACATGTTCTCAAAAATCAGCAAGTAATCAGTCCTCTATTAATCTTTTTTTCTCTTTTCTGCTCTAATAAGTTCCCATTTTTTTCTTGACCAAGCAAAATATATTGAAACTTTGCCCCCCCACCCCTTACTTTTTCCTTTTCACATAAAAAATATAAATGAATTAAATTGCTTTCCGAGCAGAAAAAAAGTTCTCTAAATAAATAATATATTACTGAGTATAAGTAGGGACAATAGTCTTCATCACCGCACAGTGAAAATGTTTCCCTTTTGACAAGAATAAAAAAAGATTGATTTATTCATATTCTGATGGGTGAGCAGCAAAGGCAACCTGTAGTGATTCATCACAGTGGAATTTATGGACGTCAGTTGTTCAGCGTGTTGTCGGGTGAAACTCGAGCTGATCTCACCATCAGCATTAGGACGCTGTTAAGGATGTCTTAAGCAGAAGCAGAAGATTGAAATGAAACAATAACACGCCCTCTACTGGTGGATAAAAGTATGTTGGCAGAAGACTTTTTTATTTCTTCTCCTGGACATGTTCCTTTTTGCTTACAATATGACATGTGAACACTCAAATGTGAATATTCACATCTTGCTTTTGTTTTTCTCTTTTTCTTCATTTTTATCCCACATCTTTAAGTTATATTGACTTTCTGACCAACAGTAATCTCCTTCTGAATTACAAATTGTGACTGAGGAGCATGTTAAAGTGATTTTTTTCCCTTGTATTTTTTTAAACATCTACTTATTGCTGGCATTTCACAAATTAGACTAAAGAAATTATAACGGCATTGAACCGTTAAAGGAGAGATGTACAGTTTGGCCCAGCCTGTAATTGCTTTTTCAAAGACTAGCCTTGGAAGTAATTAGAGGCTGGAGTAAAAACACTGGCCATTCAGAAAATCAGTCTGCCATTAACACCTTGGGGGCTGTTTTCTTTTATCAGCTTGACCCTTTGTGGAAGACCTAATCTCTCCCATCTGAGCTGCAGACATTACTTTTGAGGCACAAAGTGTTTGAGGATTGATTAGTGCAAAGGTCATAATGAAATAAACTCAGCATACTTGTGGCTCAGGAAGTTATCGGCCACACAGAACAAATTGCATCACACTTTTTCAAGCAAGGTGGCTGTTTAGCAGCTTCATATTGAGAAACGTAAACTAATTAGTCTCCTTTTTTTTTTTCCCTTGGAACAAAATCTCATTTTATTGCTTGACCTTTTCCGGTGACAAACTTGTGATTGAGTGCAAATTTTGCTGTGGAGAGAAACTCATCTGTATTAATCGGATAAAGAGACAGATTGCGGAAAGAAAGGGAAAGTCTTTATAGTCTGTTCAGATGAACGCAGTCCTAATCGTTGGATTTAAAATCACCCTATTCGCCCGGCAAACATCTGTTTCTAAATTCCTTATGTTTTGAATTAGCTTCAGTGAAATTTTCTTGGCTCGCATCAGTGAATACATAAAACATAAAACTATCTTGGGAGACATTTGCATTCTGTCACAAGCGTGTAGACTGTCCAAGAAAGCAGCTTCAGCCCGGCGCTTATTAGGGTTGCACATATTTTAAATAATGGGTTTACGATGATCGAAAGCATTTGAGCTGCATCAGACGCACATATGTTGGCTGCGTGACCATATTTAGTTTATGATTGTTTGGAAATATAGAGTGTAAATAACTGAAAACTATATGCCCTGTCTTACATCCTGGTGTTATGACAACCACAAACATAAATACAATACCTTGCTTTCTCAGGGAAGTTGTGTCTTTCTATTCAGGGTTAATTTAATTTATTTACATTATTCCAGCTTCAATAGTTGGTGTAGCGTCAGTGGATCATTCTTTTCAGAGGGAAGGGAAGACAGCATCCTGTTTAATTTGGTTATTTTCCCATTAGAACCTGAGAAAACATCAAAGGCAGAATGATTTAATTAACAATATGGAGAGTCTGTGTACAGCCGTCTGCGTTTTCGCAAATTACTCTTTGCTGTGAATAAGGGACTTATCAGGCTTCTACAGACTGTACCTCACTGTACACCTCAAAAGAAGTTGTGTTGACACAAGGAAAAGTGGAGGGGGGGGGGGGGGGGGGGGGAGG
>JAUBOC010000191.1:15163891-15178347 GCA_032275365.1 Anablepsoides cearensis | reverse complement strand
ATATATATATATATAAAGTATTACATAATCTAATAGCTTTTATGCAAAATCATAAATGAAACTGCTGCTTCAATAGGATCACATATTGCTTTGATAATGACTATAATATAGCTACAAGATTAGCATAATAATGTTGGTAATAATTACAGTCATTTTAATTTTGATGTACAGATACACATAAGGAGAGAGAGAAAACACAGGTGATTATGTTGACAACATCAACATATAAATAGGAAGAGACAGTACTTAAAAGAGGCGAGCTGAAGTCACAAAGGATGAGCTCCCCTAAGTGGCCGGGTGCAGTGCAGTTTTTAAGTTCCACCACCCATGTAAAACAATGGAACCTTTTCTTGATTTAAAAAACCCCAAAAAGCTTCAAATGAATTGTTTCAAATATGTTTTATTTTCTTTTTGTGAGTATGATTAGTTTTGATTGGTTATTTTAGCCTTCATGTTGCACTGTGACTTAGTCTGAGCGCTTGTTAGCAAGCTGGAAAGGTGTGTAGGCGGTATTCTATTGACAGTACAAGCTACAATATGTTGGCTAATTTTAGGCTCATCTCCAAGTCGTCTTTTATTTCTAACGTCTTTCAAATAGTCATTTATTTCCAAATCAAAGCTTTATTTGGTGAACTGCTCATTCTAAATCCTCCTCTGCTCCTGTCTTTTGGTGTTCCACAGGGCTCAACCTTAGGTACCCTGCTTGCGTCATCTGTATCTGCTTCATTTCAGTTCAGTACTTTCATTGTTACGCTGAAGACAGAAGGATGCTCTCACAGTTAAGCCACTTCAGTTGTATCTTAAAAAAGATCAAAGCCAGGATGGCCCCATATTTCTTTGTTTTTAACAACAGGAAAACATAAGTCATAAGCTGCGTTTCCATTACAAATGTGCGCAAAACTTTGTCGATATTTTGGTAATGTCGGAAAAACACAGTTACGCAATTGTGGTGTTTCCATTAAGTAAGAAATGCTATTGAAATCACGCGTGAATACGCTTGTTCTCATGATATTCACGCAGTAGATGTAAACAATCAAGAATGTTGCTACCACAACATTAGTGATCAGAGCAGACGTCGGCGTCTGATCGAGGCTTTCGAGCGACAAGCCCCTTATACTTGGGAGCGGATACGTATGTGGCGTTTTTGGGAAATTGTAGACGGTGAGTTTACTACTTTCTTTTTTACAACTTCGACAATTTTTCTACTACTTCCTGTTGTCTTTTTCTCTTCACCGTCTTTTCGCCAGTAGAAACAGCAGGTTGTTGATCACATGACTCCCGTGATTCGAAAAAAGTGTTTCCATTGCAGTTTTGCGAAATACACCAATTTTGATATATGGCTGAAAAACCACCTCATCCTAGCGCAAAAACATTTCGTTGAAAAACTGAAGTTTTTTCGAAATTGACGTGTTTTCATTGAGCAAATTTATGATGTGTAATATATGAAATTCTAATTGCGCATTTTTGTGGTCAATGGAAACGCAGCTAGAGTGTCTTGTCAAAGTTGCTCCCATGAACCTCCCCTTGTTGATTTGGGCTCCCTGCTGCATGTAAAGGGTTTTAAAATGGACACTGATTTTAAATTGGATTATCAGATTGGAGCAGTTGTCAAGTCCAGTCTTTATCATCTCAGGCAGCTGGCAAAGCTGAAGTTGTTTCTCGCAAAACAGCACTTTGAAACAGTAATTCATGCCTTTATCGCATCTTGGCATGATTACTGTAATGCTCTTTGCCTTGGACTCAGCCTGTTCTTCCTCAAACGTGTCTAGTTGGTCCAGAATGCTGCTGCTCAGCTACTAACGGGAGCTCGTAAAAGAGAACGCATCACTCCAAACGTGGCTTTCCTCCACTGGCTGCTTGTATATTTACAGTTCATTTTGAGATTATTTTATTTGTTTTTAAAAGGCTTAAAAAGGTCTGACCCCCGTCCTGTCACTCAGAGGTAATTTACCTGTACTCTTGCTCAGGTCAGCTGATCAGCAGCTTCCGGTGGTGTTGAGGGCTTAACAGGAGTTCAAAAGGAACAAAGCTTTTTGTGTTGCATTTTGTGGTCCAAGATAATGGAACAATCTTCTCTTTTCATGTCCAAGGAGACCCTTCACCGTCCACTTTTAAAACTCTTCAAAAAATATTTTTTTCATTCCTTGTTTTTTTGCCCAGCCTAATGCTCGCTCATGTTTACTTTACTTTTTTTCCTTCTTTGAAATTGCCTACCTCAATCCAGCTCATACTATTTTTACTACCATTACCATAAAATATATCATAGTACTATAAAAATCACCTGCAGCTTGCATGTTTATTCTCCCTTCTTGATTCTGCGTACTTGTTTTATTGCGGATGAGGACTGCTACGGAGGAGGGAGGTGGGCATGCTGGTTAGGCGCGGGCGTGGAGGGGTGGGGTGTATTGAATGTCATCAATCAGCATTAACCATCAGCTCTGAGCTATTGACTGATGATTCGTCACGGCAGAATCTCCTCTGACTCTAAAATGAAAGGTGGCAGCAGTGACAACATGAGGCAAAGGCACTCGGTTGATTGGCACCTCATTGAGTCTGGCAGGGGAGTCTGTGATTGCAATAGCTGTCAATATCTCGTAATTGTTTTTTTTTTTTTTTTTTACATGCGTGGTGTCCTCTGTCTGTTTTTTACTTTTTGGTATCTTCTTTTTCATTTTGTGCAGATTTTTTGCTTGTATCTATTTGAACAGTGCAACCTTGCATTTTGTTGAAGCAGTGAAAAAGAAAAATATATATACATACACTTATATTTGTGCAGTATATACATATAGTACATTTTATGTTCTGTCACTAAATATTTCATCCTAGCATCAGTACATTAAGATTCATTGCTCATACTAGACAGCTAGATTAGCAGCGTATGGTTGTAAATCTGTCTTTTCTTGTTACCCCAGGGTGTGTTCAAGTAGCCAGTTATGCCTGGAAGTTTTAATTTGGCCACTCTCAATTATCACATTAAGTGTGTCACCAGAATATATACACTGACCACTCTTCTGTCTTGCTGTGTATTCACTGAAGTCAAGCTCAAATTGAGTTTAAATCTTAAATGGCACCCATAACTGCTCGAGGGAATATTCAGGGCCGAGAGAGCAACGCTGTTTTTCACCCCAAGGTCAGCGGAGAGCAGGAGATTTAATTGAAATTGAAACTGCCTACCTGATAGTTTGAAATAATTAGCAACGGCAGCGTGGGGGAGAGGAAGAGCCGCGCACGAGGACAAATAAAAGGCACATCAGTTCTAGATAAAAATGGCAAGTCATCTATTCCAGTGAATTGAATGTCACTGTGATTGACTGGATTTAACTCTAGAAGTCACACGGAAAACTCCAACAAGGAAGGCGAACTATAAATTAATCAGAAACTTTGCCAACGCTTTACAGAGACATCATTGGACAGATATAGGATTTGAATTAAGGCATACTGTAAAACTTGAACTGCCTGGGAGTGTTCATTGACTCTAAACCTTTTGTTTTTGGCAAACAAACTGCTTGGGATGCATGACTCCTGAGAACTGTTACCCTGGACAAGCAGCTTCCCCCTCCTCTTACTAATAAAACTCTCCAGCCCCTGAACAACTTCAAAATGCAGCTCTGCGGGGCTCTGCATTTCCGCACCAGTTAATAAAGGGGAAATGAATTGTATCAATGTTGCTGTCTTTGCTGAAGCTGAATAGGAAATTATCATAGAGATGGGTGTCGGTGCCTTCACACATTGATTATATAGAAAGAGGTTTAGGCTCACACACACACATACACTGAGACAGGAGCTTGAAATAAAAAGTGCAGGTTGCAGTATGTCACTGTGGTGATAGTGGAGGTTGTGATGAGACAGGAAACTCTGGCAATTTTCACCCACAATCCTAACAAACGTGTTTGTGACATCCTGGATGATTTTTTTTCCCCCCTACTTTTATCCAACTTCCTGTGCCTCTGTCCTGTCCCCTGGCTCTGTTAAGACACATCAAGAATAGAGAAAAATACTAAACAACCGGCAGAATAAATGTGCCATATATACTTGCTATGTGTTAGTGGGATACTGACAGAAAAGATGATGGCACCACAGAAGAAGAGTGTACATACAAGTGGCCTCAGGGCATGAGAGGTAAACAAAAAAAAAAAAAGAAAAACGGTGTGTTAATTTCTGATAGATCTCTCTGTTCTTAGTGGTGTAAAAGACACCAAGGTTAATGGGTTGCTAGCTCGTTCTGCGGCGCAAAAGGAGGTGCGCGGCTATTTTTACTGTCTCCTCCTTTGCGGACAGCTGGAACCTCTGGAGCATTCTCCTCATCATCGCAGGCAGAAGGCAATCAGAGAACTTACTCTCTGATTTTTTTTCTCCATCTTTATTATCTTTTTCTTCTTCTTCCCTTTCTTTCTGAAGATTGTTTAGAAGAGCAACTTTAAGAATAGCACTAAGAAATATGTACAAAATGATTTTATTGCCCTGCGGTGAAAAAAGTATATTTAGACCCAATAAAAAAAAAAACCCAAAACAAATTCTATAATTAGCAGGATAAAAACAGGAAGAGTTATGATGATTTCCACTGCTTAAAGACATAAAAAGGTTTTTGAAGAAATTTTGCAGCGTACCAATGCAGATACTGCGCCGAATGCCAACATATTGTAACCCTTTAATAATCCCAGCTAAGAAAAAAAAAGCTAACTTGTTTAAAGTAGAAACTGTGTAAAAAGTTTTAAGACGACTATAATCAACAGAATTGTCGAAGCTGCTGCCAGTGGTTCATTATGCTCACCATGGTAACCGCACACCTGTGTCTTTCACTTCCTGACAGCGCTCTTAAGAGAGGCAAACACAAACAGGCTGAAAATAAGTGGGGAAACTGTAAGTCGGGTCTTTTAAAAAGTCTTTAATTGTGAGTATCAGAAAGCTCTGATGGACTTACATGTGAATCTTTATGTTTCTCCAGGAGATATGACACGTTGAAATACCCTTCACTTCCATGAAAAAAAAAAACACGTGTTGAAGCTTATGGAAACATGGGTGTGCACTCGCTGCATTCTGGTATTCTGATGCTTAAGCAGTGAGAGATACTGGGTAAAATAAGCTAAATATTCTTATATTTTGATGTATAACATAGTTGTTGGATTAAGAAATTTGTCTGCAAACACTTTGAAATCTTTAGATAGCTCAAAAGTTAGTATGACATCATCGTCTGTCAGCTTTTCAATAACAAAATTTATAGAAATCATAAAAGCTCAGCTGTGATTGTGTAAAATCCATAAAAGTTCAGCAATAAAGTTCAACTTACTGTGACCCATTTAAACACTGAATGATGTTTCTACTGCGAGGTTTGTCTGCTCTATAGAGCTCCAAATGGACCTATAACTCCATTGATCCCCATGTTTTTTTCTGATGAATTTCGTCTATATTGTGCAATATACAACTACCAAAAGTCATAGCACACTATCCCTGATGGATAGCCACGGTCAGAATATGATTTGCATGTTTTATCCAAAAGCTGCGCAGTGAGATTCAGGGCAAAATTTTGAACAAGATTGTAATAACACATTGTTCAATGGTTATGCATTAAAGTACTTTTTTTAAACAGTAGAAAAAATTAGTTACTATGCAATACACCAAACTTCATATAGGTATCTTTTGCATGCAAAATATTCATTTTTTATAGGCTTTCCAATTCATCTCAAAATATCTGTACATCCACTCATTTCACATTTAAACCAAAAGGTTAAATCAAGACAGAGTTTGTTTTACATTGAGATCAAGTCATGTGTATCAAAGTTACCACAGATCCCTTTACAACAAAGTATTTTGAAGTTTTGCAACTGCTTGTCACCTTCAGTTGATGTTTCTCCTCACAGATTATGAATGCTCTAGTTTTCGAGCTTTTGTTTGTGGGCTTAACTTTATGCCTCTTTTATTGTTGTTTCAGCTGCTCCTTTTTACACACACACAGACACACACACACATATACACACACAGACACACACACACATATACACACACACACACACTCCTTCCTCTCTCCTCGCTGCGTGTCTGTCGCTCTCTCTATTGAGAATGCTAGCTGACAATGTCTGCACTCAACACGCCCCAAATAAAGTGTGCAGTGACAGAAACATTAACACAAGCCACTGAGTACCTCTGTGATTTTAGCGAGCGCGTATCTGTCAGCCGGGGGGGCCCGGAGGAGTAAAAAAAGCACACATCTGAACTTTCACTGGCTGGTGTTTGGGTGGGGAGGATTGTGACAGTCAACATCAAAACAGGAAAAGTAAAGCTGTGATTTATTGAATGCGCTGCCTGTGTCTGCTTTCATGTTTGCCAGCGATACATAATGTGACTTTTCTCCCGCTTTCAGGAACACGGCGATGCGGATGAATTAAACATGTTAAGCAGGACCGGGGTCCTATTCTGAAAGCCTTACCCTTTTCACGATAACCCCTTTTTAGACATTCAGTGGACTTATCGTGGCGTATAAATAGGACGGAATTCATTATTCAGGGGAGGTTTCGGTGAAAAATTAATAGTTGTCCCCGGAGGAGTTTCTGTGGCACTTTTGAGGGGGAAAACCTTTAAAGTGTACATGCTCTGGGGAATCTGGTGAGAGTCTGCCCTTCAAATTAAAACTGTTACCATGCTTCGCTACGCATTGATATTGGAAATGTAAGTTTGCTCATCACTAATGGCTGTGACTATTATTGTATACAGTCTGCGTTTAAGCTGTCTGCAAAACATTCTGGAGAGGAGAGGGACAAAAGGGTATAGGAAAAAAAAAAGGGGGGATCCCACGAGTGTCTTCTTCTGACAACTCATACAGATTACACATTTTCGGTTATTGCCTGTTAGGACAAAACACCAGGGGTTGAGCTGCTGACATCTGTAAAGACTCCTATTTGTAACAGCTTTGAATTATTTTACTCAGAAGTGCTTCACGATACAATAGACGGGCACGCTAGAAAAACACAACCCAAACTGTACATCAAGTCCTCCTCTCAGTGCTGTCATAAAAGAGATTAGATTTTTCAACATACCCAGATTACTCATGTCCTGAAATCAGGCTGCTGCCAGTGCTGAGTTGTTGCTGTCGGCCCGTTATCAGTTGAAAGATGGGCTTCACGCTGCCTTTGTATCCGCTTCCTATCTGCCCGGCCATGGAGGCAATAACAATAATGTATGGCTAAGGGAAAACAGCTAATCATCAATGACTGCAAGATATATGGCATATAGAGTGGCACCTTGTTTATTACCCTCTCTTTTCCTCCTGCCGTATCCTTCGGCGAAATGCAGACAGGCTGCTGGAACTGAGGGCTTCTTCAATGTTAATTTGATTCATTCTTGTTTTCCATAATAATTGGGGCCAATGGGTCAGTGTGATGAATTTGCTTGTTACATGACATAGGATGTAGCACATCAGTCGCTGCCATACAGTTTGTCTCTTCCGTCATGCAAAAACGAGCGCTGCATTTTTCATCAGCTACTTTCAGAAAAAAAATGTGCCGTGGGTCCCCAAATGCAACAGGTTTCAATTCTTTGAGGACCCTGCTTCTACTTCAGATCAGCTTTTAATTTGAAAAGCTCGGAGTGTTATAAGTGACATTTACATTTTTAGATCAAAGTCATCTCCAAAATAATCAAGATTGGTTTGATAGTATTCCAGCTGGAATAATCCAATCTTTTTGCAAATATCAGACTGCCTTGTCAGCTCGCACTTAATCAACCTCTTTCTTATTCTCTTCTTCTTCTTTTTTGTTCTTTCTTAATCCTTCTAAAATATTTTCACTTCCTTTTCATTCCACACTTTTTATTTTCATTTCCCAGAGCTCACATTATCTTCACAGTATGGAAATGTTGAGCCATTCTTTGACGTGCACTGAATTTTGAGATGCATGTGCAGCTTTTTTTTCTCCTGTTTTGTTTCATAAATATACATTTATGTATTGCCTTCTTGTCAGTAACAGCACACCTGCACAGTATATCTGCAGGATCATCCAGCGTCTGCACAAGTGCAAATTTACACCCCCCAAAAAAAGAAAAAAAAAGAAAACGAATGGCTGTGTGTGAGGTTTTAAACTGCAGAGCAATCACTGTGTATGTGTGTGTGTGTGTGTGTGGGGAGCATGTGTGTGCACACCTCCACAAGCATGTCTTGTGTTTCTACCCCCCACGGCAACTCTGTGCCTCCTCCTCTGTGTGTCATTGTGGTGATGAGCGCTGATTGCAGATTGTTATGGTGTTTGTGCCTCTCATCTATCTGGCCCATGCTGAGTATTTGGCCAGGCCTGATTGTGTTGATGGTGACACCGGCATCTTGTCCTCAGGTGGGGAGGCCCAATTGTACTCCAGAAGCATAATGAAAGAGATGTAATCAAGCAATGTCACACAGACGAAAAAAAGGAAAAAAAAATCAGGTGTAAGAAAAACTGTTTCTGTGTTTTTTTGCCTCCCCAACTGCGCCCCGTGTTGATAGAAATCACACAGCTTCAGTCGTAGATGTCAGAGACTGCGTTTTCTTTTGTAAACATTTTATGCTGCAGAGAAGAAAAAAATTGAGGTGCCTTTTCTCCTCTCTGACAACAAAGGTGACTGGAAGATAAAAGGACATACATTAGATTAAGTCCCTACGTTCTTTCCCGCGTTGTATAGTCCGTGTGGAGAAATGGGTCATCTCAAACTACAACATACTTTTAATCAATGGCAACAAAAAGAAAAGAAGCAAGTATTTGGCACTTGGTTGTTCTCGAGATCCTTTCTCTCTTTGTGCACTTTGTCCTCTCTCCGTGCTTTGTTATTTGTTTTGGTGTTCTAATCTCTGCCGAGTCAATAATATTCTTTGTAGTCTGAAATTGTGTGTCGGGAACAAAAAGGGCCTCCTCCCTTTGTTGAAAGTACCTGTCTGTGACTTTTCACGCTCTCTCAGACTCCCAGATAGAGTAATCATTAGATGTTGTTTTCTGCCTGCAATTACTTTCGGTTACAATGGGTCAAACACTAGGAAAGCAAAAGGGGTCGCGGGGAGACAAGGCTAGATGGATTACAGGCGAGGAACTGTATAGGTCCCACAAGCGCTGATAAATACGTATGTGGCTCAGAGACCCACCGTTGTCAGCGGCATCTTAGTAAATGCATCAGATGTAATTAGTCTAGAGTATATATGGACAACCTCACTTCCTTCTTATCTGAGTCACATTGTCTCCTCTGGAAAAAAGGGCCATTTGTTACTTGTGGCACTATTTGTTTTAGGAGGTAGAAAGGGTGGGAGAGATGTCCCTGTCGTTTCGTGTATCTCCCATTGTATCGCTGCTCCCTAAAAATTTATGTTTTAGTGAAAAAACCTTCTTTGTTAATATTAAAGGTAACCAATTATCTGCAGTTTCTAAGCTTTACACTGTCTGACGAGGAGGACAAGTAGACAAATTGTTGCTACCTCTACGGGCAAGGTTATTTGCACAAATTTTAAAAAAGACGTGAACAGTTGCAGCGGTGAATGGATCTTAATACGCCTCCCTTTTACATGACACTTCTGACCCCTGAGTTACAGCTCATCTGCCTTCCAAACACATGCCAACTTTATATTGCTACAATAGACTATTTATTTCTCCTGAGTGCCCTTGACCGCAGTCACAATGGCAGCTCTCACTGCCTTCACCAGGTATTATTCTGCACCTTCGCCTAATAAAAAGTAAAGCAAACCACATAGATTTTAAGTCTGAAATATGAGAAAAGCACGTTTTCGAATTGTATACAGGTTTTCTTTTTCAACAGAAAGTTACAGGTCTTACACTGCAAAAAGAAGTCATTTTATTCCAGCAACTTATTCAAACTTTATATTCAAAGGTTCAAATCTGATTTCTAGATGAGGTTAAAAGTCCAGAACAAAATAAATAATTATAAATAATAAACAAATAAGCTCTTCATAAAATCTTCATATCCCTATCTTGTTACAGTGCAGTTTAAAGAACAACTGACAAAATCTGTATTATGCCTGTTATGAACGTATTCCGTGATTTCTGGCTGTAGTGACAGTGACACACAGACCACCTATAAATACTGTTTGTTACTAAATACTTCCTCTTTGTGATGATGATGATGATGACTGTGTCTCAGTTCAGGGGTTGCAGCCCCGTAGACCGCAGCCCACATAGGTCACACCCTAAGTGGGCCAAAGGCCATCTGTTTAGGCTGCAAAAATGGCTGTGAAATGAGATGTTCTTGTCTTCAGATGATGCATGTGTGTGTCAACATGTTCTGCCCCATTAGCATGATGTCACATTTTATATCCCACGATTTCAGTTTGAACATGTATTCACACATCTTTTTTACGGGTGGTAGAACGTCACAAAATGAAGCATAATTTTTGAAAAAAAAAAAGTTACACGTTAATAAATAAAAAACATTATTAAATTGGGTTTAGCTCCAGTGTCAGTAGTACTCGTCATTACATTTTATTTAGCATTTCATTTCCGAATAAATTTCAACAGCTAAGTTGCTAAACATACATTTGAAAACAAAGTCTTCGATCCAAATTTTGCCGTAAAAATAAAACCTCCAACTACCAGAAGCTCAAAACAAGCGTCAGTAGCAACAGAAAAATAAGCTGTTTGGCAGAGAAGATTTGGCGATTTTTACTTGTGCACATCCCACATGCTGAGCTCTACTGCTCATCCCACAAATGCATATTCCTTACAAATGTGGCACCATTTAAAAGGGACATTGACAGACTTTCTAACAGTATAAGATTTAATGCCAAGAAGCATTGTTTCAACAAGGAATTAATCTACCAAAGACAAATTTACTTTACTTTTTATGCTAATGTATAATAATAATAATAATAATAATAATAATAATAATAATAATAATAATAATAATAATAATAATAATAATAATAATAATAACAATAATAATCATCATCATGTTTCCAATGGGAAAAACTGAATGAGAAGATAAGGAAGCATGGACCTGCTCCATTCTACTAATAATTTTTTTTTGAATGATTTTTTTTCACAAGATCTGTTTTCTGATCTTCCAGATACTTTTCTACTTTGTGTCTTTCTTCCCATTTTCTTATTTATTGTCTTCACCTCACACAAGTCTATATTGTAAGATAAGAGTTTGCCCTCCTGATAAATATCGTCCTCAGTGTCTCATATGAAAACTTTTTTTGTTTACATCTTTCCAAATGTCTCTGAAGATGTTGACCCCAAATTATGATAGAACAGAGCACTAAGTGATAATATATTCATAAGTAAAAGTTTATCCTAATAATAAAACATTTTGAAAAATAAAATCTATACAATATTGAAATTGATTTATAAAAACGTTAAATATCACAATGCTTACTAGCAATCAAGCAGGAAAACATGTCATTTTCCCCTACCTTGTTAGACATGGATGCACGCAACATTCAGGCAAACAAAAAAATAAATAAATAAAATAAATAAACACTGAACAAATTAGTAACGTAGGATAAGTCAGGCGCCTTGTCCACCTTCCTGATAGCTGTTCGTAGAATTGAATGTCCTAGATGCATGCAATTATCCTTTTAATTAGCAATAATGAGTTTGCACATGCTGAAATAATGAGCTGAATCGTGATATGTGTGCAGATTTTAATGTGAAGCTTATCAAGATGTAACAAGCTCTGTCACTAAATATCATTAACTGTCATGTTAAATATCTCATACTACTGTACTGAGAAACTCCACTCTGATAGCTAATATGCTTCCCTACCTGTGTGTGTGTTTGTGTGTATGGCTGGGTAATTGGAGAGAAAAAGAAACAGAAAAAGCATGAGTGGAAAGCAGAAGAATAGTTACATAATAAAATGACTAGAAAAAAAATACTATATTTCTTATGCTTGGCTTTAGTTAAAATAATACAAATAAAAATGTAGTTTGACCTGGACTTCAGTGCCAACATAGTGCCATATTGTGGTCTTTTAGCTTGAGGGCTGAAAATGAACAAAGTTTTACCCCTGTGTCAAGATCCATGTGCACACACACACACACACCAGTCTTGGCTAATTAAAGATATTTATTTAACATCTAAAAGTGGATTTAGGCATTGCCAAAACTCACTTTTTGATCCAAAAAAAGTTTGGGGATTTCCAGAAGTGATTTGAAATTTTTTAAATCAGTCTCATTAAAAAAAAAGAACTGGCAGTTGCTCCACTTGCACCACTGATTAGGAATTTGGGCGTTATCAGTGTCAATTTAAACTTTTTTTTTCCTCTTGTTAGTTGATTTAGAGCAGGACTTTTCCTGAACACACATTTTTGACATTTTCCAATGTATTTTTGACAGATTGAGAGATCTTATGGCATTTTTCTTTTTAAATTTCATTTAAATTGTATATTTCCTGTATGGTGGGATAAGCATGTAGCTGCTGTACTTGTGTCTGTGTGTTTTCTTTTCACTGTCTGTCAGCAAAATATCTCATAACTGATCGAGTATTGGAGTCGACCTGATTCCAGATTTCCACTGTAGATAAATGACCTCATCAAGCACAGAAATGTCTGTAGCACAGTTAATTATACAAATCATAAGCTGAAATTTGTCCCATTCTCAACACTCACCATGAGCACAAACAGATCATGTAAGATTGTTGTTTAAAATTTGGGCTGTAAGGAGGTGGGTGATAT
The DNA here is from genome assembly GCA_032275365.1 of Anablepsoides cearensis. Taxonomy (NCBI): domain Eukaryota; kingdom Metazoa; phylum Chordata; class Actinopteri; order Cyprinodontiformes; family Rivulidae; genus Anablepsoides; species Anablepsoides cearensis. Next base: position 15,165,711 of record JAUBOC010000191.1, on the reverse strand, counting down.
CATTCCTTGAAGGTTACTTCCATTTAGTCATTGTTTTCATTTAGTGTACAAAAAACCGTTTTGGAGTATATTGCATGCCAGCTGTATTTTGATCCCTTGCTTTAAGACATGTTATGTTTAAACAAGTGGGTATTTTTTTGACTGCACAATTGGAAGGTCACATGAATGTGGAAGCAGGTTTGTTTGATCCGTGGCCAAAGGACGTGTTATTGTTGCAGAACAGGAATGCTGTAGGCTACTTCTGATGTCGACCTTGTACGTGATCACAACATCAAGTCGGAAACTGTGCCACGGTGTCTTCAGATACATAACAAGGCCGTAGATATTACATCACCCCGTCGCACAAGTTGTTTGGAATCAGATCATGAGCTGAATATTTGAATTCAAATTCCTGTTAGGCATTTGTGAGATGTTCAGATGACATGTCAGAGTTGCTAAACAGGTATCCAGGTTACTTTTCATCTGCATCACCACTACTCTCTGTAAAGATGAATCATCACAAATGAGAAAAGTAGGTCTGATCTCAGTCGTGCTGCCTAATAAACCCAATCGTTTGCCATTATCCCCACTTGTCTGCCATTCAAATTTCCTTGAAGGGAACGCAGGGGGGGTGAAAAAAATGTTCACATCACGAGGAGATCTGTTGCATCAGTAATGTTTGATTTCTTCCGAAAGCTCCACGGGGTACAGTTGTTTTCCCAGAATACAAAAGACAGCAGTATCACAAAGGGGGCTGCAGCATACCTCGAGCTGACAAAAGCAGCGAGAGCTGTCAGCGACATCACTCAAGTCATCCTTCTAACCCTCCAAAACCCACTGCAGCCTATCCAAACTATCCCACCGGAATAGAAAATAGTTCAGGCCTTTTTCAGAGGCTGCTTTAGAAATAATTCATATAGAATTTGTAGGAATAACAGGCTGTTGACATAAAGCTGTTGAAAGTGAGTAAAAATTGGGAATAAGGGAAACACCAATGGCAGCAGTCTGCTCTGGTTTCTGAAAACTGATTATTTCATATTCATTTCTTTACACGCTGATGTTTGTTGGCGGTCTCAAGTCAGTTTTATTTTTTATAACAATTAACCCAATTTCTAAAATTGCTCAAGCAAATCCTTTGAGTGCTGTAGTCACATGGGTGACTTCATTTGCCAGGCATACTTTTACTTTAAGTGCATTTTGTTCAACACACTGTAATAGATTTTATTGCTATTTTCAGTATTTTATTTCTTGGAAAATTAAAAAAGGTCATGTTGAGAAGAAATTAAATATTTTGTTTACCGTTATTTAACCAGGCAAGTCCCTTTGAGATCCCTCAGATCTCTTTTGCAAGGGAGGCCTGGGCCTGAAGGCAACCTATTGTACATGTTTTTAGTACCATGTTGGAGTACCCAGAGAAAACCCACGCAAACACGAGATTATGCAAACTCTGCACAGAAAGACCCCAGGTCCGACCCGGGGATCGAACCCAGGACCTTCTTGCTGTGAGGCGTTGGTGCTAACCACTGAGCCATCGTGCTACCTAAAAAAATATAGTGGCTGTTTTGGTCAAACCTTAAAGCAACACAATGCACAATCACATGCAATATCTTGTGATCTTCAAGAACTTGGAGTATGCACTGTGAATAATTGACAGATTCTGCCATGAAAAACTTTAGCTCAATATCTGAAGAACTCACTGAGTTACAGCCATTTTTGTGTTTTGTAAGGTCAGTTGTGCTGTGAAAGCCCCCTTGAATTTGATAGGCACCAAAGATATTCAGCTTGTTGTTGTTGTTGGTGTTTTTTGTTTTTTTTTTTTTTTTGTGGCGGGGGGGTTATTT
>JAUBOC010000191.1:15145389-15156752 GCA_032275365.1 Anablepsoides cearensis | reverse complement strand
ACCCCCCACACACACTCCCCCACACCCCAACCCCTTCCCTTACTTGTCATCTCCTTTCATTGTTTTAGGACATGAACTGGTATCCACGATACATTTTTAATCAAAAGGAGCACATATCAAAAGGAACATACATCACATTGTCAGAGAAAATTGGAATTTCATCACTTTGCCAAATGCAGATTCAACTTTTCATATCCGACTTATCATGTGATTCTAAAGTTGTGTCAAAATCCTTTAGATCTCCCTAAGAACGATGAAACTATGATATAACGTTTTTTTTTTTTCTTTGAAGACACGTGTTGTGCAGGTAGATGCATTATCTGATGGTAAATATGTGACCTAATATTGTCTCTTCTGTGTCACACGAGAAATTCTATGAGAAATTTGTATAGAATGATCCACACAGTCCGACCGTAGTCAAAATGTGATTGTTTAAGCTACTCTCCCCAATCACAAATGTACAGTAAGCACAGTCTTACTCCTCTGTAGCCTGCATTGTGTTACAGTTTACCTACATTAACTACTTTGTGCTGCAGGAAGGAAGAGGGAACTATAAACTACCCGCATGAATGTTCACCACTCGGATGTGGCTTTGACTTTGATTTTTGCTCTTTTTTTTCATGAAAACCAAGTTTACATTTTTATTTTTGCACTTCTCGTCAGAGGTGTCCATAGAAGTGTATTATTTGTTCATTGTCAGAACAGCATACATATCATTTGAATGTCCGTTATCATTATTTTCTGATATTAGGTTGCTCTGAGTAGCTGCTTTAATTGTGTCATAATGAATATGTCTCAAAAAAAGTGTTGGACAAAGACCAAACTGTTAGTGTTCCCTTCGCATGCAGTCGAGTCTGTTTTAGATGTTTAGTTTTCATTTCTTCTGCTCCATTCAAAGAAGAGGGACGAATGCCAATTTCTTTTTTTTTTACTTTTTTTTTAGGTTTGTCGAAAATGATGTTTTCAACTCAGTGTCGTGCATTTGCATGAACGGTTTGGACTTTGACGAGTCGTTGGGACACTGGACTGCGTGTTTCAATCATCCACATAGATCGAAATGATGTCAATGTCGAGATTTACTTTCTTTCATCTGTCAAATGAAAGAAAACCAATGTTACACGTTTAATATGAACTGGTCGTAACATCTTAAACCTCTTCTCATTCACTAATATCAGATACCTATATTGTCAGGTAATCTGGATTTTAAGCTGTATATAGCAGTACCCCTAAGAACAGACGATAATGGTGAAACATTTTGAAAGACACAGCGCGAGAAGTGGAATTCACAATGTTCACGATGAGCAAAAAGGGAAAACATAAGAAGTGATGAGATGACAATCTCTGTTGTAATGTAAATGAATACTTATGCATAATACTGATGAGAGTGTGTGTGCGAATGCGTTTATAGGTGATGTTGTATATGTGCAAGAGAGAGCCAGAGCGTCTCCTTGCATGTGTGTGTGTGGACGTGAGCTGGCGTGCACCTTGCCAGACAATTTTCTGTACACAAATGTATCTTGTACAAAATAAATATAAAAAATACGATAGAAATTTTAGCTAAATGCTTGTAAAATAGTCATCCGTGAGTCAAGTTTGCTTTGAGAGAAGGCTTCAGTGCTTGCCAGCAAATTTGTATTAAAAGCTATACAGTCTGTGTTGTCATGCCTTTGTAAGGTATCCCACTTAATTCAATGAAAAAAAAGAAGCTCCATATGGTAAAATGATTTTTTCATGTCATTGAATTTTAATTAAACCATTAAATATTGAGACCTCAAAGGAGACACTGGTCGTGTTTGTCTTTAACTGCAAGTTGTTTGTTCATACCTTTTTTATGTTTGACTGGACTTTACACATTATTTTCTAGTTAAAACATACATTTAATAAGAAATGTATAATTTCTTGAAAGAATTCAAATTACCAATCTCATTGCATGTCTAAGTTTTAAATAAAAGTGTCAGAAAAATTATGAGCTATTAGCTACTAATGCACCACAAGAAAGCTTGATAGCTGTAAAATTAGCTTAGTAAACTGGGGGGGGGGGGGTGTAATTTTGAATTGGGTTAAAACTAAAAAGGTATTCAGTTATTTAGCCAAACAATATTTGGGAGAACTTCAATAATATCCATCCAGTGGTCTATAAGATCTTTTACAGCCATCCAGGATTGACTCGGAACAGTTAATGCCAAAGTTCTGAACGAAAATCTCACATGGTTTAGTTAGAAGACAGGAGTTCTGGTTACAATAAAAAACAGGCAGTTTGACAGGAGCTAAAAACACAGACTATGAAAGAAGAAAAACAAACCAAGTACTTATCAAAACATCAAAAATTTATACAGCGTGTGACAAGATTTTTTTTTTTTTTTTTGCTTGAGCAAATGACCATGTGCAAAAACAATTTTCGAATGTTTTCCGTTCTATTCAGAGTTTAACAGCATAAAACTGGGTCAAAGTTAGAAAACCCCAAAAGCGAGTTACTTTCTGCCTTTAAAATCACTGCTCAAAAGCTACCTCGTAGTCTGTAATTTTGTTGTCATCACAGTAAATATCTTCTGCATCACTCCAGCCTAGTGGCTCTGTTGACGCGCTTTAAAAGATAATGAGTGACTGCCTTTCACTCTGCTCTATTTTCAACCAACACACTAACCAATCACAGCAAACTTGGGCCTATTGAAAGAAGAAAAAAAACTGCAAATGAAGCCTTTAGACAGGTCACAAGTAGAGCTTGCATGCTTTAGCAGAATGTATCATAATTGCCTTTTTTAATCCTATTGTAAATAAAAATCGAAACAATAACTTGTATAGCAGATCAAAATATAGTTGTTGTTTTTTTAAGTAGTTGTGACTCATAAAAAATGCAACATTTTATCTGTGCAGCCTATTTTTGTGACACATGTTTCAAAGGTCAGTGACCAGTTACAAGTAATGAGTTGTAAAATCTCTGATGAATTCATGTTAGAGGAAGGGGGAAAAGCTCAAACTGGAGCAGTGAGTATTTGATTTATGTTATAAAACATTTTTTTTAATCCAGATCATAATCTTTTCCTGTTCCTACTTTAATACCTTTACTGCTCTGGACTTCACTAAATAAAAAACAAAGATGACCCAAAATAACTAGTCAGTTTAAATAAAAAGAAAATGTCCCCCACAATTATAGGTCTACTTTACAAATAATAATCATAGTCAGTCTGTGTAATGTATCTGTTAAATTAGGCATCTTTACTACACCTTTAAAGTCATCCTTCAATCCATAAGAGTTTTATTGCATTAAAGACTCACAGTTTCAACAATCCTCTAGGTCATCTATGCTATCCAAGGCCTTTTTGGCTTAATTCTTTATCCATTGTTCTTTTATGAACATGTACGAGTCCTCCGAGAGGAAACCTCAGGCTTACACTACAGCACAGAGGTTGATGTTCACAACAACTGGACATGACAGGATCCCTCGGCACCGACTCCTAGCTCGTGTGACACAAAGAACTGTGACACGTAGCTCGTAACACTCCAAAGCTTTTTGGGGACCGTGTCATTGTGAGGCCTCTTCAGCATATGTTCGGTCCCCAGTCTCCTTAAAGAGTCTGCTGTGACCTGCCCCATTAGTTTTTTCATGGTAATTGGCTAATGAGACAGTGACAGTCCCAAGGATATCTACGCTGTCAAAACATACACTCAACAACTCCAATATGCTTTTCCTGTAATTAGTGCATATTTTAGGGAAGAAAAAAAACTCTATGATTGTAACGCCACACACTCCACAAACTCTTTTCCCATCTGCTAACAAGCCCAACTTATTGTAACCCTACTTAGTTCTCAAGGTGTCATCTGTTGAAGTGTCAGGAGAACATATAGAGATCGTCAAACAGTCCGCTCATTTTAAATTGTAATTAAACTGGCCATCAGGTACCTGGAGGCTGTTTAGTCAACAGCAGGATACTAATTAGTATAAGATGACCTTTGGAATAATATCTGGTGAATTATTCATTGTTGAGAAAATTGCTTCGGAAATATGCCAACGACATCCGAGGGACGTCTGACTGTACACATATATGCAATCATTTCAGCATGGCTGGGGATAGGAGGTCACCAGTAAACTTTTTTGAATGAGAACATAAGCAAGGTTACTAAAAATACAGAAAGTCTTAATTAAATGTGTCTTAAACACATAAATGAAATAGTTTGTGAGCAAAAACCAGAACAAAGTCAAAGTCGGTGATACTGTAGAGAGAGTCTATGTAATGGTGGCTTGAAAACTGCTTTTTTGTTTACCACTTTGAGTCAGTGCGAGCCACTATTCTGCATGTTAAAAATTTTTCACATGATATTCTGTGTTGGGTACATTGTAAATGAGACATGGTTCTCAAACAACCAGTTCAAACAAAGGGTTTTTCCTGCTCCAGCACAGCTGATTCAGTGACTGAATCACCTCCTAAGGTTCTGCAGAAGCCTGTTAATCACACATTTATTCAAATCAGGTGTGTTGGAGCAGAGAAACCTCTAAAACTTGCAGGATGTTGGCCCTCAAGGACCATTTAAGGAGTTCTGAGTTCTGGCGCATTGAACACATCAGGGGGTCTTATTTGCTACCGTTATACGATAGCAAATACCATTTTGGTCTTGACCCTATTTGGACTATCCATTGAATCGTCAATCTGGTCAGAATTAAACTTTATTTCTTCAAAATTTGGTCAATAAAAATCTATCTGCAACAGGTAAGATATTATTATTCATACCCTGTACTCAAAACTCCACCAAAGAATAAGCATGTTTCTTTATGTAGTTATCAGAGATTAATTTGAAAATGAATAAAGAACAAACTGCTTTAAGCAAAATCCAATAAGTAGCTTAAATCCGAAGGTTGTTCAAACCTCATGGTTTTGTTAACAGTTGATTGAGAAAAAAACTTGGAATTTTCCTCGACTCACTTGAAAATATGTATCATAATTAAGAATCTAATAGTAAAAGTAGCCTGATAATATTAAGCTACTCAACCACATACAGACAAATTCCTTATTAATCAATTAATGAGATACTAATTAGCTCATGATTATCTCCAGTGTTCCTTGCAACTCATTTTTTTCTTCCATTTAGTTTGTCATTAGAAAAATTCATCAAGAATTCTGGAAACATGAAGTCATTCCTGATTTAATTCTCACTTCTGTTGTAATTATCTTTTAACAACCACTTATAAGCATCATCAGCTGCTTAATAAAACTGAGTTTTATTACTTTTTTTAAGGTAAAAGTAAATAATTGTCTGTTAACAAAAAATTGCACAATCCTCTCTCATGTTTTTGTTCAGATCTGTGTTATTTTTCCCTTGAGTTTTAGTGCCTTCGCTGTGTATGTTTCCCCCTGTGCTCGTTCTAGCTCCTCCCATGCACACCTGATCCTTTCCTCCCCAGGTGTTTTCAATCAGTCCCTCATTTAGTCACCTTTATATTATGCCTCCTGTCTCTTCAACCTGATGGTCCCTTTGAGTTCTTCCCTCGTGAATGTTCTGTGTAAGGAATTGCTGCTTATCAGCGCTTTTTTTAATAAACATAGATTTTTTTTATTTTTTTTTTTTATGTCTGAGTTCTTTTCTGCTTTCTAGGTCTGAATCTACTCAAATCTGGTAGTTTTAAAATAACTGCTCAAATTTTTGTTTAATTCAGGCCTATTTAAAAAAAATGGCAAACAACTGTTGAAGTAAACATATTGTTTCCTGTTTCTGATATTGTTTAAAAAAGTCAAAAGGTGGTTAATTTAATTATCAGAAATCTATTGTTGCATAAAAGAAATCAGATACCATTAAAGTCTGAGGAAAACGAAACTAGGGAAACAAAATGGGTGATAACATATTCCAACAAATTCATCTGCCTGCAGTGACTTTCAGAACCACTAACAGCATCTAGTCCCTCAGGCTTTGAATGTTTCTGCAGGGTAATCTGCACAGAGAGGGCACTGGTCCTGTAGAGGTTTTTTTTTTTCCTCTCTCTGTTTAACCTTTAGGGACAGTTAGCTGAAATTACTCCTGAGACCTTTCCCAAAACTCTTCTCCATATTTCTGTTTGACATGAATACATAAAAAGTCATAAAACTAGTCCTCAAAGCAAGACTAACATGTGGCACTGAATGAGTGACTGGGGAATCTGGGTGTCTAAAAATCAGTGTGATGCAAAAGAAGACGGAAAATCAGCTAAGAGAGGAGCTGGAAAAAAAAAGGTAGCGTTTGTACTCTTTGAGGTTTTAGAGTTGACCAGTCAACATGGTCTCACAGAATAGATGTTATGACCTTTGTAACATCAGTGGTGGCAGATGATGTGTTGATATTACTTGCCATCATCACAGAGGCACCCCCCAACAAAAAGGCAATTAGCAGCTTTTTTTTCTGTGGTGGAGAAAAGTCCCCATGTGGTCGGAGCGTCGCCCAAATACATATTGTTCAGCCAAGAGACCCTGGTTTAATTCTTACACGGCACTGGGAAATAAAATAAACTTGGTACGGTTTAGAAATGTGTTGGGCATTTTGTTAACTTCAGAAAAATACCAGTAGTAGTTCCAACTAAGGGTCAAAAAATGTGTTTGATAAATGACGAACTAAACATGAACACTTTTTAAACTGAACCACATATTTTGGAAACATTTAATTCAAAGTTTCCTGCTCTTGAACTCCACATGTTGGCTTAACAGACCCATGCGTAGTTCATAGTTGGTAACCATAAAAAACATTATTTAATATTCAAAGCTTCACCATTTGGAATTGCAGTCAAAATATTACATTGTAGGAGTGCTGCACTCAAAAGTAACAAAAAGAAACTCATTACTTTGGAATACAACATGGCACAGCTCATAGATCTGAAACTTCAGGTAAATATAAAAAAAAAGAAAGCCAACAGCATACCTTTTATGAGTACATATGTGTGCACACATATGTACTCATAGTCACGTGTGTGTATGATATGATGTCATCTTGCTGTGTTAGAGTTTGTTTTTCAAAAATGAAAGGTCCAATTAAGAAGCTGCAATATTGGTGGAAAACAACTGCTTGGAAGAAAACACTTCTGATGCTTTATCAACATCAGAATTGTCAGAAAATAGTGACACTGAAGTGACATTTACTATAGGGTGAGTGAATTCCATCTGCTGTTGGCAGGCTGAGCCAGAGGCTACAAACTGGTGTCACTAGGCTAATTAAGTTCACTGGTGAGGTGACAGACAACTGATGCTGCATCTGTACTGGATCCATGCTGTGTTTGTGGCAAAACAAATGATCACAGTTTCCGCTCACTTTATACCTATGGCGTGGTTTTAAATGTTTAGCTAGTATTAACTGAAAAATCATGACAGCAGGTAGTAACACTGCAAATTTTAATGCCCATGATGTTCAATTTTAAAAGGGAACAAACAGTATCAACAAAACCCGTTTAGCCCTTAAATAAATTTTGTTGTGTATTTGGAGTCTCTAATAGAGCAGACAAGTTGACTTTAGTCCCTCCCAGTGCTGCGTAGATATGTTTATATCTTTATCTTGTGTTTGGCTCAACAACATTGTGGGCAGGATGATAATATTAAACACTCACAAATCTGATTTAATTGTATTTTATTTAACATTGGACTACACCAAACTTGAAGGAAATGTACAGAATATTTGACCGGATTATTCAGAAGCATGACCAGACAAAGAGGGCAGGATGATAGAGTACAGTAAGCTAATGGTAGCTAATGTTAGCTTGGTACTTGTACTTTGGTAGCTTTATACAGTAATAGAGTAGTTAAACTTGTGTGGTAAAAAAAGCATTAGTTGCTGAAAACTAATGCTTTGATACAGGTAATACTTATGTTGGATGGATGGATGGATGGATGGATGGATGGATGGATGGATGGATGGATGGATGGATGGATTCTGGCAGAAAGATTATCTAATCCAGTTAGAAGTGTTCTAGTCTGCAATTAAAATGGTGTAGCCAGCTGCTGCTGGAATTTGTGCTTGCTATCGATCAAAGAATTTCAAACAGCTGTAATGTGAAACTGACAATATGGTGAAGAGTTTTTCTTAAATAAAGTTTGGATAAACCACTACATTTTATTTTTGTCTTATGACTGCAGCAGTCCACTTTAGTCTTGACCCTGCTTGAACTGTCAGTTCACTAGAAAATAACCTCCGTCTCCAAATCTAGGTCATTTAAAGAGATATTTGCAACAGGTATGATATCTAGAACCTTTTTTGCCGAACCCCCACATCAGTAGATCTGAACTCTCGCTTTTAAAAGAAATTGATGAATGGATTGTGTTGGCTTACCTGATGGCTGTTTTAAAGAAACAAACCTTATGTCGTGTCCCTTTTTCAGCTAGAAAGAAGATCAGTGAAACTGCTTTTCCTGCGAGTTCTTTGTGCAACTCTATAGACAGTATCACAGGGCAGCCACAGTGCCTGACAAGCCTGTTCATGTTCGGCGCACACGCAGCTTTCCTGCAGTCAAGGCAGGTCCCTGAAGCTCTTCCTCTGTGGAGTTTATTGTCAGAGTCTATCCGATGAAAGGATGCCTCTCGCTAGTCTTTGAAATCCAAAAGATCAAACAAAACAACAGTGTTGGTGCAGACTGTGCTGTGTTTGTTGTTTGCATATCTAATAAAATGATATGGTTAGAGGTCTTATTTGTTATTATATTGTAAATTACTGAACTAATAATACATTTTTTGCAATAAAAATTCTCTATCTAGGTACCTACCCATTTAACTATCTACCCTGTATACTCGTGATTTGTTTTTTTGCATTGCATGTAAAAGAGATGAACCTAAATCAGTGGTAATACTAATTTAATAAAGTCTGCAGTCTGCGTTAAAAGTGAATGGCAGCATTGAATGATATGCAGTATAATAAAGTCAAATGCAGGAAAAGGCACTGATATAGTTAATCCTTTCAAAGCCGCACTATTCTATACAGTCAATCTTCACTTTCAAGAACATCTCTGCACAATGGCAAGTAAAACCATGGTGGGGAGAAAAGAAGGAAGCAACCAGGAAAATCAATATAGCAATTATGCGTGCAGATAATGGACATCAAGGGGTTATTTGGAGTAACAGAAAAGAAGAGGTGACATAAAGCCAATTCAGCGAGTGCAAACATTTCTTGGCTCAGATCTGGTGCTATCCTGGCATAGATTTTAGTGTCATCAGACTTTAGAATTGTGTTTTTTTGTTGTTGCTGTTGCTTTCCAGCTCTGCCAACGCTGAATTAGCATTCTTTAGCACCATCTAATCATCGGTTTCTTGTTTACGCTCACACACAATGACCAGCGTCGGGTAAAACTCTGAACGTCAATATGTTTTATTGGTTACACCGACAAACACTCCAATTACCTAATTGAGATTTCAGTCAACACCACACTAAAGCGCGCGCACACACTTCACTCTGCCTTGCTTTCACCTTCTCAGAAAGAAGGGTCACCTCCACCTCTGTCAAGCCGTGCAGGTGGGTCATAGATCTGGATCTGATAACTGGAGGGAGTTTAGAGAGTAGACATTTGACAAGTATGACAACGCTCTGACAGCCCTCATTGCGCCATGATTAATGACTGACATCCCCGTCGCCTGTCTCATTCAGAATGCAAATGCTGTGCAGAGAGAAAATGACCCTAACGTGACTCGTTGGCTGGATGCTGGAAGAAGCACATAAAGCGAGAACGGGGCAAGTCCTTTCAGATCCGGAGGAAAGAAAAAAAAAAAACAAAAAGGCGTTATTATGCGAAGCACTACAGAAAATGATGAGAGAGATGCTGCGGGGTGATTGAAAATGAATGCAAGCAAATCCTTCTTATTTGTGGCAACATGTTGACATTTAGCAGTTAGTCCAGGAATATGCCGAGGCGATGTTTTACATCTTGAGTTGAAAAGTCGCTCCAAATCCCTCCCTCCCCTTTCAAATAATAATCACTTCCCTTTGGCTGTTTGGCCAGATTCGGTACAGAAAGATCTCTTTCAAATGCTGTGCCATGACCTGTTACATATCCCCCCCTGCTAAAATAAACAGCGGCAGAGTTTCCAGCCAGGTAGTGTGAAATTAATGCCGTCTTGCTGTTGCTGAAATTTACAGTGAGCTAATGAGTGTGTGAATGCACCTTGAAGTTATTTTCAGCATTAACTGTTGACTCGATTAGCACTTCATTACGGTTTACCTGCACTATTTCACAAGTCATACACATCTTATAGGGAATGTATTAAGAGCTATCTGCCTCTGACTTATTAAAAAAGGAATAATGAGATTTTCTTTTCAGTGAACTCAATAAATTACTCTATCTTGACCTTGCTCAAAAAGTTAAGTAATTGAAAACTAGTTTTGTGGTTGTGACATGTTCCAATGACAAAACATTTGGCACGTGTTGATCATAAACTAACAAAACGGCAGTAGATTAAAGAAACAATAGTGAAGGTGCAAGAAAAATGGTGAGGATTTAGTGTTTGAATAAATGGGGTGTATCAGAAGACGGGAGTGAGTGAATAAATGAAATAATTTGGTGAGTGACTGAGAGAGTGATTAATGCTGACAGAACAGTAGGCTTTTTGTATGTGTGTGTGTGTGTGTGCACATGTGTGTGAATGAATAAGCTCTATGAGACACAGCCGACATCACTGACAAGTCCCACTCAGAGTCTAAGTTTCTCTAGATGTGACAATATGCAGGTTGACTGGCATCATCATCTTTTTTTTTAAGCAGTGGACCGACTTTTTCCATCTGCCTCATTTTTCCTCAGTGTCTCGTGGTTTGACTGTGACACTGTGATTGATGGCCTGAAGCGCTGGTTAGTATGTTCAGAAAGTTTTAACTGAGAGGTGATTACAAATGCTTATTATCCAGCCTTGTATAAAGCACCTGAAAGTGATACTTGAGTGAAATTAAAAGCATATTAACATAAAATGTCTTCTCTAAGACCTTTACTTGAGTAAATGTCTTAAAGTATCTGACATTTAATGGACTTAGGTATCAAAAGTAAATGAATGACAAGTCAAGTGTGTTTTTGATTTAAACATAAACATTTTAACAACAACTGAAGGTGACATAGTTACTTTATTCCAGTATAGAATTTAAATATATACCTGAGAAACACATAATATTGCCCCTTTAAGTTAAAGTGTCAAGGCCCCCACATACTCAGGCATACTTCGGTCCGTGGACGTCCGCCCGGACTCGAGGCGGACCCGACATGGACGTCCGCCGGACTGGTACGCGCAGAGATCAATATTTTACATCCGCGTCCGCGGTGCGCACAAGTACTGTTTTGGATGCGACAAGCTGATAAAGTTGAGAATCGTGTCATTTGTGGACGAAATGGAGTCAAATTTTGAAGAGCATCTCACGGAGGAGATTAGAAAACTTTATGATGCGTC
>JAUBOC010000191.1:15124395-15141108 GCA_032275365.1 Anablepsoides cearensis | reverse complement strand
GTGTGTGTGTGTGTGTGTGTGTGTGTGTGTGTGTGTGTGTGTGTGTGTGTGTGTGTGTGTGTGTGTGTGTGTGCGAAAGAGAGGAGGAGGAGAGATGTGCTTTGAAATCATTGGAAATGTCAGACAAATAAGATTCACAAGAGGCATTATGTTTCCATAACGATGCTGCAGTAAAGCTTAGGTGTGATGTCAACATGAAAATGCAAATGGTGATGAAGCCGTATCGTTTCCTTTCTTAAAAGAAAAGGAAAAGAAAAAGCGTAGAAAAAGGATGAAAGGCTTTTTTTTTGCCTTTTACCGTTTGCACTTTGAAGTGTCAAGTAAAAAGAACAAAAATGTGGAAAATTGCTTAAACATTTGCTCTCAAAGCAAATATCTAGTGCCACAAAATACATGACAAAGAGTTCAAAAACTTTGAAATGATTTTAAAAGCATTTCAATTTATTCATTTGTGGTAATAAAGCAATAATTTAGATCTTTTGAAATGTGGGTTCTGTGGAAAGGTTAAGGACAATTAATAACTTACTTGTTGTAGACATCTCTTTAAGTGACCCTGTTTGAAGAAATAATATTTAATTCTGATTGGGTTTAAGTGAGGCCAAGACCAAAGTGGATTACTGCCATCATTAAATATCTCAAATATCAATGATTTCATTGTAACTCATGCTTTTAAGAGCTTCTTTATTGGATTGTGATGTGGTTAATGCATTTTTTATCCTGCAGATATAAAGAATGTATTTGTTGAAATTAATATTTGTCCTAGGTGTTTTGTAACAAAGTACATTTACTTTGTTACTATACGAAGTATTTTTTTATCACAAATTTTACTTTTATTTCTTTACATTCACATAAAAAATATATTTTTACTTCTTTACTTTTTACACTCTACACATTTAAATACAAGGGTTGGCTATGCAATCTGAAAAAGAAAGTACTGAAATTACTTAACCAAATTATGTCAATTCAAGTAAGTTCAACACTTCATTTTTTAATGTGTATAATACTTAACTTCTGACTTTTACTTAAGTACTTTAGTGGTATTCATGAAAGTTGTTTTCAACTAAATTCCTTGATGGTTTATTGATAATTAGAGGCACATTGTGTAATTGTTTAATAAATTTTAAGTTGTGCTTGTATATTTGAATTTTTGTATTTATTTTAATTATCTAAGAATTTTTTTGTTCACTTATAACACTTGTTCATTGTGGATATTTAAAGATGCTGACTTTGTATTTAGAGTTTGCTGGTCTGTAGATGCAGAAACCTCATTAATAAAGCTGGTCATCATCAGCTTTCATCTGCCCTTGGCCCTGCTCAGATTAGCCTTTAGCCCATCACTCAAGTCAGAATTAAATTAAATTTCTTCAAAATTATCTGAATTAAAGTTTTAAATATATTATTATGTGATAAAAAAACAACTTTACATAACAGACTTTTATGTTGTTGTTTATTAGTTTATCTAATATTCTAAAAAAATGTCACTTTTTCTGTTTCCTTCTCTAGCGTGTTGTTTTAAGTTATTTTTTTGTTGATTTATTTAACATGCTGGGGCATTTTTGCTTCTGTTGTTGCATTATGTTCCTCAGGGCCAACATGTGGTATGAATCAGTTTTTGTTCATTGGAAAAAAAATAAACAAAAATTTTCACAGTTCTGTTTTTATGTGCAACCAAAACACATTTTTTTCCTTCATTTATTTAACCCTATTCAGTTTTCTTCACATTTTATAATTTGTGTATGCTCTTTTCTGTCTCTGTGTCCTTCCCTCTCACAAAGCTGGGAGCAACACACAGGTGTCCCCGCTCTGCTCTCAGGCAGCTGAGCTTTAAAAGAAACTGGCAGAATTGGTTGCAGTTGGCTGGATGCTCTACATCCCGTAATGTATTCCAGTCTGCTACCACTTTTGTCTGACACCTCATTCTTTTCTACCAATATATGAGGGAGGGGTCATTCAATAACTGACACCTCTCTTCCACTCCATAGTCACATCTCTGTTGCTGTTTGAGCATGTGTCGCAGCTGAGAGGCCTGATTTTTCGAGAGATAGATTTGCTGACAGAGACATCCCATCACTCCTCGTGTTGAGGCTTGCACAGGAAACGCTTCTCTGTGAAGGTGCAGTAGCCTTGTCACTTTTATCTGAGGTAATTGATCACAGCAGACAACAGCTGATGTGTGCAAGTCAATTGTAGGGGGCAAAGGGATGCTGCGTATTCAGATAAAAGATCTTGTGCATTTCACTACTCACTTTTATTGATAGGCTGCCGCCGTGAGTGACAGGAATTAAAGCCAATTGGAAGGTTTTTCTTTGAAAAATATCCCTGAACTTTGATCAAACATGACAGCAAGGGTGATTTATTTTTTTTCCTCATGGACCAGCTTCTTGATAAGGAGAATCAAAATCACTAATTCTAGACATGCACTGGAGAGTTATTTAACTGTCATAGTGCAGGTGCACTGGGAAAACCACTTAAAAAAAAAAAAAAAGAACAAGCCTACCCTGGGAGATCTCAAATGCCGATTAGCATTCAAGGACTTTGTGATTCATTAGTTGCCCAGCAGACTGGTTAGATGGAAGCATCTGTTATCTGGTTCTAGTCCTTATGTCATCAATGTCAGGAATAATCACATCCAACAGGTGGTTTACTGTCACAGGTAACATACAGCCAGCTGCAGTGCTTTTCATTATTAGGTCTTATCTGGACACAAGTTGGTAGCATTTTAGAGTAAATTAGATTTAAAATGCTTTCAAGATTAGTTTTAAATTACAGTTTAACATTTTTGGCAACAGGTGATGGGTAAATATATATAGGAGTTTTTTGTTTAGGGAGTGAATGTGACTCATGGCCAACTCTGAAAATGAAATGTTGAATTTACCTAAACAAGTTATGTCAAGTTCCACTCCGCTGAGTTGAGTTATTCTAAGTAAATTTAACACATTTCATATTCATGTGATTCATCATACCCTTATAAACTCAAGTGTTGATTTATTTGAAACATATTTGTATGATTGATTAACAGTTATATTTTCAACAGAATAAAAACATGCACACTTGTGCATATTCTGTGATTTTTTTTTACATGTGAGCAACATGTTTAAAATGTTCCAAAAACACAAGATCTTAATTTGTCATGTTTACCTACTCAATGTACCGTAAAAAGTGTTAGCTTTACAGAATACAATTTGAGTGAAAAATACAATAAAAATGCATTTTTATTTTAGCTTTTGCATTTTTTTTCATTCTTTAAACAATGGTTTATTTCATTATGTCATAAAGTTATGTTCTTCAAAATTATTTGTGCATGGATTAGTGACAGGTCTTGGTCTCTAGTCATCAAAAGATCTCATTTTATAGTTTTAGTTTTGTCTCGAACAAATGCAGCAATTTTGTATTAATGAAAGGGAAACAAATGTGTGTCTCTCTTCTCGGTTTGTTTTTGCTCAAATTAATTTAACAGGTGTCAGGTTATATTACGGTGGCTTTTCTACTGTCTGGTTAAAAAAAAACATTTCAAGTTCAACAGATCAGTGCTACACAGTTTACATGTGATTCTGTTTGTTTTGAGACTGTGACTTGTTTTTTTTTTTCACTCCGGAGGAATTATTCAGAAAGCTAACCTAAATGTGAGACTAGCAAACATGCAACATTAGCAACACATGATTCTCTGAGATATCTTTAGGCAAACTCATTTAAGCAGCAAACATCCACCTGAGCCATGATAAGAGCGTGAGCTCCTTCTGGTGACCAATATTAAACACTTTTATGCACAGTAATGAAAAAAAACTCATTGCACCTTATAGAAAATTTGATTTATCTTCTCTCTGAATAAAACACTAAAACATTTGAATGATTGTGTTTATTTCATATATATATGTTTCAGTTTCTGAAGTACTTTTCAAGCAAAAGCAAAATAATGACAATGATGGAGGCAGATTTATTAAGTCAGTGGAATTACTGCAAGGTCACATGGTGCCAATAGGTGTGGCCAGTTCAGCAGGTGAGCTTCTAATCTTGTGCTGATTGACGCATCATTTCAATAACAACCGTGGTAATCTGCCAGGAGCAGAATAAATTAACACTGTGGTGCAAATTGCCAGACCTGCTAATAATGAGGAGAGGGTTATTTACCAGTGACACAGGTGCAGCTTGTTTCTGCTGCTGACATAACAGATCAGATAACCACGATGATGTTGGGTTAGAGAAAATTTGCTTTTTTTTGTGACTGATCAATTAATGAATATAGACTCATAAATATTTTTACTGTTATGGAACCTTATTTCACATTCTTCAGATTGATTGATCAGCACATTATTGAAATAATTTTTGTGTTGTACACAGGGACAATGTAAGTAAGATGTGCATGACAAAATTCAGTAACTATGTTATTTAAAAAAAAGATTAAACTGAAAGTAGCCATCCTTATCGACCTAGTGGTTCATTTTGCTAACAGGTGACTCAAACAGTTGATTCTAGAGTTTTAAACAAAAATTAGATGCAATTTGTTAAAGCTCAAAGTTTGTTTTGCATATCTCTCAGCTACAACCACACTAAATCTAGCTCAATGACATTACATTTGGCTGAATTATAACAATCTTTGTGTTTGCCAAGATTGATTAGCTGTGGCAGCCATCTTAAATCTGTTGACTCCAAAAGTTACAGCTACGTATGTACATCAATAGGTTATTTCTTGAAGGTTTCATTGAAAAATGTTTTGGGCTTCATGAGATATTTTGCTAACTGTACAAAAATCAAAACACAAGCATATGATTGCCCACCTTTCATAACAGCAGGTGATATTAACTGGAAAATTAAACATAATGACTTTCAGAAAGCCCTACTGCTGTGGAGTTCTCAGTTTAATTTTGTCCTGGAAACCACTTTGGAACATTGCTTGGAAAAGGGCTAAATAAATGAAGAGCATGCAAGCAATTATATTGTTATTATAATTAAAGATCTTGTTGCCTTAAATTCCCTCCAGTTAATGAAATGTGTGTCCTGACAATCAACCAGTTTGGATAATGGTTTCCAAGATGGTCCAGGAGAGTGGGCAGCCCAAGATCCAGCCTGACAGATAACCAGGCACCCACAGACACAATCAAACATTCCCACCTGTATACTCACACACACTCCTTCAATGTAAACACACAAAATGGATGCCATACTCCACTCACACCCCCCATACACACTCCAGTCCAGGTAACGCCCATACCCGCCACTGAGGGCAGTCCACACCCAGACCCAGGAGGTGGTCCCCTTATTCCAGGGTGGAGAGCAGGAGACAGCCAACCCTCAGCAGCAGCAGAGCCCCTCATCAGTCTGGACAAGAGGCATAACCCGAACGACCCAAGCCCAGACACCTACCCAAACCACATCAAGAGATGTGGCCAAAAAAGCCCACATGTTCCAAATGAACCAGCCAACCTGAGCAGCCCAAGACAAAACAGTCCCAACCCCACAGCAATCCCCAGCATCCACTCCATGGACCTTCCACACCTCGTAAGTCCCGACATGAATTCCCCACAGGGCCACCAGCAGACAGACATCGAGCACATGCCCCCAAACACAGACGCAATGAATCTCCCTTCCACAGGAGGGCACCCCGAGAGGAGAGCTTCTCCTCCACAGAGACAATGAGAATGCCCCGCACAGCGTGAGCTCCACAGCTCCTGCTCCAAACACTCGCTACCACATCCCACCCCGCACCACACAGTGTGCCGCAACAGTAGGACAAAGGCCCCGTACGGCACAACCCCAAGCCCCATACGCAAGTGCAGCAGACCAGACACCCCCGAGCCATGCAACCACACCACCCCCTGAGCCGACACCAGGACAGGACCAACCCCCTCTGCCAAGGAGCATTCACATCACTTCCACTGCAACATCAACCCATGGACAGTCATCACGAAGCCCAGCTCCATCGTCACCACCCACCTAACAAAAGACTTTAGCGGCACCACATCCGAGAGAGTTATGCAACCCCCTATAGAATATGCCACAACCCCCAGATGCGTCTCCCAGTCAGCTGGGACAACATCCACCCAAATCGGTGGCAAACAAGGCAAAGACCACAGTCTGCTAAGCCAGCCCGCCCGTCCACAGGACAGCCCATTTATCCATGCCAGCCAGGCAAAACTATTTTAGATATTTTGGGTTTGACCTTTTCAATATATCTTCCTCTTTAATCCCACCTACTGATAATCTGCTTGAGCTGAGCTTACCCGCTGCTCCAGGCCAAGCACAGCCCGCCAACAACCCCAGCACTGCCACAGGGTGCACCCCACTGCTTCACCCACCCGACAGCGACTGCAGGCCAGCCCCAGGCCAGACGCCAAAGCATAAAGAAAAAGCAGCAGAAGAAGATCATCCCAGTGCACCAAAGATCAGGCTCTCCACCAGCTCCATGCCACAGACCTGAAAGCATCTGACCATGCGCACCCTCTGCATAGGACACCCCCATTGCGAAAGCTGCATCAGCCCAACAGGCCGGTCCCCCAGCTAAAGCAAAGCCACTTCCCCAACCATCGCAGCACATGGCCAATGGCCAGGCACACCCGCCCCCCAGCCAACCATCTGCCGAAACACAGAGGCCACAGGAGCCACAATCAGAAACTCCAGACAACCCCAGGGGAACTGGACGCCAGCCCTGCCTCCAGTACTCCCCCAAGGCGCAGAGTCCAGCCTAGGCCCCAACCAGACAGTTTGCTTTCCCCCACCCACTCAAATGTGTTCGTGATGAATGTTGTTTTATAGTGCAATTAAAATGGGAGAGGGGATGATGGCTGGCACATACCACTCGCTTGAGAGTAGGCAGCGCCACTTTCCCTGGCACTTTAAATAAATTACGAAAAGTGGAAAAGTTCGTTTTACATGCTCTGTGTTGCATCACCTTTTTCTTGTGGCAGTTATAAACATCACATCAGCCTTAAAACATAGGACTAGTTACGGTATGTTGTTTTAGTTTCTTTTGTAGGGGTATGCAAAATTTATTATATTGAGCTTTATACCATGTTATAATGTCTTTCCCTCAAAACATACCGAGAGTCTTGCTTTGACTCATTCATGCATGTTTGAGAAATCCTTGTATCTCTTGTGGTAGCCATGTGGACCTGTCTAATTCCCCATTGGTACAAAGCTCCACCTATTTGTTCAAAGCTCCTCCTTGGAGCTGTCTGCCCCACAAAGCCCCCCTCCCCTGAAGCATTGTTGTAAAGATGTGTTGGAATGGGAGTGTAAACAACAGTAGGAGGTTCCTAAGGTTAATTCCAAGGCATTACAGTCCTGCTCACCATTATTGGCACCCCTTTATAATTTGCATAGCTGAGTAAACATATTGTTAGTGTGAATTACAGAAAAAGCTCCACTTTACCTCTCCATAACACATTGTCCCAGAAGGATTGAGGTTTGTCCAGGTTCTCTTTTGCGAAGATCAAGCGTTCTTTTTTTTTACTTTTCTTCAGCAAATGGTCTTCCTTGGCCTCCGCCCATAAAGCCCCACTTTGTTTAGTGTGCGGCGTATGGTACTTGTTGAAACAATCACACCAGGTCTTTAGATGTTAGACGTGGTGTTTTTTTCCACTATTTGCACCAACCATCACAGACTTCTGTCATCAATTTTTCTCTTCTCCCTTACATCCAGGGAGGTTCTTGACCATTCCATGCCAGGAAAACTTCTATATAACATCATTCACCATTGAAACAGGGATATCAAGGTCTTTGGAGATGGCTTTATACACTTTGGAGTTTTTATGCTTGCAAATAATAGCATTTCTGATGTCCTCAGACAGCTCCTTTGTCTTTACCATTGTCACATTTGGAGATGAACTAACAGGTGGCTTTTAAAGCACCAACATGATCATTCATGGGTTAATTCATGTCACATGTTTAGAGGCAGTTCATTACAAGTGATCTTTTTGTGTGATTTGCAACAGGTGAGCCAAATTGGGTTGTCATACTGATTTGCAGCAATGGGTGCCATTACCATTGGCGTGGTAAAAATTATGTTTTTTTTTTTTTGTTTTCCTCATAATGTTTAACTTTTTTAATGTTTTTTATCATTTGCTGTTTTGCATCAAGCAAGAAAAATGTTGTTTCACTTGATGAATTTCCTTCAGTAAATATTCCATTGTATGTACTTAAACATCATGGGTGCCATAATGGTGAGCAGGACTGTAGAAGCAAAGTCAATTTTATTTTTGATATATACAGTAATTTCATAACAACTGAAAGTAAAATAAATTCTTGATTGTGGTATAGAATTGAATTATGCGGCTGGTAAAGACATGATACACACAAACAACAAGTACAACAAACCATATCATAACCATAAACAATGGGCGATAATGTATTTGTGTCTACGTAAATGTAGACATGTGTTTACGTGTTGTTACACAAAAACCTTCATTTGCTAGCTACTCTTACACTTTATTTTTTAATAACTACTATTTCTCTTAAATATTACTAAGATCTGGGAGGGATCACCAGTCACTGGGTTTTGGAATCATAGTTTTTTTTTTTTTAGATTGGTCGGCCCAAACAGATTGACACTTGACCTTCTTGAACATTTTCCTCTTGCTGAGGAAAGACATTAAAGTTCTAAGCATGAGATGTGTTTGTTTGTTTGTTTGTTTGTTTGTTTGTTTGTTTGTTTGTTTGTTTGTTTGTTTGTTTGTTTGTTTGTTTGTTTGTTATGGAAAATATGTCACCATTCTCACAGTCTTAAAGTCCACATCAGGGAACATCTGGAGAGGAAAAACTCACTCCCTTGACAATAACAGATGAGATATATTAATAATCTCTGCTGATTATTACCAAAGATTTTGGTCATATTCTCTTAATGATTAAGAGAGAGATAAAAGATGCATCCTAATTATTTTTCATTTTTATTGAATTGGTCCAAGTAATGTGAATGAAAACACTAACAGATATTCTTGTTGCAGAATCCCATGTCTAAAATCCGTATTTTAATTTGCACTTTATTTAATGACGAGACATATATCTGCTTCTAATCACACCACACCATATTAGTGTCATCCATTGCTCTGCTTCTTGAATATCTTCTCATCAGTCAAAACACAGGATATCAAAATTAAGCATCTGGTGGTCCACCCAGCCAAGCTGTTGCCATATTTCTGATGTTTCGCTTCATGCATTTTGCATCATGTATGTAGACTAGACACGCCTTACCAGCTGATCCTTTCATTTTCTACTGTTCAGTAGTTCTTAAAGCCATTCTTGTGTTTTCTAATGTCAATTGGCTGTGGCGGCCATCTTGAGTTAGGCTGACTCTAAAAGTTAATCAGTTTTGGATACCCAACCACGATATTTTCTAAAACACAAACATTCACAAATGCAGAAAAACATAATTGCTATTTTGATATTAGTGTTGGTGGAGCAAAATGTATGGTGGTGGAAAGGTTAATAAACGTGTTTGCAAGAACCTCTAAGTCAGGGGTGAGTAACTGATGTCCCACAGTTGACTTCTGTCTGGCCTACCACTGAGCACTCAAAGCAGCTCTTATATTACTTTTAGAAAATTACAAAACATATAAAAGTGTCTCAGCGGCACTAAATTGTTTGTAATAACTAAGTTTGCCACTAGATGGCGTGTCCAATTTCTTACACAAACAATTGAGGAAGAGAAATTTAGCCGGAGAAAATAAAACTGGACAGAGAAAATTGCATGTTTCAGGTGAAATGGGAGGTGGTCCATCTGATTTTCAAGGACGATTTAGGTGTTCAGTCTGATTAGAGTGACGGCCATGAAATATTGCATTATTAGTCACCATGAAAACATGTTGCTCAAAGCTAAATATGGGAAGTATAATGAAGTCGCAAGTACATAAACAACAGGCACTTTTTATAAAAAAACACAAACACTAGGAGTCTGCACCCAAGATATTGTGTTATAAAGTAAGCAACCATTTTTTTTATTAAACAAAAACACAACTGCAACGCGTGCATTTAAGCATGAAATAATATGTTAAATTACTGCACTGTATGTTGATTTAATAAACACATATACTGTATATATATATTGAATGTACATAGGCATTTTAATGGCAGTTTTATTCTATTTGGGTAAGTGTGCAGCACTTTATGGCCCTCTGGTAGTGTCAGCAAAAAATTGTGGCCCCTTCCATCACTTAAGCTGCCCGCCCCTGCTCTAAGTGATAAGAGATTGAAGTTCTTCAAAGAATCATCATCTTTGGTCTTGACTATGCCCAGCCATTAGCACATCAATCCAGTCTGAGGTAAGCTTGATTTCTTCTAATTCAAGTTGATTAATAAACAATCTACAAGTACAGTATTTATTGTTCATAACTTTTTCACAAAACACTATTTATAAAAATCTAAACTATGACTCCAAGGATTTTTAATAAGCTTTGGCATGGACCTATGCTTGGCAAGGTTTCAGCTTTTATATAATTGTCAATGTTGAGCTATTTAGGAATGATTCTGGTCAGCAATGATCAGGAGCTGCCAATATTCAAAAAAATAAAAATAAAAAAGAAAGAAAACCAGTGAAGCGGTGACAGTGGTGGCCAAAGCTCATTCATGCATGTGCACTAATGTAAAAGAAGAGCTCCATTCCTTCAAACTGGAAAAGTCAGTCACCTTTAGATGGTGTTTTATAATGTTATGACCCATCTGACGATTGCAAACCCACAGAATTGCTGTTTTTCCTATTTTTAGGTATGGGCAAAAAAAAGGAACATTTTGCAGGAGAATTAAGGCAATGCACATAAATGCACACAGGGCCTTATTTCCATAAGGCACATTAAAGGCTATAGGGCAAAATCTGATTTCTCACTTTTAAACGGCTGCGGACACAATAGCAATTTCATGGTTGTTCAAGCCGAGACGGCGTGAGAGATCTCTCAGGCTAGTCGACCTTTATCTCAGCAAACATCAGAATCCCTATACAAAAAAGCAGAAAATGAGCTATTGATTTTCCTTTTTTTTTCTTCCCCACACACTCCCCCCTTCGCGCACACACACACCCCATCACTTTCTTATCTCCCTACGGTATTGTCATTCTTTTTGTCTAAATGAAGGTCAGCATTGGTTTCCTTGACACAGCCACAGAGATGGAGTAGAAATATAACAATCTATGTTTTTGAAAGACGGGGCTTTTTGCAAGATGGGAAAAGGTTGTTTTTGTCATAAGGGATTAATTGGCTCAATAAAACATACTTTTTGTTCTACAGAGTGGCACAACATTCAGCAAAATCAGTGTGAAAACAGTGCGGGAACAATATTAGCACATATACGAGGAAAATAAATGTTGCAGAAAAAAATAAAAAACACCAAATGAATAATGGGGTTTCATTATTGACACAGTACATTAACGTAGCCCAAGTTTCTAAAAGCCCAGGGCTATTAGACAGTTACTCAGACCTAATTAAATTATGCCGAGCAGCAGATTTGAAACGTTAAACAAATATACCTGCCCTATCTCTTGGTTTGTAAGGAAATCTATTTCTTCTATAAAAGATACTGAAAAGTCTCAACAAACTGTTTATTTTAGAAAAGCTTTCACCTTGAACGGAAAGACAGGCCATTTTAAAGGGATATTCTGTCAAATAGTTATCAGTACTTTATCAGTTGTGAAGACTTCCTCCTGCTGATGGCTACTCAGAATGATGCCTTTTGATAATTTTTTCAGGCAAATAAAACCACACTTGAAAAAAAGTGTGAAAAAAGAGTATATTAGCAAAAATCTAACTTCTATACTTAGGCATGGAACTGTTAATTTTTTTTTCTTACTTTCTCAAACAGACAACGTCAGCATCGTGTGCTAATGAGGTGTGTGCAGACGGCTAAATGCATCTGTCAACATGATCAGTGCATCTTCTCAGTAAGTTTACTCAATGCCCAAAGGACAAATAAGTCACGTACCCTGCAAAAATGAAGCTCGGGAGTTCAAAGGTCCAACTCGGATTTTTAGATGCGGTCAAAGGTGCAGAAGAACTAAAAGTCTCTTGTTATAAGTCTACCTTATTATATTTATTTGTAACTTACAACCTGAAAAGTGGTTCTGATCTGAAATGTTTGCTTGTGACCCCGAACTGCTTTAACTTTTGACATTAATGCTCAAGTGTAGTTTTGCAAGAAGTTCAAAATTAAACTTGTCTTTGTTGTCACATAAAAACGAACAAAAAACAAGACACATATGATTTGGGCTAAATGTATATGAGAATATGGTTTTGCAATTCCAGCACAGAAAATTTTGTTGTTTGTTTGTTTTTTAATTGAGAATGGAGTCTCTGCAGTGACTGAGTGGGAGTTTCTTGGTTGTGGGCATAGTTTAGGTAACCTGACTGGTCAGTCTGACATGTGGGGGAAGTTAGAACGTATGAAGAATGGTAACATGGTTAGATAGAATTTCCAAGTTGTGTTTTAATTCAGTAAGCTTGTACAATAAATGTGTATTTGGAATTTGTAAGCATAAATCCTGCACTACAAATCATGACATGTTTGGTGACTTTTTTAATCAACTTACCAAGTTACGTTTGCACAATAATATGTTTTGTTTTTACTAAAAAAGTGTGTGTGGTCAGCTGAATATGTATCTCTGCAACTTTAATTTTGTCTTGTACTGAGAAGCAGAGGGAGGGAGAGGTAACAGTCACACACCGCTTGAGAGGGAGGTTCCATGGTGATGCGTGACAGAAGATGCTCATCAAATCATCCAGGATGAAGAAATGAAACAGAGACTGATTATATTTTTTAAAGAAAGTTCTATAACTTTTACTGTAAATGTTTTTACTGTCTAAATTGCATATTTTTATACTCAAGTATTTCCCTTGTGTACATCTGTTTTTTTTTTGTTGTTTTTTTGCTCAATAAACCTCTAAAAAAATGTTTTGTTCTTCCTCAATTTGAACTAATAATACACTCTTGTAATAGATGGTAAATTGTAAATAACTTCTAGATATTGAAGGTTTCAATTGTTATTAAAAAATTTGCACAAATATTTACTCACAGAACAATTAATGGCCTTTTAGCAGTTAAAAAAAGAAACAAAATAATAATAATTTGGAGCAATATGTGTTAAAGTTGAAGGAAATTTTGTAACTAATTAACTGAATTTAACCATATGTTGTAATCAAAGAGTCAGAATGTCTTATCAGTATGACTTCCTTCTTTCTGCATAAACAAAGCTTGTTTTATAGAATAGAATAGAATTGCGGTGGGGAAATTCAGCCCCTGTAATAGCAGCAGGTTCTGGTTCATTCTAATGTCTGCCATAAAAGGTACCGCCCCTAGGGGTGTGACCAGGAAGTTATGTTTATGTACATGTGACTTTAAGAGGGTGATTGATTATTATTCTTTCAGTGCAACCTGGAATAGATGCTGGGCTGCTCCTGAGAGGGTTGTTATTGTTTTGCTTTTCTGATAAGACCCAAGGCCTCAAACTCTCAGGCCCTGGCTGGAAGACAAAGGCTGTGAGGTGACTGAATGGAGTTAAAAAAAACATTTTTAGAAGAGAATCAAATTTGTTTTCTGCAAACTCATTTCGACTTCGAGTTATTGATCACAGTTTTCTTACAAAAAGTTCAGACAAATTCAGTTTGATACTTGATAACTGTTGGTCACAAAAGGCTTTGTGATGACATTTCTATTTATTTTGAAGTTAAATTCTGTTACTAAGACAACAGACAGCTACAGTTTGATACAAGGACAAAAATGCTCATGATAAAAGAAAAGAAACATATTTGCTTAAAGTGGCTACAATTCATTTTGTCAAGACCCCTTTTTAAAAAAAACAACGCAAAATGTGGCTTCACTGCTCTCTGTTCACTTTGTTGCAGTCATTTTAGAATTCAGTGAAACTAGAACCACAAATTTGCTTGTTTTCTTACAGTTTTGATTCACAATCTAGACTCCGACAGCTGGAGTCTTTTTAAAACGGCAGCAATCCACTTTGATCTTGGAATCGATTGGACCAACCGTCTGATCTTCAGTCTGGTCAGAATTAAACTCTGTTTCTCCAAACTGAAATCTTTTCAAAGAGCCAACTGCAGCAGGTAAGATATGAATTGTACATAACCTTTCCACCAAAACCTCACTTAAAAGGATTTGACTCATCCCTTTAATAGACCATCACATACGTCTCCCTTAAAGTTTCACTTTGACATCAATTACAGTCTGTCTGTTTTTGACCTGTTTTGTCTGCGATAGTCAATTTAGGCTCCTAAAACAGAGAGAAAAGAACAAAAACATGTTTTCTTCAAGAGACTCATTTGCTGACACGCTGTTTCATTTGGCGAAGATTGTTCCATTGTCATTTGATTTGTTGGAACAGAAAGGTCCTGTTGTGATGTTACAGTGGGCCCATCAGCAAGATCAAAAGCTTCCTTAAATCTACAGTGACATCAGCACATTTGACTCGCCTCTCATCTCACTTCATCACCTCCCCGAAGGGAGCGAGCGTTCCTGCCAAATCCAAGCCGGTGTACAATCACGAGGACTCCCTCCGCAACCACTTTTGCATATTGTTCGCACTTGTTTGTGGGTTACCGAGCAGGTCACTTCCCCCTGCTTGCTCGAACAGCTGCTACAGTGATGACCCCCCCCACCCCCTCAACCCCTCTTTCCCTTACAGGGATTGTAGTGCTTCTGTGCTGCTTCCTGTCAAATACTCCTTTTGCTTTTGAGGCCTGCGTGTGACCTCATGCACAGCATTTACTGGAGCCATATGAATAATTTATCCTTTGAATTTATCCCCAGCCTGACATTTCGATGTTTGATGCCCACAGGCATCGGCTTTAACAATATACTGTAGATAGCACCCCTTTTCTTCTGTTCGCCATCAGATAACGTTTGAAAGCCATGCTACTGCACTCGGTATCAAAACCATGGATATCGGGGATGCCGTATGTTCCACTCACTGGATTTTGCTTTTCTATTAACTTGTACTGTAGTATCTCTACCTTTACAATTGGATTCTATACAGGTTTGTAGACTTTTCAAGAGAAAATACTGTGTTTTTGACAATAGGAAGATAGCATGAAAACTTAATAATCACCATGGGGGGAAAAAAACTTACAAAGGAAAATAGCAAGCAAATGCATCAAAGTAGAATATTATTGTATTATTAAAAAAAATAGAGCAACAGCGGGTCATTTAGGCAGACTGAAAATAAAGAATTTCAGCTGGAAAGTAAGTTCAACTGATGGGGTTGTCTACATAAATAGCAGGGGAAGTTAAAAGCTGACTAAATGAGCAAAGGAGGTGTTGTGTAAGTTGAAAAGAGGTGCAGCTGTGGCTCAGGTGGAAAGCTGGGTTGCTTGCTAATTGCAGGGACGGCGGTTCAGTTAAGTTCGCAGCTCCTGCTTGTTCACACGCCAAAGGGTCCTCGGGCAACACACAGGGAAGGCAAACAAGGATTGCTGCGAGTGGTGTATAAGCACGAGTGTGAATGTGTTGCAAACACTTATTTTCCTATCTTTCAGTGCAGCCTGCGTGACCTCAGCTCACACCGCCCTGGGCTCAGACGCTGGATTAAACCTAAATATTAAGATCTCTAACTTGCTTCTTTTTTCCCCATCGCAAAGCCTGCAGTCTGTCTCTCTCAGGTCTGCCTGTTTGTGGATTTACACACACAGGTACTAGTAGGTCTGCAACATCTCCACCTCTTCACCCTGGAACGATGACATGTGTCAGTAGCTTCTCGGTCCGCTGGAAATCCACCACCAGCCCCTTGATCTCACTGACATTTAGCTGCAGATGGTTCTCCTTACTCCCACTATAACAAAAATCATCAAAGAACCGCTGGAGGGTGCGCGAACCAAAACTGAACCCGAAGTCAAAAGTGCAACGAGTGAATCGTGCAAGCCTAGTGACCCTATGTGTGCGTGTGCTTTTCTAGTTTTGCTCTTTTGTTTATTCATGCAGCTCCGTGCAACTAAACGAGCCAATTAATGAAGAGCGGATAAATAGCAGATCTACAGCAGGTCATTATGTTGCACTAGACACAACAGTCTAAAGCATTAAGCCTTTTATTTTTTACTATCACTTGTTATAAATGTTGGTATTAATTCCAAGTTTCACAACAGGATCATCATTACCACAGAAATAAAAATAAATTATTTGATCATTGCTGATCTAAGAAAAAAAAGAACTCAAGCACAAGGAGTTATTATTTATGCTCACGCTGAATGGACAACTATGTTTGTAATTTTTGACTTTGAATTATTGCAAATTCAATGTGCGAAGACAACAGAAACTGAGAAGTGCTTTATGATAAAAACAATTTTATCTAGTCCATTGTTAAATTCAGGGAAGGGCAACTGGTGGCTCGTGGGTCATAACTGTCCTGCTGGTAATCTTCATTAGGATCTGCTGTTCTGTGTGCTTTTTTATGTAAAGAATGAATAAATAAAATTATATATATATATTAGGGGTGCAACGATACAGAAAATTCACGGTTCGATATGTTTTTGATACCAAAAAGAAAAATTTCCATGCCCTTTTTACCTTGTAACTAATCAAAATTAATAATAAACATTTGTTTAACCTCAGCAGTCCAGTTTTTAAATGAAATGCTGCTAAAACAGCAAGTTTTTCAGTGGATCTGCGCTCGAAAATACAGCCTAGGTAGAGTAGTTGAACTCAGATCCACTGATCCTTCAACACAGAGCATCTTCAGAAGACAAGTTGATAAAATACATTTAAGAATCTGTATTGTTTAATACAAGTGTGAATATA
>JAUBOC010000191.1:15069353-15085934 GCA_032275365.1 Anablepsoides cearensis | reverse complement strand
GGATTCTTATAGTTTTCTGTAACAATGTTTGATAAATATGCTCTTTTAGATTCTTTGACAGAATTTTGATAGAAGCACCAGCGGTCCTTTAAAATTTGAAATGAAATTTGATTTTCATTTACTTCGCTGTCTGTGTAGGTAAGCAAGCATACGTTGTAGCTGGAATCTGGACAAAAAATTCTGCTTACAAAATTTTATTTAAAGCACATGTGGGTCTCATAGCCATGCATTATTTATCTCATGGCAATGTGGTATTTATCCTGTGGCCACAGGATAGTAATGCATGGCAAATCATTAAAACTTTTTTAATCCAGTTTCACAAGACGGGCTCTGTAGTTACGTAATAACTTTTCTCACTTTATTAGTTTTTGTGTCATTGCCATGAAAATTCTGACATGAAAAACGGAGGGTATTATGCATGCCTTAAACAAATGAATTAAAAGATTTAAAGTCAGCTCGTCTGAAGCCATTGTCTTACATGTTGGAAGTCTTCAGTAAATGAGAGCAGAAACCAAGCAGCATCCTTCATTTGATCAATGGTTCGCTTGCAGTCGAGCCGTACATACAAAGATGCCGTAAATCTAAAACCTTCCAATATTGTGTCTTATTAATGGTGCTTTTAAATCTTTATAGTGTGATTTGTTTGTTTCTGATGCCACGGTGACTTTACTGCAATTTTACTTACCTCTCGAGCTGCACGTCCCCGCTGCTGAGTCTCCACCCCCCAACCATTACTAATTGATACTAGATCTTATTGCATATTGATCAAAAAAAACAGGCTGTGCCATGTCCGAGAACATTGTCTAATTAGATTATGTATATTTCATATGGCTCTTTTGCAATACAATACAACACACTCATGTATTAGATTATCCATTATTCATGCAGAATGCCAATACATTTGATATATTTATTTTTCAGTCTGCTTCACCAGCCAAGCTTTGTTTTTTTTGTTTTTGGTTGTTTTTTCAGATGCATTTGACACTAATTTTTGGATGCATTGTGCGCGTGTGGCAAAGTGGCTCTCTTGTCTGCATTATTAAAGGCCTCAGATGTGTTTTACTTGTTTCCAGCTGATGGAAATATATTATCATGAAGCTGTGGACAGCTGGAGATGTACAAAAATGGATCCATGGCTCCCGGTTTGCTGTAGTGCACAGAATGAGTATTCTTGACTCTACAAATACTACCGTGCTGTTCTCCCCTTTGTGAGCTGCAGAAGAGGCTAAGCTTTCTGTGTCAGTGCAGTGATCAGAGCAGAGTTTGTATTTCGAGTGTACGAAATCATTTTTGGCACTTGTTATGCTAACTCTGTTAATAGTGGAGGCCAACACAACAGAGGCTTAAAATATAGGGGGGAGAAACATTTTTGTAGGCATGAAAATGAGGATTCAGTCAACTATGTAAGTTAAAAAGAGCTTTTTATTGTCAAAAGATTAAAAGTAAAACAGACAAAAAGGAGAAATAAATGGCATTTATGAGAAAATACTGCAAAGATGGTTGCACTAAATATACAAATGGCAAAAACCATCTCCAACATGAGCTGAATGTTATGAGTATGAATGGCTAAAATACTGTAGGATAAAGCAGGGCTGGGCAGTCCTAGTCATGGTTTACTTTTTCCCCATCACACCTGATTCAGTCATATAATTAATCAGGTGTTGGAGCAAAAAAACAAGTGAAACATGCAGGGCTGCGGGCCTCGAGGACCAGGACTGCCCACCCCTGGTATAAAGTATGCAGAAGTCATATGTGTGTGTATATGGATGGAAAACAAATACAGAAAATGCTGAATCAGCACTAATGCAACACATTTAAAATGTTTGAAGTGGTAACAGCTGTACAAGACAGCTATTATCGTAAAGTGACCTCATTCTAAAGAATATTTTTTCCTTTTCTTACTAATTAAAAAAAGAAGGATTTGACATCAACAAAATAAAAGCGTTAGAGCTGTTTTGAACATGTTTTGCAAAAACTCATTCCAGAAGAAAGAAACACCAACCAGAGGTCGATCTTCTTTAATCCTCTCCTGCGAGTCCTTATGGTTAACTAAAAATGAAAATTGCTGTTTTGTTGTTGTTGTTTAATCTCACATCATTTCAATTCAACCTTATTTATATTGCACTTTTAAAGCTAAGATAAATTTCAAAGTGTTCGGCAGAACAAAAGCAAAACTCAAAAGCACAAAGGCAAGGACATAAAGCAAAAAAAGATTAAAGTTTAAAGGAATAAAACCAATGTAAAACCAAATTGCAAGTAGGAAAAAATATCAAATAGCCAATAAAGCCAAAAGGCAAAGGAGGTTCAAAGTATACATAGAGCATATTAAAGCATATGGAGCACAGAAGGCCACATAGTTAAACTTATATGCTTTTTCAAAAATGGCAAGCTTTAAGTAGTTTTACACAAATAAGTGTATTTTTTTACTATAACTTGGAGCTGGTTGCACATACTGGACAAGGACAAATTCTGCTTCCAATTTGAGACCTGGAAATTGTTGGAATCAAGTGTCAGTCTAACTTTTTGTGAATGTAGACGAGACAAAAAGAGTCTCTTGCAAAGTGGATGGAATGGGGTTCTGTGGAAAGTTAGGAACATCTTCTGTCTTACATCTTTTTGAGCTTAGTTTCAGTTTGGTGACGCATTTGCAACCTTAGGTATGGGGCACCAAGTGTAAAAAAAAATGTCACTAACATGAAAAAGGAGCACTAATTAGCCAGGTCACTGCGGCGTGGGAAGATGACGACATGCCAACATCACTAACTGTAGCTTTCTGGGGTTTATAACATTATTTCTTTGACACACGTAGGTCACTATTTACAGTTCAGATTGTATGAAAAAGAACATTACGGTTGCAGTTTTATTTTTTTTTTCTTTTTTGTTTTTTTTTTTGTTTTGTTTTGTTTTAAGATGAAAGCAATCAGTTTTGGTCATGGTCCGGCACAGACTACTGTTAGTTTGTCAATCTTGTCAGAACTCAGGTTGCTCAAAAAGCTTTCTACAAAAAGTAAAATATTATTTGTTTTGAACCTTTTCACAGAACCCAACTTCAAAAGACATGGTCTTTTTTTTTGGTCTTCTTCTTGTTTTTTTTTTTTTTTTTTTGGTAAAAATGAGCTTTTAGCTTTAAGTAAAAGTTTAGATTTTCTGGAGCCGATGTAGGGATCTCTCTGAGTGGCATCAGTCAGCACTCCACCTGCAGCACTTTAAATCAAGTGAGGAACATTCAGCAGAGTTATTTGGACACTCTGCTAAAAATGGCATAGGAATAGTCCAGCCTTGGTGTGACAAATGTGTGAACCAGTTTTTCAGCATCGCTTTGGGACAGGATGTTCTTGATTTTTGTAATATTTTGCAGATAAAAGAATGCTGTTCTAAAGACACATCAGGTGCATAATTTCAAAACTGTATTGACAGTGTTTTTTTTTTTTTACTTTTTTGCACATACTGTACAATAAAAGCAACTTAAAAAAAAACTGCAGCTATGCACCATCACTCAATCTGCTGCCATCTCAATTACAGACAGCACTTAGTCTTGTCTGATGTAGCCATGCAGAGTCTCTTTAATGAAGACGTTCAGCTTCCTCTTTAGAATACGTTCGGAGCTTTGATGTGAGTTGCCAGCTCGGATTGCATTCGAGCACCTGTCACTATTCGGCATTTGAAAGAGAGAAAATGGGAAAATATACAGACAGAGAGAGAGACCAGCAGGTGTGTCCTAAGCCTAGCAGTAGAGACAATATACTGTAGCCAGGAAACAGACACAAGCACCCATCGATGGAGACATCGTTATCACTGCTGGCGAGTGTTAGTTCTCAACAAAAAGTCCCACTTTTTATTTGGCCGTGGTTTGGGCAAAACAGTGGAATTGATCTGGCATTGATCAGAATGCCTGTATGACTCTCTATCATCAAAAGGGGGGATTTCATTGATCTGTCAAAGTCCTTTTCTATAATTGCTTCAGTGAAGTGTAGGAGCAGCAGTTGCAGGTGGATAGATATCAGAAGCGAGAACACAGCTTGGACAATTTACAGATCCTCAAAATCAAAAAAGAAAAGCTTAACAAAAATAAACCTTTTTCAACAAATGCTTAACAATAATGTGATGAAGTGGGAAAAAATGAGCTGATCACTCATAATTAAAAACATTTGTTTTGAATTATGTTTCTTTTTTTTTTTTTTTTTTTACCAACAGTATGTATTACTTTAAAGCTGCAAAATAGCCAAAGCTTGTTAATCCACATTATCACCTCACCTCTCTTATCTTGATAAATGCATGGAGACATGTGTTGGCCAGGTGCTTTTATGTTACTTTATTGCCACCTAGTGGACGTTTATGAAAGGATTGGGGGGGAACAAAAAAAAATAACTTCCACAAAAGCAGAGAAAGACGAAGCTGCTTTTCACAAGCCATCCAAGCTTGGCTCTTACCAGACCCTCTTGCAGAGTGGCAACTCTTTCAGGGTCTTACAACACATCAATAAATAATCCAAACATCTTACTGCTTTTTCAGTCACTCATTTATTTGAAGAGCGAATGATTATTTAATTTAGGACTGGTCAAAATATAGATTACTGAGGCAGAAATGAGGGCAAAATAAATTATAATCTGCAGCCTGCACATTTGATGTTTGATCCCGTTTTTACTGCACAATTCTCTGAAATGTGGATGATAAAAGAAGAAGAAGCATATTGTGCTTTTCTGTTAGCAAATTATCTCAAAAACCAGTGGACAGATTTCAATCAAACTCTCAAAAAGTAACTATTGGATGATCATCTACAACTGATTAATGTTTGGAGTCAACACAATGCACACATGAACACTACAGCTAATCAACACTGGCAAGCACAAAAGTGGTTCTAATCAAGTCATTTTAATATATATTGAGCTACAATTTGGTATGGTGGTAACTGAGGGTCATCTCCAAAATATACTATCAGAGCTAACAGATTGCACAAGATATTTGTTTATAATTATGCCATCTAAGGTGATAATATGCATTCCTTTATTGGATTCTACTTTTACCAGGTTATTGCTTTTTTTCCACTTCATGCATCCTGTCACATTTTGTACATTCACGTCAGATGTTGGGGAAAAAAAGCAAAGGTCAGTGAAACCAAAGGGTGATTAAAATGGGTCATTTACTCAGCAATGCTTTTGTGAGCCACATAAACATCAGCAAGTTTGCTTCCTGGTGTTTCTGACAAAGAGCAATAATAATTGTCAAAACACGATCCGGAGGCAAATTAAAAGACATGAAGGCTTTTTGTCTGCCAGGAGAAAAAAAAAAACAACCTCAAAGCATCAGCTTTTTTATCTTGTCTGAACTGGGATAGTTAGTCTAAAGATGAGAAAATAAAAATATATAATAATAATAATAATAATAATAATAATAATAATAATAATAATAATAAGTAATAAATGATGAAGATTGTGATTTTCAGCTTGTTGCTTGCTGCTGCTTGGCAAGTCTGAACACAGATTTAGTGTTTTGTAGCCAACATTTGAGCTTAACTTGATAAAAAAAAAAAACAAAAAAAAAAAAACTCATGGGAGAACAAATAATATGTAGGTGGCTTTAGCAAGAATTTAAAAAACATTTCCTCTTAAGTTTTGTGGAATTTGGAATTAACCGCCTCTTATTCTTCTCTGGGAGGATTTTGGATAATCTTCATCAGACTGAACAATCATGCCGCCCAAATTTGCAGATGGCGGTTCTGTCTTGTAGAACTGAGGAATGGCTGGGACGGGTAAGTATTGTTAAGGGACTGTCGCAGCAAAAGCCAATGAGTTGCACAGTGGGGGCTAATTGAAAGACAGCGACTGGGGCATGATTGCTGCGTTCTCCAGAGATGGGTTTTGTCTGAATCCAGGAGAAGGAGAATCGTCGCCTTGTTTCTGCCGTGATTACCATGCATAAAAAGCAGATTACGCTCTTAAGTTTAGAGGTTACAGATATTATTTATTCACAAGTAACATTGCCTGGCAACTGGATCATTCTCTCAAGACTAATCAGACTTCTTATTCATTCATTTCAAATTCTTAAATTGATCTTAATAATGGATGAGCTTCAGAACAAGAGGAAGAGGAGGGGGTGTAGGGTGTGGGGGGAGAACTGTTAACTGTCGTGCTGACTGGTTTTTTTGATGTTGTGCTGCAGCGATGGGTTATTTATGCTGAAAATGGGTTATTTTTGCCAGCTTAAATCAATTAAAGCGCTTTAAGGAATGAATTACCCAGCATTTTACTGTAAGCATAAATTGTGGCAATCTATCGAACAATGGCATTTGTATAGACATAATTTAATGAACATCTGGTTTTCAGAGGATGCCTAATGATTTTACATTCGTCTTCTTCTAAATGGCTAAAGTGCACGCAATTACGTTTTTAATTAGCTGTGAATATGTTTCTGTCAATTGGGGTGATTCATTTCTTCAACATGAAAAGGGGATCACGTGATTTCAAACAGATTGTGCTGCTTCTGATTTTGGAGGGGTGGAGGGGGGGATTAGAGTGTTTCCTCTCAGTTGAAGGTTCTGTCGTTAAAAGGGGGGAGGCCTTCAATAATTCTTCATGTTGCTTTGTTCTTGGTTCTGCAAGACAAAACTACTGGATTACCCAAACGCTGCATTCATTTCTCTCAATTTGCAGGGTGTTTGCAATTGTTTTGCCTGTGTCTGTATTGTTAGCAAAATATCTCATGAACCAGTGAACAGCTCTAATTTATCACATTCAAGATGGCTGCCACAGCTGAGCATATGCAAAAATAGGTACAGCTCAGTTATTGATCTCAAATTTCAAGTAAGGGTCTCTGCAGTCGGGGGAGTTTGTTGATGTGTGGGTAGAGTTCGGAATACAGGCAGAGGTGCTTGGGTGGGCGGAGTTTAGCAAAACCATAATTGGTCAGACTGAATTGTCTTGTGGCTGAAGTTAAAAGAAGTAATGTTAATAGCAAAATTATTGTTAACATGTAAACTTAATTTATTGCCTTCAAATTTAGTGCAACTATTATTATTTATTTTATTTACCGTTATTTAACCAGGCAAGTCCCGAGAGGCCTGGGCCTGAAGGCAACCTGTTGTACATATTTTTAGGGGTGGGGGAAACCGGAGTACTCGGAGACTAGAACCTTCCTGTGTAAAATTATGACTAATATTTTCAATCATTCAAAAATAGCAATCTTTTTCCAGACGGGTTAGGGCTGACTAAGCTGAATTTTTACACATCCATGTACATGTACGGCGTCCAAATTTTGTGCAGCGAATCACTTCCAGTCTCTAGTTATGAATAAAATTAATATGTGTATTTAAAGTTGTTGGCGCCTTCTGGCCATTTCCAAGTTACATGTCCCCGCAGCTGCCCCGCATTCATTCAACCCAAATGGTACGGCTTCTTTAAACTCCACCCAAAATAGTCAATCCAACCGATCACGTCTTTCACAAAATCCACCCACTAAAGTCAAACAGTCCAATGATGTCTATGACAAACTTCTCCCACACACCAAGAAACTCCCACTTAGTGACTGCAGAGACCCCCTTCTCTCAAATATTGTGCAAAAGTAGCCGAGAGTCCTTTATAAAACATATGCAGAGAGCCTATTACTGCACAATTGATAAGGTTTAAGTGATGTCATTAACTAATTACCAAACAAAAAATACCCAGTGTTTTAGTAGTAGCTGCAAGTCTTTTTCTTTTTCTTTTTCTGCTTAGCCTTCAGAGGAGCCGGATGTTGTTTTTGCTCTCTGCAGAACCTGTCCCTCCTACCCTGCTTTGCTGCTCTTTCAAGCCTTTTTTCACCTACCATTTGAAACAAAAAGGAATTATGGATTTGGTCAACTGGACTCTGAACGCAATTGACACTATTTTTTCCACATTAAGATCGAGGGGAACGAAGCTGTCTAAGTGGAACGGTTGCTGAGGGGCCGATCAGTGCTTCTTGGGAATCTGATGTGTCTGGCACCACTTTCCAATGAAGACTTGGAAGATTTGTATATATTTGGATTTATGATAACTGGATTTTTGCTGATGGGAGGAGGCGGATTCCTGATTTACTGAAAAGTGAAAGGGATCCTGATAGCCAGTGGATGGACTCTGCCAGAGTGGGAGCGCACAGACTCAGTTGTTGGGGGAGATAAATCGCAAACTGGATGTGGTTCTGATGAGAATCGCAGCTCAAGAGCATGCCTGTGGCATGTAGGATTATATCTGGGTGAAGCTCCAGACGGTGATAGGTGAGGAGGATCGGTTCAGATGTTATCAGTCCATTAAATGGACGTTATTAGCGGTTATCAGTCCCATATAATGGCTTCAGACTGTCCCGACTGTGCCCCCTAGTGTGTAACCAGTGCCATATACTTCCGGTCTACTTCCAGTCTACTTTATCGTAGCCCATGTCATTTACTCTAAAATTAACCTTAGTGACTCTATGCTTCATATTAACCAGATTAGTGACTTTATGCCTCATACTAACCAGCTGACAGTCTGAAGCCATTGTATGGAACGGAGAACCCACTAGGCGGCACAGTCGGGACAGTCTGAAGTCAGTCTGAAGTCATTCTGTTGGACTGATGACAGCTTATAACATCCATTTAATGGATGATAACATCCGAAGCGGGTGGGTGCAGTTAAGACATTAAAAGGCAGCAGAAAAATTCAAGGCTGTTCTGTCCCAAACAATAGTGTTTATCTATTCGGCTCCCAGCTGCTTGGCTTCGAAGGCCATGCTATCTAAACTCCCCGTGGATGATATGTCAACAAGGGCTTGATTCCCCTCCCACCCCCATCACCCATGTTGGCCTGGTCTGTGAACCCAAGGCCGAAAAGATGTAACTCTGAACTCTGGTGAACCGAGCGAGAGGCGGTAACATCATGGAGTTTGGAGGGATCTAGGGACGTGTTCCAGCACGTAGACCCACCCTCAATGTCACCGACTCCACTGAACCCCACCCTGCCCCATGTTTTATCTAACCCCCCCCCCCCCCCCCCCCAGGCTGTCTTGCTCTATCGTGAGTTGTTTTTTGTGCATATGACCTCATGTTTCTGATGTAAACATAGGATCAGAGCAATTTTTTAACTCATCTCTCCTATTGTGTATTTCCAGCTTTTTAAAGGTAGCACAACCCCTGCTGGTTGCCGCATGACCTGTTCACCTGTTCCCCTATGTTTTTTATCATGTGTGTCTCTTGAATGGGTGTTCTTAAATGTAATTTTATTGTGCGCTTGTACAATGACAATAAAGGCATCATCAATCAATCAATTCTCATCCTATTGAACCTGACATCTCCTAATATTGCGTACAATTGTCGCATTTTTAAGGTTTAAGCAAAATGGCTACAACTGTGTTGCTTCCCAACATGAGCTAATGTGACGAAAAGTGGTGGGCAATATCAAGTCTTAAAGGAGTGCTAGGCCTTTAACGTTGCAAATGTTTTTATCACAGGGGTTAGCATTAAACCCTGTCGACTGTCGATCAAGAAGCTTCCTGCTCCCAAATGATTACTGTTCGGCACTTTCCAGTTTCCGGGAGATTCTGGTCTCCTTAATGTGGTGCTGACAGTCATTTCTTCCACTCCAATCACTGATTCCTCATTAGAAATGATGAGCTTCTTTATCACCTCTCTTTGCAAAAGGTTAGGCCCTGGGCCCAGAGGGGGGGCAAGGAGTCCTTCTCTCTGGACCTGACGGAAAGCTTCACAGGGATGCAGCTATTGATTGGGGGCTTCAGGTAGCCTCTCCACCAATGTCATGTTCTGCGCCGCAGCATACTAAGCTGATGTGTAATCAATGACTCATACCACAGCCGGCCTCCGTGCACAGACCCACCAAATTATACAGTAGCCTTCAATATCTGACACAGTGTGTTTAAAAAAAATACCAAAAAAAAAAAAAACACCCTGCCTTCCGGAAGAACGACACACACCAGGTAAAAAAACACACATATACACACTTATATGAGCCAGTGCATGTGCAAAAAAAACCTGCACGTTCACCAACAGCCCACACTCTCAGACACATCTCAGTCCTGCAGGGCTACTTTGATTTTTCTCCCTCTGTCCAGATGAAATGTTTATCATCTCAAATACACCAAAAAAAAACACAAGTTATAAAACCCTAACCTTCTCACAAAGATTTGGAGTCTGAGCGCCAGCTGTGAGACGTGGCCTATCTGTGCACTTGGCCGTGCAGCAGCTTCGGCGTACCCTCCTCCTCCTTCGTGGGGCCTTTAATGATATGCACAAGCACACTCGGGGGGCCAGCTTCCCTGAGCATTTAATCCACAGAGATATGATACTATCCTGGATGTTGGGTCATCCATCACAACCTCTCTCTTCTTGTTTCTCTTTTCTTTTTTAGCTCTCGTTAAGTCATCACCCTAAAGCTAAGGCAATTTGGTTTGATGCTTATCATTTCACCTAACTAACAGACGATACGTATTCCTTTAACGAAGGCTTTAATCTGTTCATCTCTCTTTGCCTCATCACACCAAAGCTCCAGCGGTTTGATTAGATGTTTATCAGTTTATCCATCGATGTGGTATTTTATTGATCAGTCTCACTAATTACAATAAACACTGTGTCTTTCTGTTGTTTTACTGTCTCTGATGTGTTGTGCTCATCGTTTAGACGTTGCTGAACCAAGTCCCCCTGAGATATCTTTTAATCAAACAGTAATTTCAACTCTGCAGCAACTTTTTCTCTGATTCCTCATTTATTATGTTTAAGGTTCTTCTTTTTATCTTGTGAACCTCAGTCGGCGTCGCTGCTCATTATAACACTTTAGTTCTTCTTGTGGTTAAGGCTTTCTTTTCTCTCTTTTTTTTCATACAAACAAATGTAGGTGCTGTTACAGAAAACTTAAACCCTAGCACGCCTACACATTTTTTATCTTTGTGCTCCTTAACAGCTTTCATACTATCCAGAGTTATCTCCCCGTCAACGTGCATTTGTTTCTATGGTGATGTCATTGATTGTTTCTTGAGCTCTTAACTATTCGTCGAAAAAAGCACCCGTTTTTCACAGGGAAATCCTTCCATGTTAATCAATATAAATTCTTTACATCAAAATTTTGAAGTCAACACATGCCAATCAATACCATCCTTTATCCATTACATGGTCCATTACATGTTCCCCAAGGCTTCCCAAAAAGCCATTAGGTAACAAAATCCCAGGCAAGAAACCCAATCTTCTACATCACAGGGAGCTTATAGTCTGCAACCTTCATCCAAATACGTTGCCCTACTTCGCTTACTGTGCAGCAGGGAAGACAAATGGACGGTCATTAGCAGTGTATTAATTACATGTAAGAAATTATTCTGTTAATCAATCAGGCAATTTCTCCTTTCACTTGTTAGTTGGTGACACAACTCCTTAAAAAAAAAACAGACCTGGGTTCTTCTGATCTTAACCGTTAACAGCCTGTGTGGCATTGAGAGACTGGAACACTGAGTGCATCTGCTTGTGTCTTTCAGACACACACGCTGTGGTGTCATCCTGCTGCGCAAAGGTTTCTCGGACACATCTCAAATAGAGCGGGCATAAATTATCATGTCACGATAGATTAACAGCGCAGACCCTGATCGGCTAATGATTAACAGTGTTGCAGAGCCTACGTGCGCAGACACAGCAGTGTAATTACTTTTTATTGGGTTCCGCTTGTATTTATCTGTTCTTATGTGCAAGAAGGAATATCAAAGCAGCAACGCAGCTATTCAGATAGCACAAATGATTAGAATGTGTGAAGTTGTCCTCCGAGAATAACGGGCCGCTGGTAGCGAAGTGATCCTGAGCTCTTTGTACATTCAGTCAGTAAAATAATTGAGTCCTATATTACTTCTTTTTTTTTTCAGTATACACCACTGGTGTATTGGCTGATTTACTGGTTACAAAAACTTTAGACATATGTTTGGGACAGGGCCATGTTTCTCACTGTGAAGCATCATCTCCTATTTTAACAACAGTTTGTAAACATTTAGGATCTACGGAGACCAGCTGCAGGAGTTTTTGGAAGGGAATATTGTTCCATTCTTGTCTGGTGTAGGAGTCTGGCAGTTTAACAGTGCTGAGTTGTTTAGTAGGATTCTTTTTTTTTTTCTTTTTTTTTTTTGCTGGATGGGAGCATATCTGATTCTGAAACCTGAATTCTTGTCTGCATTTAAGATGTGATTCCAGACGTGCAAGCTGCTCACACTGAAGGCGCCAATGCACCCACATGCCATCAGTGAGGTAGACTTTTAAACTGAGGGCTGATAACAAGCCAGTGAGACCTTTTTCATGATTAACATGACATAACT
Organism: Anablepsoides cearensis; assembly: GCA_032275365.1. Lineage (NCBI taxonomy): Eukaryota > Metazoa > Chordata > Actinopteri > Cyprinodontiformes > Rivulidae > Anablepsoides > Anablepsoides cearensis. The sequence goes on along the minus strand of JAUBOC010000191.1, from coordinate 15,073,646 downwards.
TAGAAATTATGTATTAAGTAAAAATTATTTATTCAACCAAGTATGAAGGTTTTTTTCTGGGGGGGAGGGGGGGGGGGGGGCTCAGAGATTTAAGTTTACTTTTAAAGGAGAACTAATATGGGGGCCCTGGAACAAGTTAGGACACATCTGTCAAAACATGTTCATTTGATTTAATTCACAAAATTAATCTCAGATAATGAAATTTCACCTTTTCAGTACTGCCTGTTCTTTAACTCTCTTCAGAACGTGCTGTTATGCATATGTTGCTCTGAAAACCCCCTCCCAACCTTTTGTTTACATTAGCTCCACCCCCTGCCAAAAGTTTCCTTTCAGTTTCTTTTCAGTAGAAAGTACTATTTTTCCAAAGACTTCCATGGGGAAATTATTTACACAAACTACAAATTTCTTTTTAATATTGCTAGAACCTTGCCAGCAAAAATAAAAATTTAATTTAATAAAAATAAAATGAAGCCACACATCTCTGTTCTAAAACAGCAGAACCGTCCTGTGAGGAAGTGGGCGGAGTCTCTGCTTGGGTTACCAGGAGAGGAGCTGAGCTCAGGTTGGGTTGGGCTGGAGTGAGACTTGTGATGTCACAATTCTCACTACAGTAGCAGTGTTTGAAAAACAGCTCATTTCAAGACACAGGAAAATGCATTTACTTATAGTGAAAATACCTCTGAGTGCATTTTTTTGGTGTTTGGACTGTTTTTAGAAACAGTACAGACCTAAATGTAAGTAAAAAAAAACTGAAAAAAGTGAATTTTGCATATTTGGTCCCCTTTAAGGGTAAATTCAGAGTGTTTATTGTCAACAAAAGAAACTACAATCATATTTGAATAGCCATTTTGTGATCTCTGAATAACAGCAATTTGAAACCCAATCTGGTGTAGAATCTTCAGTAAGGATGAACCAATAGATCAGTCAGTGATCAGAATTGAAGGTCTTTGGGTGCATTCACACGAGCCTTGTTTAATCTGCTTTATTCAAACTGTAGTTCGGTGGCCTAGAAACCAAAAAAGGAACTCTGGTCAACTTAAAAACTTAGGTTGCGGCTCATTTTAAGTGAACTCTGTAGCGGTTAGACTACATATGTGAATGCCTAGCGGGCCGGAGACCGCTCCAAAAGCAGGAAGGAACTATAGCGCAGGCCATTCTGAGTAATATTAGCGGTAAAGTTACTCGTATACCTTGCTCAAAGTCTGTATAAGGTGGACATCACTGCTATGAAGTTGGATGTGCTTCATACAGATTGTCAGACAACATTCTCCATGGCTATGCTTGCTGAACATCATGCTGAACCTATTGTTAAAAAGTATTTGTTTGGCACATTTGCCAAAAACAACAGAGAAATCCTACAACCGCTAAAATCTGACACCACTCCATTTTTGTTAACATTTTGTGAAGAAGGAAGTTGCGCTCTTTGTCTTCAGAGGTTTACGTGTCGGTTCCTTCAATTGTTCTTGGTGCAGCACCACAAGTGAGTAAACTTGTTGCATAATGGGTTTGGTTCGTTTGACACAGTGAAGTGTGAAAGCGAACTGCACCAGGCAGCTGAAAATGTAACAAATCAGAGTCTACCAGACTGGTGACCACCAGTTCTAACACTCAAAAACCTTTTATTTTTTTCTCTGGTCAGTGAACACATTATAGCTAATTTGAGCTAGCATCTGTGCACTTTTTATCGTAAAAAGGTTTTGCTAAGTAAGAAAGCCTCAAAGTTAGCTATTTTTGATACCTGTAAGGTGTTTAAAAATACTTTCAGAAGAAGCCCTAAAGCTGAAAGATGCTACTTAAAAGAAACTGTCCACTGTTCATAAAAGCTGCTAGCTTCCATTTAAGTGCCAGCTGCCACTTAAACGGGGGACATAAAAAGTCCAGGTTACTTTAGGAGCAAGAAGACTGCCAGAAAACAAGAAACACAAAAAGGTTGCTCTATAATGCCATTTTAATTGTCAACCTCTAGTAATTGCAAGATCGGTAGATAGACTGTTCAAATTTATATAATTTACTAAAAAGTTTAAATGAATGAATCAGAAAAGATATTTTGCAGTAAATTACAATATTTTCTTCACAGATATAATTTTGGACCCATCTGCAATTTATTAGAAACCAAGGTCTTTGTAGGAAAAATAGACGTTCTTGTTTTACGGTGCCCTTTTGTGTTTTGAGGTGTGCAAAAAAAAAAGATCAAAATGTTAAGATGTTTAATGAGGCTAAGAAAGGAGATGTGCTGTAATTATTTTTCTCTTGGTTTATTTAATTGTACAAATAGCCACGTGCGACAACCTGTGTGATGTTACGTGCACGTTTTCACGACTCAGTAGCCTGTTGAGTTTTGTATGAACTGTAAAAGTTTAACTGTAAAAGTAAAACATTTTATTTTCAGTTCAGCTTGAAATTAGTATGAAAATAGGTGCTGTTAATTCATGTTCTTAGAAAGAAATTTAACTCTTGGGGAGGGAAGCTGTATTATAGCTGCCAACTGTGATCCTAAACCATCACTCTTGATCACTCTTTAAGAAGTTTTGTTCGGATGTGTTAATTTGGACACAGTGGATAGAGTTAGTCTCAAAACAACTTCAGATTTGCCTGATTCTTTTAAATTATGGTTGATTTTTAGTCCACGTGAAAAACATTTTTAGGCAGACTATTGGATTGTCTCTGCTGTGGTAGGAACAGTGCTTTCAGCCCTAAGGCTCTTGTGTAACAACAGAGGTGAGAACAAACATTTTTACCTTGTCTGAGCCTCTGCACTGCATCCTTGGCCGGTTTAGTGCATACAGCACCCCCCATCCCCCCACCCCCCCTCCGTGAATACACTGTGTGATACCATTGACACAGATTATGGATTTTACCTGCTTAAAAATATGCTACGTGGGAGTGTGGAAATGTCAGGGAAGGCACCCAGGCTCCAAGATTTACTGGGAATTTATAGATCACCAAATGCCGCTCTCTGAGGAGAAAGAGATGGGGGGGAGGTCCAACGGAAAAACCCTTGTCGGAATGCAACCACTGTTTTCCATTTCACCCTGAGCAGGAGCTGATGTCGGCTGCATTTGCATATACATGTATTTGCACAGATCCAATCAAAAGCTCAAGGTGCCGACACAATTCTGAGACTCAAAGCAGAATACCAACCAGTGTTTCAGCTGTAACTAATACCCAGAGCCCGAGGAAGTGGAAGGAATGGTGCATTATCTTTGGAACAGATAACATTTAAATCACAGAGGAGATCTGAGCAGACAGAATACCGCCGCAGAGGTCAGGTCACTTGTTCTCGTTTCAGCTGGAGTGTGTCAAGCAAGTAGAACAGATTAAGGATGGACAAGTCATGCTGTCGTGTGCTCTTTAGTTCAATAGTGAATCTTTAGATTAATGTTGAATCAATTTTTAGCATCGCCCACTGCTTAAGGCAAAGGTAATGTTTGGTGTCTGTGCATGTGTGCACGTGTGTGTGTTCGATGGAGTTTAATGAAAATTGCAGAAAGTAATCACTAAATGTCCATCTACAACTGATAAAACTTGGAGTCAACACAATTTAAGATGGTTGCTACACCCAACTGACCTTTAAAAAATGGTTACATTGTTACAATGTATTTAGTACATTTAACAAATTGGGCTTAAATTTGGTGTGGCAGTATCTGAAACTAATCCCTCATGCACATTTTCCCCTCACTAAGAGATTGTGCATTTATTTATGTGTTTAAAAAAATGTAATTCTGTCTGTTAAAAAATATCTCATACATTACTGTTTAAAATTTTATGAAACATTCATGGAATAATTATTAGATGTACCTCTACAACACAGTGACTTTTCAAGCCAATCCAATTCAAGATGGCCGCCACCGTATACTGCTTAAAAAACACAAATATATTTCTGTCAATTTTACAAGTATTGAGCTAAAATTTGGTGTTACTCTAGCTGAGACTCATTCACAGTATAGACTCCGTTGTACGTCGTCTTTGGTTAAAGTTTTAGTATTAAATGTTGGAGTGAAAATTGTTTGATGCTAGTAAAATATCTCATGAACAATATTGGATGCCCACTGGATTAATGTTTAGAGCAGGGGCGGCGCAAACTTTTTCCCTGAGAGGGCCAAAATTTAAATCTATCCAAGGGCCAAATGCAATAATAATACATGAAATGCAAATATTATTTCAGTTACAAATATATATTTTTATGATTAGGCATGCAGCCAATGTGGTGGGCCCCATTTTTTTCTTTCTTTCTTTCTTTCTTTCTTTCTTTCTTTCTTTCTTTCTTTCTTTCTTTCTTTCTTTCTTTCTTTC
>JAUBOC010000191.1:15034656-15049872 GCA_032275365.1 Anablepsoides cearensis | reverse complement strand
ATGTCACTTCCTGTTTCACTTTGACTGAGGCAAATTCAAAAGAAAGTAGGCCAGTTATGTGACAAAATGGGTAAAACCATGTGTACTATGCCTATTTTCTTAAGTATAAAGATGTTTTCTTTGACTTTTTGTATTTGAAGGATAGGCATGGCACAGGTACTTTAAGTTTCTGCACTGTATGTTGGTTTAATAAACCCTTTTTAAAATTGCAGTTTTATTACATTTGGGTAAGTGTTCACCATTGTGGGAGCCTCTGGTAGTGTTGACAAAAAAATTGTGACCTTTTCCATCATTTAAGTTGCCCACCCTTGTAGTATCCAATATACAGTATAACTCATTGTATTATATTTGTTGCAGGTCAGGAAAACTTTTTTTTCTGTGTTTTCCTCTACTTTTCTACTTAATTGAAGACCTTGTTGCGTTTTAAAACAGGGTTTTTTTTTCCTTGTAGGTAAAAATTAAAGCGTGATTAATTATCTTATTTGTCACAGAATACATAATTTAGGCTGCTTTGCAAATGAAGTAACAACTTCGCAAGTTTTGAAGTCTCTTGGGTTGTAAATGCAGAGGAAGTTACACATTTACAAACTCTGCTATTTGAGTTTTAAAAAATGATGTTCTTCCATTTTAAAAAAAAAGTGTGGTTTACTAATTGGCATTTCACCTTATTGAACTGTTTTCACTCCACCAAAAGAGCTCTCAGCTTGCTCCTCTCTGTGAACTGTAAAAAAAAGTGAATAAAACATCCTCACATCGAGGGGTTCAGTTATGAAGTAAACCCGGGCGACTCCTCTCAGCCTACCGGTTGCTGAAGTTACCGAGCCTGCTAATTCACTTCACCATGTAAAATGTATCAAGACAATCCGGGAGTTCAGTTCTGGGAATGAAATTTTCTTTTCTTATGCTGGAAACCATCTGCCTCCTCACAGCTCAACCTTCTGTGGTAAGTTGACACATCGTAAACAAGTCTGTATGCACACAAAGCGTCGGTTGCGAGCAGATTCTGTTAACAGCGAGACAAGCGTCTAGCCGCCGTGACATCATCTGTTGCTGTTTTAAACCCTCTCAAATTTAGCATTTATCCAGCATTATGCTGCGTTATTTCAAGCCGAAGTGACACCCGATGAGTTGATAGAGTAATGAACGTGTCACTCCGGAAATCATCACCTACACTGTGTACGCCAAAATCTTGTTCAGAATGTTCCCATAATGTAATGAAGAGAAAAATCTACCCAACTGATTTATGTATCTGGTAGTAAACATGTTTATATCTGCTTTAAAGCTGTTTTTTTTACACAAGCCTCTATGGGAATTAACTTTCTGCTTGAGCAGACCTCAAGTGGCCTTGAAACCTTTGAAACTTATATTTCTTGTTATTTGTAGAAAGAAAAAAATAAACATGTTTACAGGTCTAAGGTTATAAAGTCACTGTATGAGTGAGTTTATTTTTGTTTCATCTGGTTTTATCCTGTATTGTGATTTTATTTAGAATGCTCCACAAACTGGTCTGGTAGAACTACGGATCAAAAAAAAAAATGTATTTCTTTCTGATAAATCAAACCTAAATAAAAGGAATACTTATCGCCTGCTGCATTTCATGCCATAGTTTTAGAGTTAAAATCAGTTTATATTGAAAAGTTATAAAGTGTAGTTTTGGTTAAACCTTGAAAATAACATTATTCTGAGTCTCGTGCTATTTTGCAAGAGATCTTACATGATTTGTTGGTGCTTGGAATGGGTGTTGGGTATGACTCTCAGCTACTGCCAAACCAGGTTTTAGCTTATATAAAACTGACTGACTTATAATCACTTTAGCTCTTCCTAAGACCAGTCAGATGTGGAAGCCATCTTTTGTAATGATTTGAAAAATAATGGCACATTTGCAATACATTTTTACTTCTCATAAAGAGTATAAAGTCCTATTTACTATATTACAAGTTTGTAATTGAATTTAGTTTCCTCTCCAACATAGCCACATAAACTAAGCCCAAAGTGTTGCAGGGCAGTGGCCATTTGTTGGTTCTTCATCCATTCCAAAGGCCTTCTTTTGTGGCTTGGGATGACAGATGAAGATACGCCATGGTGTTCTCCCTCTGGCTGTAAAGTATCAGGTCTAACCTTCCTTACAGCAGAAGTAATGGTCCACACCTTTAATTGTTGGGGGCTGTTCATCTTCACTAACAATAGCAGTAAGCTATGGGTCTGGGATGGAGAGGCAGTCGTGTCTGACAAAGGAAGTGATTTAGTTCCGGAGGCAATCCGTGATCGGTCGTTGCACGGCCAGCAGTAATGTGCTGAAGAGACGGACCGTATAGGGTAAGAGCGGTAGAACACACAGCAGTGGCTTGGAAGAAACCCTGAATGATTTTTTCCCCCATTTAACTGCAGGAATCTATCAGAGGTGAGGCTCAGTGCAAAGGTATATTTTGTGTGTGTTTTAACATGTAACACTTGACCTGTCAGCATGTTCTACAAATTAAAGATGCTGCTATAATTTGAAGCAAGCATGTGCAAAAACATGGCTTGTGGGCCAAAACTGGCCATGGACATTCTCAATTTGGCCCTCGATGTTGTTACAAGCTTCAGTTCAGATTGTTGGAACTGTGGTTCTGTTATAGTGTCTGTTATAATGGTCAGAATGAAATTGTTACTTAAAGCTGTTTTAAAAACCTAAACCTAAAATAATAAGTATTTAGGTGACTAAAAACTAAATGTGAATTTAACAATGTCAGTATTAGGGATTTGCAATAATTTTCGAATACTAGAGATCTACTGTAAGTAAAATGAGCAAATTTTCAACCATCTTGTCTGTTGTATTTTTTTTCACACCAGTACCTGATAATAACAGCCAAGTTGCTTCCTAACAGTGCTTTTCCAGTTTGTGTGCTTTTTTTTTTTTTTTTTTTACAACACAACACCTACCACCCACCACCCTCCTGAAAAAAAAAAATCTCAGAACGTCCTTGACATTGTATTTTATTTTGAAAGGATTAAAAAGGGTAAGTGATGGTCATGATGTGCTCAGATTTACTATCTAATGAAAATGAAAGAATAATTGAAAATTGAATAATTGACAAGAATATTGAAATGTATTTTTGCCTAAAGGGCTCATCCATAGTGTATTTTTGCATATATATTTATTTATTTATTGCCTAAAGGAGGACAATTCCCAGTCACCTGTTGTCATAGCTAAAACGAATTAGATATAAATTCCTTAAAAACTTAAAAAAATGTATATATAAATTTATCTTACTTTTTTCAGCTGTGTTAAAGGAGGCAGTTTACATATAGTGTGTCTGATGTTGCCATTAGGTTTAGGGAGACACTTTCTGACCAAGCATCCTAAATGTTCTTTAGCTTGTCATAAGAGGAATAAGAATAAAAGCCTGGAAAATACCTGCAGAAGGATCTGTCTGTCCAGTTCTGTCTTGTTTAGAGTCCTTTGATTTTTTAAATATTTTTTGGGGGGTATTCTCTGGGTAAAAAAAAATGTTGTTACTTTCCATCAGAGAGTCTGATGGAATGTAACTCTATCTTAATGTCTGCATCAAAATACAAAAAAAAAAAACAAAACAGAAAACATCTCATTTACAGAACGATGCTGGCAGAACAAATGTGATCTCCTTTAGATCCTGATGTTTGCTCTTTATTCTACTTGATGTTGAAACATCTGAAGTTCTACTTTCAAAAGTCAGTTTTCTGGTTCTTTCTTCCACCCCGCCTCCCAAAGCGGCAAAATGTTTGCGAGAAGAAAAAAAAAAAAAGACGTCATTGATGGGTCACTATGCTTGGTGTCTGAATTAGACACACAAAAGAAAAAGAATACACATGTGTAGATGCCAAATTTAAACAGGTTCCCTGGGAAAGTTGAGGCCTATTAAAATGATAGATAGCGAGGTGCATGCAAAGAGACGCATTACAAACACAAAGCGGTCTAATTGCATTCAGTCCTGTGAAAAAGTCCACAAATGTTGAATCTAGATTCTCAGGCGAATTGGCAGCAAGCTGCTCGACAGCAGATGACTAGCTTCAAACGAGGAGCGAGGGGGAGGGATGTAAAATCTTGACAAACAGTGAGAGCGAGCGTCCACATCATCTCTCGCCCCTGACAGCCTTTCCCCATGCATGAATTCAAAGCTGGTAAAAAAAAAAAACATGGCTGGATTGGTTTTGATCTGACATCCATCATGTAGATCAGTGTTGTAGTCTCACTGTACTGTGTCCACAATAAGATGTTTTGGCAACCGGCCCATGACATCTGCTCGAACCAGTCGAGAGAATCTGGGACCAATTTGGCATTTGTGTCACAAGTTGTTGCCGGCTTTTGGCGTGGAGCGTTAAACTGTACATTCATTACAGAACAGTCACACAAGAAGGTTTGAACCGAAAAAATATTATTTTATTCTCAATATGTTCAGTCCTTTTTGGTAAAAAAAAACTTATGATGTAACTAAAACAACAATTCTGAAACAGTTGGGACATTGTGACAAATGAAAGTGTGAACAGATTACAATGACTTCCTGATTGTGTAAGCACAGTGGAACAAGTGTTAAACTAAGAAATTGTTCCATTTAGGAATTAAAAGACTTACCTTTCTGAAGTATCCTCTTTTCTTTTAACAGGAACATCTTGGGAATAAGAAAACCAGTTGCTGAAGTTTCTGGAGGTGAATTATGTTCCTCTCTTGTCTAAAGAAGGATTCTAGCTGCTCAACAGGCCTCGTTTTTATTTGCTGGATTTTTTTTTCCTTCATGCACCAAATGTTTTCTATTAGTGAAAGATCCGGACTGCAGGTGGGCCAGTTCAGCACCTGGACTTTTTTACTATAAAGCCATGCTGTTGTAATAGATACGGACAGTTGTCAGTTTGGCATTGTCTTGCTGAAATATGCAAGGTCTTCCCTGAAAAAAATGTTATCCGAAAGGAGAACATATAAAACTAGGTGTATACTTCAACAGAACATGAGACAGTGGATTTGTGATTTTGTCATTTTGACTGTCCTTTTCAGTCAGGCTGAAGATGCTGATGGGAATACACTATCATAATTTCTCACTCTGCCCTCTCATAGCACTCCTAATGTAATACAAATCATAGCTAAGAATGGAACCAACAATAGGGATAACAGGGTAGTTTTTTTCACTCAACAATGTGTTATGTTGGGAGATGGAGGAGAAAAAGTTTGCCTATTTTTGTTAACAATGAAGATGGACAGATTTACACGTTTTTAAATGCTCACATAGGACTAGACCAGCTGCATAATTTCTCACTGTGGTTTCCAAAAAGAATCGGAAATGTTATTACGTCTGACCCACAGAACGCTTTTTCACTTTGGCTTTGTCCATTTTAGATGAGCTTTAAGCCCAATTAACAGCCCAGTGTTTCTGAAAAGTGTTTACACATGTTTTCTTTTTTGCATGATAGAGCTTTAACCAGCATTTGAAAATGATTCACAGAAGAGTTCCTGGGACTGCGCAGTGAGAATCAGACCTGTTTTTAATGCGCTGTTTCCTGATCTAATATTGACTACTTTACCCAAATTCCCATTGAGGAACATTAGTCCAGAACAGTCCCGCTGTTTTTAAACAGTTTTTCCACAGACTGGTGAACCTCTGCCCAACTTTAGTTCTGAGAGATTTTCTTTCCAGCCTTTCTAAAAGAAAGTCTTTTTATATCCAGTCCTCTTACTGACTTGTGGCCAATTAGCCTAATTTGTTTCAAAATGCTCCCCCAGCTGTTTCCTATTTGCACAACTTACAGCCTTTTAATGCCACTTTCTTTAGACGTTGTACCAATCGTTACTTTGAACGTCTGACATGTTCATCATGTTCCATTGTAAATAAAATATTGGTTTATGAGATTTGCAAATAACTGCACTCTGTTTAGAAATTTGGGGTTGCAGATCTGTTGCACCAGTATGAATTCATCTGCATCCAGTAAAATTCCAAACAACAGTTTTTCACTTCATTCGCCCGAGGGTACATGTACTTTGTGTGCTAGTTAAAAATATTAAGAAACCAACTGCACGATACATTGCAGTATTAATGATCACGGAGGATGCCGGGCAGAGACGAGCGCGTCGAAAGAGTCGACGGCTCCCTTTGAACTAATCCACTCCAAAAGAAGCTGTGCTTTTGCAGCACTTGGCAGCAAGCTGCGACGTAGTTAGCATCAAACTATCAGCCTTGTCGCCGAGTTATGGCGCGACAGCGGAACACTTCCAGCTCGCATGGCTGAGGCATGGCAGCATGTGTGTGGAGGGCGTTTGGGCAGATGGGATGTGTCTGATATCTCTCACTCAATATAATGAGACGGGAACGCGCTTCGCCAATCTTCAGGCTCGACTGAGGGCAGGAGACACACTGCCCACTCATACAGGAGGGATCTTTCCTCTCTTCAAAGATAATGAGATGACAATGTATTCAACTGTGATTAGATACAGACAGGGTGGGGGGAGAGGGGCTGGACCGAGGAACATTCTGCTGCCTTTGATCAGACGGGGCGAAAGCAGCTGTCATTCTTTGTATCTGCGTTGGACTTGTGAAACATCAGCTAACTACTTTGTCATCGCGAGCGTCACTGAAACAGAAAAGGGGGGTTTGCAGGGGTGGGCCCCACATTTCCCCCCCCCCCTCACACAGGTGATTTTTTTTCTCAAAACCCGCTATGGAGATGAGCCGAACGAGCATGTGGTTTGTTCAAATTTAGGCTGGAGTCAGCTGCCTTCCACAGAAAATTGTTCCAAGTAAAATCAATTTGCCTTCACCTGAGAGAGGGGAGGCACAACATTCCCCCTTTTTTTTTCTTTTCTTCTTCTTCTCCTAACATCTCCTCTCGCTGCGACGTGTCAAAAGTGCCATGTTAACAGGCTTAGTTAAGCAGGCGTGACAAGACGATCTCATTCTTAACTGACAGTTTGTTGTGGTACTTGTCTTTAGTTCCTGTGGCGAAGCTCTCTTGCATGCCTTTTCTTTTTTTTATTTTTATTTTTTTTTTTGCTATTATTTTTAACCCTCATTCTTTCTTAGAGCTCTGTGTTTTGACATAAACCCCAAATCTTTTGCAGGGAGAAAAAAAAATCACATTTCAGGCGTTTTCATTGAGCAGTACACTGACTGTTTTTGGTGTAAACTCTGACAGCAAGAAAAAAAAAAAACTATGTGATGTTATTGTTTATCTGGCACAAGTCTTAAGGTAAAATGCAGGTTATGTGCTTTAGACTTTTCTCTTTTTTGTATAAAATGCTTTTATAATTTGTTAAATCCAAAAAAAATAAATGAAGGCCTAGCATTTCTTAAACAATACTGCATTACATATGCAAGTTTTGGTCAAATTTTGATATTAGCATTGTGAACAATCTCATTCCTTATTATGAAATGCCATGCTTAGAGAAAGCGCTGTGAATTACTCTCAGCTACTACCACAAAAAACTTGAGTTCTCCATCTATTAAGCTGACTGTGTTATAGCCATCTTTGTGATAGCTAATGTTGATTTGCTGTGGCGTTTATTTTAAACCCTAACCTAACCATCCAATTATTACTTTCTAAAATTTTCATGCATCTTTTTTAACTGGTTCACAAGATATTTTGCTAACAGACAAATACAATTGACTTTAACAGTTATTGCCAACGTTTTAACCAAAGATCTCACATAATAAGTAGCACTTAAAATATGTGTTATGAATGACCCTCAGGCACAAATACACAAAGTTTAAGTATAATACCTGTAAAATTGACCAAGTTAGAGTCATTTCTGTGATTTTTAAGCATAATTGGCTGTGATGGCTGCATGGAATTGATTTGGCTTCAAATATAATCAGTTGTAAAGACACATTAAATAGATTTTTTTAGTGTTTCGTTAAAATTCATCCAGTGGCTCATGAAATATTTTACTAACAGGCATGTCCAGGGTGTACCCAGACCCTTGCACAGTGACAGCTGGATATGGACACCCTGGACCCTGAAAGGAAGAAGTGGGTAAAAGATAATGAATGGATGGACAAACAGACTCAATTGTTATTGTGAAGATTTTAAATAAAGATATTTGATAAAGAATTTTTTTACTGCTCAGAATATGTATTGGGGATAAGTTTTACATACTACACTAAATTTTACCTCTGTATTGGTAAAATATTAAGAAAATATATATTGGTTTCAGAAAGGCAGACATGAGCAAAAACATTATCGTCCACCTTCGTCTTCTGGCAGTGAGCAATAAATATTACGTTCTGCATATATCTACAAAACCAGTACAATAAAACACTCTGAAACCAAAGCTGGTTTGTTGCATCTTTCTTCCATCACTTTCCATCTCTGTTTGCTGTCAAAAAAAAGAAAGAAAAAAAAAAGATAAAATGGGAACGTGACTTCTTCAGTAATAAAAAGAAAAAGAAGAAAAAAAAATCCTCCAAAAGGCTAGTTGAAGAGTTGGGAGAAAAAAAAAGTGCAACAATCTGTCAAGATTTGTCATACAATAATGAGATATTGTTCAAATGTTGTGTTGCCAAAAATCCCCTTTAAAAACCTGACAAATCATCTCTGTGGGCAGAATTCATCTTGTTCAAGCTTCATGCTTCCCTTTAAAAACACAGCAAGATGCTCATTTAAAAGTAGCAGAATAAAATGCTTTAACATCCAATTTCCCAACATTTCATCATCTTGTCTGGATAATTATGCAGGGTTATTAGCTCAAGTATTTGTCCTTGGCATTCTTAATGCTAGTTGACATTTTTTTATGAACTGTAATGGTATTAGAGATTTTGATCTGGTGTTCGTGGCGGTTGGTTGGTCCTCTGCAGTGCAACAGCTCCCTCTCTTGATAGTTTATGATATGATTACATCATCATGCAGGTGCTTGAAGTCAGGATGCTGGTAAAGACTCAAACTAAAGAGTATCAAATACTCAGAGTTATACTTTCCAAATGTTTTAACGAAATGCACACAATTCCTTCTTGTCTAATTTCATTTGTTAGTACTCAGTGTATGAGTTAGGGATTACTGTCAGCTACACCATAATAGTTTTAGCTCAATATTGCTCTAATTTGTTACATTAGAGTCATTTTTAAGTCATAAGTTGAATAGTTGTGGCAGCCATCTGGGATTGGAATGACTAATCAGTTGCAGAGGCACATCCCGTTATTACTTTCTGAGAGTTTTATTAAATTTTATCCAGCGGCTCATTTTATTTAATTTAATAAATAAATTGCCATGGCAACTCAAAATGCTACTAAAAGCAGAGGTGTATAGTAAGGGAGGACATTTACTTTGTTAGAAGTCATTTTTAAAGCATCTGTAATTTTACCAAGTATTTTTAATATTGTAACTTTAACTTTTATTTTGTTACATTAAAACAAAGAATTATTTTACTTATTTACCTTAAAGTTTAACACTTAGTTACAAGCTACAAATTTAAATATAACTGAACCCATCATGAAATTAGTTGTTTATTCACTCTAAAAAATGAAGTGTTGAGTTTACTTAATCGAGTTACATCAACTGGTTCCACTAAACCGAGATGAGTAGATGTAAAGAAACTTTCTCAATGTGGTTTAGTGGAACAGTTGACATAACTTAAATTCAACACTTCATTTGTTAGCATGTGTGTAAAAGTACTTTTACTTTTGCGATTATTGTGAGCAGTTTTACGGCTTTTACTTAAGTGTTTTTCTTATCATTTTTACCAAAGTCATTATCTGTTAAGGTGTTTTTACTTTTATTTTGGTATTCTTTTGAAATACTTTATACACCTCTGGCTAAAAGTAACATCACATATCTTGAGTTACTCAGGTCAGTGTATACTGTATTGTGAGTACTATAGTGAGTATTCAGGCTGCAGAAAAAATTGATAAGATATTGAAAGAAACATATTTAGAGGTAAATAATGCTGGGTGTCTCCACTGAAATGCATTGCTTCCTGTGATTTTTCTGTGACAGGCATCACTGAAGATTTATCTGACATAATGTGATCCGCCCCACTGTGTCACACAGTTGTCATATTTGTAAGTAAAAACACGGATTATTTCAAAACATCGGTGGTGCATCACAAAGATGCTGTAGAAAAGTTATATTTAACCAGAATTTATTTCTGAGAAGCAAAAAAAAAAGGAAAAGAAAAAACGATTTATTTCCAGACATGTACGTCATACTGAACACCTAAAAATGTTTTGAAAAGGAATTCTAAAAATAATGCATCCAAGATTTCTGCATTATTGTTCAGCAAAAAATGACACAGCTTTTATTAAAGATGCCGTGACCTCTTATTTTAAATATTGCTTGAGTGTGTTTGTCTGTACTATTAGCAAAATATCTCATGAGTCACTGAACGAATATGGTTTTAACCCTCAGAAAGTAGTTATTAGATATATGTTTAACATTGTATAAAGATTTTTGTTCAAGAATACAAAAACTTTACAGATGCTGAGCTAAAAGCTGAGAGTTTTATCAAACATATACTTTGAGATTAACAATTTGCAGTTTATTTGCTTAAAACCTTGACATTAAAGTGCCTGTGACATCAAATTTTTGTAATAAATATGAATACGTTTTTGTAAAGTTAACACTGATAATATGTGGCAAAAAAAGTTCACACTGCTGAGATGAACAGTTGTTGAGATATTCACATGTGAAGTAACAGGAAGTGATGTCAAAGGGGAATGACAGCATGTGAACAAAGCGTAGCTAGGACGACAACACAAACTGTAGAGAAGAGTCGGATGTTTCTTCAGAGTATTTTGAGTTACTATCAGAGAGAGACAAAGACGAGTCAGAGTTCAGATAATATTGTTTTATTAAACAAAGACCAGGGAGTTCTTTTTCTTTAAAATTTACTCTTTGATATCACTTCCTGTTGCATTTTGGCTGAGCTAAATTTAAATAAATATATATGCCAGTCATGTGGTAAAATGTGTAAAATTGTGTATTGTGTTGAGTGTCACTATACAGATGTTTGACTTTTTGTATTTGAATGATATGCATGTCACAGGCACTTTAAATGTTAGAATCAACACAGTTTGTCTGTTAGCAAAATTTCTCAAAAACCACTGAACAAATTTCAGTGAAACTCTCAGGAAGTTGTACATCTGTTCAACTTTGGGAGTCTACCTATTTCACGATTTTCACAACTGACTCAGAGACCTAGTCAGACCACATGCTACCGCTTCGAACATGTCTTTGAAGGTTTGAAAAATTGACCAAAATGGCCATTTTTATAATCAAGCAAATATATGTAGCATGACTGCATATACTTAACTTATATGCACAGAAATAAGTGTTTGTATGTTGACCAGTGGACTCAGTTAAAACTACCTTTATCTTTGGAGCGTTTGAGATATACACTGGAAAGGTGTTTCTGCTCTGATACGTGTCCAGAATGTTATGTTCTGCGAACACTGGCAGATTTCTGAATTAAACTTTCATGTGAGGACACATAATCCACAATTTTGACCGCAAAAAACAATCACAGTCTCACCAAACATTGTCGGGGCGATGCTGGAGTGAAAAAGGACTATTCGGAGGGTAAACAATGAAGGAAAATAAAAGGCAAACAGAAACAGTTGGTCCTCAGTCTGCTGCTGGGAGAGGAAGAAGAGCAGAGCGATGTCAACAAACATGCTCTCTTGATTAAAAAAGTGGGCTCTACAGCAAGAACATAACTAAAGTTAATGCTTGCTCTGTTTACTTTAGATCTGCTTTTGTTTAGCGAGAGCAGAACAGATAGAAACAGAATCCTGCCTGGTGCATAACAACAACTCCAAGAACGTGATCATGCAGAGAAGACTGACGTTAGTTTATTTATTCGCTTTCATGCTGTACAAAAGTATGATAAAAACATAAAAAGCAATATTTGGCCCCAAAAACATACTATTCATACGGTTACAAATTGTTTTCATCGTCAGCGAGTTAATAATATTTTATATTTATGAGCTGGACATCAAACAACAATGTAAAAAATGCTCTGGAAATCAAGTGTTTTGGTGTGAGAGAGCACTTCCTTAGCTAGCAGAATAAAATCAAATGAATGATTTGAGTCATCATACAGTAAAGATTAAAACAACATTTCACATGTTCTGAAGTGGAGGGAAACAGTTATGAACAATGAGTATCTTACCTGTTGTAGATAACTCTTTAAATAATCGTGGTTTGAGCCTGACGGCTAGTCTACAAGCCAAAATGGATTGGTGACATCTTAAACCAACTCAAAGCTGAACACTATTTTATAAACCATTACATTGCAATCACTTTTGCATATCTTTTCCTACGTAGAACTCTGTAGTTATTTATAAACGCAAATAGCAGCATGGCTACCCTTAGCAACTCTGGTACGTTTAGCAGAAAAGTTGAAAATATTTAAGCTGGAATAACTGATGTGAGACGAATGGTGGTATAAAAATTAATAAAATAGCATTCACATTGACTGTAATAAAATCTTTGAGGATTTTTATTTTACTGGGTAGTAGCTATAGCTTCAGTTGTACTAGTCGTGAGCTCCTTGATCCATTCAGAATTTACCTCTGTTGCACCAAATTGAGGTTGTCTACAACCAGTATGTTATTAATTGTTCATAACTTTTACACAAAATGTCTGAACTATTTGCTTTAAGGCCCCGTCCACACTACTCTAATAAAATTTCTTGTGACTTTGTGTGGATGTGCAATTGTTTCACAAATGTTGACGCAGTAATCATAAACTCTATAAGTATTTGCCCTAGAAACACTGAAAAGTATTAAGCTGTTTTTACTAAGTTTACTTTGTTTTATCCTGGTCCTATTATCAAACTATTCTTAATGTGATTAAATCATAAAAAGAGAAAACTGTAAATAGCATCAAAGAAAAGTAATCCAGCCAAAATTAGCATGTTGTTTCTATGTACCTGGATATGTCTTCAATGTGAGTATTGTTGCCACCTAGTGGCTGGGCGTGGGCGTTACACTGTTTTTGTTGGAACGTGTGGAGAAAAATAAAGCACAGGATTTGGAGGAGTGTAGACGGGGTCTAAGACATGATTCCACAAATACAGTGTCAACAAAAAAATCTGTACAGCATTATGAAATATCAATATGATATATTTTCTGATTTACAACTTTGTAAACCTTCGTTTGATGCAAAACAAGACATATGAGACAAATGAATAACTTTGGTGTTCTGTTGCTACAGGCTCAAAGAAAAAAAAATATTCCTGTACATCAAACCAGTCCTAACCCGAACCCCCACCCTCAGTCTTCATCACAGTGGTCTTAATCATTGAGTAGTAACAATCTGGTCAGACCACTCTTGTAGAAAAAAACACAGTTACAGTGTATAACAATTTCCTTTTTTTTTTTTTTTTGTTATAAAGAGTCATCTGAGGCCAAAAATATACTGTGTGAGATGGCACTGATAAGAAATGTTTGTGTATATGTGTAAACTAACACGAAGCTGGGTTTGATTCTTCTCAAAATGTAACTTTTTTTTGGACATTCACATAAACTTTCCTAAAACTAGCGTAACAAAAGTAGAACAGCAACATCTTGGCAAGGATTCGCTAAGCCTTGGCCAAGTTTATGAAAATTCCTAATCGGGTGAGAATGTAGAGAATGTGCAGCGCATTCCAGTCCTTCAAGTCGTACCCAGTGGGCAGACTTGTCCACTAATGATAGAAACAATGGTGTTCGAGCAAGGCTCTGTCTGCGTTTCCCTCTGAAAAATCTGCAGAGCCGAGTTAAAGGGGAGAAAAAAAAAAGAAGAAAACCTGACTCTCGGAGGGAATGTCCTCAATCTGTTGTTTTGTTTGTCCAGTCCTCTTTGCTGCTCTCTCATTTGTTTCTCATGCTGTTGCGAGAGGGAAAAGAAAGAAAAAAAAAGGCTCAAGGCAGTTTCACCACCACCACGCAGGCGCCTGCCCTTCCAATGTTAAGATGGACCTCCTACAGGAAGAGAGAGAGAGGTTAACATGCAGCTTTGCATCTGAGACTGTTAAAAAAAACCTCTCACTCCGTTTGGTGCAGATAAGAAGGTTAGACTGCCAAGATTGGGGGAGGGGGATTAATGCTAAAAAGAAAATACACTATAAAATATTGATAGGCTTTAGTAACTTCAACAGATTTATGTTCCTGTGGGATGTTAACTGCTGCTTTAATCTTACATGAAAGTATTTCTCACAGAACAGCTACAAATACAGCTGAATCATTTTCCATGTAAGAAGGTACAGTCTCAAAGACAGAATTTGCGCAATAAAACTTTTTTATTTACCCTGCAAGGACGCCATAAGGCCCATAATGTTTAACTGTGCGGCAATAAACGAAACATAGACTTTTGGTTTACCTCGGTCCACTCGTTGTTTTGTGCATCGTACGACTCCACAGTGTTCAGATACGACTGGCCGTCGTATCCGCCCACTGCGTAAAGCCGGTCGCCCAGCAAGCAAACGCCCACCGCGTCCCGGGGAATGCTGAGGGAGGACACGGTGGTCCACGTGTCCGTCTTTGGATCATACCTGGCATCAGGGAAAAAAAAGTGAATCAGTGTGCTTTAATTTCTCTTCTCAACTCAAAGTCAATGAGAGAACTTATATTTTCTTCTGAATGCAATGTGAGCGCTGAGAACAGAAACAGGGTTGTTAAAGGTAAATCATGCAAAAGAGACTAATATGGGCAATACACCTGCTAAAAGAAGCTAAAAATTAAAACTAGTAAAATGAGTGAAATGGATGCTTTATTAGCAAAATTGTAGCTAAAAAGATTTTAAGGTTAAACTAAACAAAACATAAGCTATAATTGGCAACAGTAGGTAAAAGGTAAAAGTAGCAAAATGACAGCTTAAAGCAATAGGCATAATGTTTGCATACAACCAAACATTACACAAGTTTTTTGATTCAGCCGCTTGATTTTTAATAATGAGGCAATATAATCGGTCTTATCTTGGCATCAGATTTGAATAAAACAATTATCTAAAAGGGCACTAATTAACTGTGAAATAACTAATAGCGCTTAATCAAAAATGTCAAAAAGTGACAACAGTTTGGCATAATTAATGTTAGTAAAAACAAGACACTTGTTAAAATAACTTGAACCAAAATGTTTGAAGTCAAACAATGTATAAAGTGAAAAAAAAATCTTTCATCTTCAAGGCTGTCATCAGATCTGTGAACCTAAAAGTTTGAAGTCTCAAATAAAGGAAATAAAGGAAAAACATGTTTCAGTGCACCAGTAATATTTAGAATTCATTATCTTTAATGGCTCATAT
>JAUBOC010000191.1:15007593-15021137 GCA_032275365.1 Anablepsoides cearensis | reverse complement strand
CCAATTTTCTTAAGTATAAAGATGTTTTCTTTGACTTTTTGTATTTGAAGGATAGGCACGTCACAGGCACTTTAAAGCTAAAAAGAAACAGGACACTAGCTAAACGATAAAGTAGCAAAATGCTAACCAAATGCTAAAGGGATGAAAAGGCTATCCAAAAGTAGCAAAGAGCTATCTAAAAGTTAAAAGTAAATATTTCTAAATAAAATTATAGAACCTGAAATGGACTGAACATTTTGATATAAGAACAGCTAAAAGGTTTGCATAAGCAGTTAGATTGTAAATAATGTACAGGGAAAAAAAGAATACATTAATGTGAATGAAGAATCAACATTCACACAATAAACAAAATACAACAGTTCTGTTTCAGACCTTTAGTCACGTTTGACATTAAAAACTTAACAACCGGTCTTGTGATGTTTACATCCCACTTAAATTTTCCTACTTCAAAAACACTGTAGAGGATTTATTACGTGGCATTTTGCCTGGTAAAATAAAGTGATTTTATGCCGGAGCGCTCCCCACTCAGCGAGCCCGATGATGAATCGCTTTATTGATCCATTTTAATCACACAGGATTTCAAATGTCTCGTGACGACTTACAAAAGCCAGTGAGTTTCTTTATAGCCACTCACCCGTGTAGGCAAAATGAACCAGGGATCTGAGGGCCTCGGGATCCACTCCCTCCATCTTTATCTCCTCTTGCTTTGCCTCCCTCACATCGCTGGTGAACATGGCAGCAAAGTAGTCTGATACAGAACTTAGGACCAGTCTGCCATAAAGAGGGGAGACATAATGGCATTAAATACGCTCTTTTACATCTCCACTGCGAGATGTAGTTGGAGGATGGTTCCAGAGTGTGTTTCTTAAATTTGCCCTTCAAAAACATGAATATCTATGTGGTGTATTTGATCAAATAAGAAAGTGAGAGTAAATATGTCATGTAGTCACTGTTTATGTTTCATGCTGTGCTGCTGATTAAAGGGATTTTGCATTAGGTCAGTATAAGAAAATTAATTCCTAAGCCTATCAAAATCTTTCATTCCACAACCTCTAGCAATACTATTCTAATGTTCAGATATTCATTAGTTATTAAAATGTTCAATACAATAAGTTTGCATTTCCAAAATATGTGTTTCTAATCATGTTTGGCCTTTAGCCACTGCCCTGTTACAAGGCTTTTTCTTTTTATGTGTCTGTCCAGTTGAGCAAACAAAATGTGGCGAATCAGCATTCAAGCAGAGAAAGCAATGGCCTTTACCATTCAGAAGACGTCGTATGATCTTTTCAATATTGTCAGTTCAAATCAACCGGCCTACTGAGAACCTGATGCCCACGTATTGGCATGTTTATGCAGTGGAGCACAGTGATCTTCTGTGTCAAATGTAATGAGGATTGACAAAGGTGTAATTATATCCCAGAGTCGATATTTAGAACCAAACCAGTGAACATGGAGTGTGCGTGTGTCAACTTTTATTTCATGATCAGGAGATCCCAGCTGGGAGAAAAAAAGCATGTTGCAAGCTGGGATCCAGATGAGCTGCTTTACCTCTAATTTATAGCATCTGCAGGGCTAATGAAGGAAATGAAAGCAGACAGAAGCACAAACACTAACCTGTGAGCTGGTATCTTGTGATCCCCTGCTATGAGGAGGACATCACACAGCTGCTTGTGCTGCAGGTACGTCTCCATTTTGCGGAACGTCTGCTCTGCATGATTTGTGGCCTGGAAAAACTCATCGGAGGAGTTGGTGTTCATTCTGGAGAAATTGCTGAGAACCAACCTATAGAAGACGAGACACAAAACAGGAAGTGATTCATATCAGATTATATTTGTCCTTGATGACAACTTTGTTGCAGGTTATTTGCACAAAACCTTGTGATTAGAAGTGTGGCGGCAGCAGCGGCTAGCTGTAGCATTTCTGGAGCAGCCTGGGTCACCCCTGGCAGGAATACAGCATATTATCTATGCTGGAATCAATGTAATGTGAAAATGATGTAAAGGTTTACTATACTGTTTGCATAAACTGCTGTAATTGTTTTTGTAAATTAGAGCTGTCAAAAGGCAGTGATCCACTTGGCCGAGTTAGACTAGCCATTAGCTCATCAGTTTGGTCAGAATTAAACTCTATTTCACCAAATTTAGCTCATTTAATGAACTATCTTCAACAGGTAAGATACTAAATGCTCATAACATTTCTACACAACCCCACTTCAATATTTGAAAACTGTTACTTGAAATCCCAAAACTCAGAAGGTGAACTTGTGTTCTTTTTACAATAATTAACTTATATGATTAGGTTAAATGGACAGAAATTTTTTAATTTACAAAAATGTATTAAACAAATGAATTGTTTCCTCTCTTTTTGTTCAAGTACAAAGTAAGAAGCAAAAAAGGCTTTACGCCTTTAGATAAACAGCAAACAGCTGAGGACACTAAAGAGCTTATTCGGGCACATGGCATTCCTGATTTCTCTGCTCCCTGCAGAACAACTCTATCTTTCTTGCCACACTAAGCTGAAATTAAAACTATTATGAAGTAAACTCCATACATAAGTAGATAACTAAATACCACCATCCAGTGAGACAAGCCAGCCTCCATATAAACAACAGCTTCCCAGACAGAATGGCTGTTAGAATGTTTGTGGGTGCACTGACATTTGTTTGTGTGTTTTTTGTAGAAAACAGGGATTTAACAAGTGAACCAGTCTGTCTCTTGTAGCATTGTGGTGAGACTGAGTCCCTGTCCCCACAGGGCTGCAAGATTACACGCTGTTTTACAGGCGTCTGAGTAATCCCTCACTCTTATGGCAAAGAATGCAGCCCAGTCACTCTGGTGTCCTTCACAGAGGAAAACGTGTGCTCATTGACATTTAGGGTTGTTTGGTGAGCTGCACAAGCAACCGGGCTGTCTCTCTCAGAGAATTTCCCATCGTCTCGTGGTTCTTCTGCTGTCAGAAGACAGTAGTGATAGTGATAGTGTTCAAGAAAATCAAGAAAAAGGAGCTATTTAAGGCAACACTTTGCAGTGCTACATTTTACTGCTCATACGCTGATATGAAAGCTGCTTTAACTGGGGGAGTTACAGATTTGTCAATACAAATAAGCAGGAAATACAAACTGTAACGCTTGGCAGCACAACATATTGGCACACGCTGAGATTTATATTGCAGGATAGATGGAGGGGTTGTGACTTTGATTGATGTCCTGTTTAACGCGCTATAACAAAGTTTTCAGCCGATCTTGGAACTTTTTCCTCTTTGTTTACCAAGAGTAGCGTTGTGTTCCCTCTGGGATTTGTTTTTGTTGCACTGCAGTCATCCCAGTATAGTCTAGTCTTTATTGGGTATCTTTATGCTAAATGCAAAAGTAATTTATTGTCCCACCTCAGTATTCCCTACTGACTTGAGAGTCCTGCAAAGGAACACCAAACAAGACTGAATAAGCAATTGGGCCATAAAACCGAGATCCATTGCTTTTCTATTGGCTCCGAGGCATGCTGTAAGGATTTTTCATGGCTACCAATCTCTCCGACACTAATTGCTTTGGTATCACATTCTGGGGAGCAGTAAATTCTGAGGTGTATATTTTGCTTCTAGTATGGGCTTGGATCATCAAAGGCATAGCCCAGTTTTATTAAGGCACTAAAACCTCAGAACACCTTGCAATAGAGTAACTGCTCGGGGGGAAACGATGCTGCATCGCAAACGCGAATCACTGAGCAATTCAGAGAAACTGAAGAACTGTGAAGTGTTAATTTTTTAGCATTCCTTGAAGGAATGCATGTCCCCACATTTCATACCGGACTAAGTTCATAGGCTGAGAAATTACGGCGCTAGGCCTGTCACGATTAGCATTAAATCAGTTAATCACACGATACATTAAATTGGGGTTGATCATTTTCATTTGCCTGCTTGTTTGTTTACTTTGTGTCTCCTCTCTTTTCTGCTCCTTAGCATAGGAAGGCGTGAACTCTCACATCAGATATTTGTCAGTTGCATAGTCTTGTAACCTCAGTACCATGAGAGCCCCATGAACAGGAATTTAGCTAAAGGAGAATTTTCAGTTTTCCGACACTTCAGGATGAACTTAGGGTTCACTGAGAGTTCTTCTTTTTACGCTGCGTAAATTTCGTAAACATCCGTAAACTTTGTAAGCAGTGTGTGGGTGACCGCAATTTTTTTAATGAAGCTAGAGGAAGACACATAAATAATAAATTGTGCCGGCATGGACCGAGGAGGTGGGTAGTGATGTCAAAGCAAGTTTTGAGTTGTTTCCACAAACTCCACTCCTGGTTCAACCGGAACTTTACGTAAATTTCGTAAACTTCCGTAAATCTCGTAAGCAGCGTGAGGGTGACCGCCATTATTTTATGGAGTAAGAGAAGCAATTTTACAGCTTCAGCAGTTGTTGTGTGTTGTTTTCCCAGCCTCTGATCCAGTTCAGTTTGTGATTTTTTTTTTAACGTACATAAATTTCATAAATTGCTGTAAGCTTCTTAAGCAGTATGAGGGGTATCATTACATTAGTTTAAAATGGTCTTTGTTTATCGCAATAATTTCTGAGACACTTGATGGCACTATAGACAATTTGGTGAAACCTTGAAAATAACATTGCTCATGAGATGTGAGAGTGTGTGGAGTGAACGACTCTCAGCTACAACTACATCATATTTTAGCTCAACAGCCAATAACGTATTTGAGTGAAGAAATTTATTGAGGTTTGTTTATATACTGATTTTTAAAGACACTTCACATAGTATAGTTTTCCTTAGGTGAACAGTAATATCGTTTTATAATGTGGTTATTTCTGCTTGAACTGATGATTTTCTGTGCAGACTGGGTTGTGGGGCTCTTGATGAGGGTTTCACAGACTCAGGAGGCTTTTAGTTAGATACATGCCTGGTTTAACACTTACAACACATAAAAGAACCGTGATCGAACATTAGCTGTGAGAATGTGTGATGTCTTGCCTTGACGTGTAGAAATAGCCTGCCCCTTTAAGACACTGTCATGAGGCGGGGTCAGGACGTGAAAACAATGGTAACTCAAGGTGTTTGTAGTTCTGATCTCTGATCAGCAGGATGCTGGGGGTTGCGGAAATAAATTACCTCTAATCAGTCCACAGATGTGTCGAAGGGTTTTGTATGACTCGCACATATCACTCACATTCACATATCAATATTCCTAACTTGTGGTAGATCTGAAAAGGTAATGAGAATAAGAACACGTGCTATATTTTTACATGAGTATTACTCATTTTGGTGTTTTCTTAGAAAGAAAAAAGAAAAACAAAGTTGATGCCAAAAGTGCCAAAAATCTTCACTCCCTAAGCAAAAGGTTTGTGAAATGAGTAGCAGTTGAAGTACGTGTTGGGAATAATACTCGACTACATCTAAACAAATTTTTAGCATAGTATCTGTAAAATTCGCTGAATTATTATTTTAACACAGAGGAAATTATCATTAGTCCTCTATTTTAATTAATATTTTTTTTTTGTTGTTTTTTAAGGTCAGTTGATTGTGGCAGTCATTTTGAATCCGGTTGACTCCAAAGCCTAATCATCTCTAAATGTGCCGTATATATATTGGTCATTTCTTAAAAGTCTCATAAAAATGGGTGCAGTGGCTCATAAGATACTTTGCTAGCACACACAGACAAGCAAATATATAATCACCTGCCTTCGCCTTGTGGTGATAATGAGATTTACAGTTGTTACCTTCAAAACTAAATAGGCTGAACCAGAATAGAAGATAAGGCTGCTTTATTTATTATCACACTTTGTCCTTGAGCAGATTTTCTTCAGTGAGCACATTTCACCTGGAGTCTCACAGTTTGGTCTTCACACCTTCTCGGTGCTTTCTCACCCAAATGTGACTAATTGCTTCTGAGACGCAGCAATAACAGTGTTTATTTAATGCTGCGCAAGTGAGAAGGATGCAGGCTTTTACACTTATGTCAGGCCTAGAAACCTGCTCGATATAATCATCAAGTGCTATTTTCTCCCGCACAAGATACAAACAAATTCAACACTCATGAATAAAAAAATACATTTTGGCGCGTTAATGTATTGCGTTAAGTAGATGAAAAGAATTGCCTTTTTTTCAGCCCCGATTAACGCTTAGCTGTAAATGTCAGACATGTTACTGAAAGTCTCACTCCAACCAGTATCAGTTCCATCCTTCTAATAGAGGGAAAGCCGTGCCTGCCTGAGCCAAATGGGAAATATATCTTTCAAAATGGATTAGAACAGCTATTTCTCCCAGTAGGTTGCTGAACAGCTTGAGTTGGGCTGAGAATCCCACAACTTCTAAAGAACCTCTTAGAGCCTGAGCCAAGATGATGTGTTTCATGAGATCGTTCTGTATTCTGAAAAGTCTTTGTGCTACCATTGGGTTTTGTGTTGAGAGACAAATTTTCACTGGTGTTGATCTGCTGGAGGCAGACCTGGATGAACAGTCAGAAAAACAGATTTTTCTCTGAATAGAATTTATTATCGCCCACCGACAATGTATTTTTCTGTGTTGTAAGCAAAATACCTCATGAGCCAGGAGATGGATCTGAATAAAACTGTACATTTACAACTCATTAACATTTGGAGTCAACCTAATTCAAGATGGCCACCATGGTTAATTGAGATTATGCAACCCAAAAGTGGCTGAAACTAAATTTTACAGATGTCGAGCTAAATTTTGGGGTAGTAGCAAATCTCACAATATCTCATGAGATCACATATTTGATCAAAAGGACTAAGTGGCAGGCATTACACATTCTTCCAATGAATGCTAGGCCTTTAATTTCTTTTCTTTTGCTTCTTTTTTTCCACTCATTGTTTTATTGTTACGCATGCCTGACACTGACTGAGGGCCCTGGCTGCATACAAGACCACGTCCTCTCAAAATGGCTCCAAGTGCAGCTATACGGGCCCTTCGTGTCAATGGATGAGATGAAAAATTGCCTCAGCTATTGGTAGAAATGAAATATAACCTCACTGAATGTCTGTTCTGCAGCAGCCCTGACAGCGACTGCAGCATGCAACAATGAATGAATAAAGTGCTGCAAGCTCAGAACATAGTTAAGGTTGGGGTAAGAGGCTTGGGAATGCATTATTCCGATGAGTATCTTCCCAGAGACAGGAAGACTGTGTGTGCTGGGTGAGGGGGGGTATTTTGTGAGTGAAAAATGTGCAGATCTTAGCAGAAAGCTCCTCGCTGCTGGCAGGTTAACTTGCATACAGGATGAGGCTGTCATCGCTGTTGGATCGTTGGTAATTTATTAACATTTAATTTCAAAGGGTAAACAGATTAATATATAGGCAGCATTATAGTGGATTCTACAGTATGTTGGATGTATTGATCCTAAACTGCAACTCTAGTAAGCGTGTTTTGTCATTCTGAAGACAAAATATTGTATTAATAAAACTTTGTAACATGAAATATTGATTGGTTGAACTGTAAGTTTTGCTGAGGTGCAAAATGAAACAGCACGATACAAATGCATCCAACAAAACAGATTTAAAGCAACATAGTACGTAGCGCAGAGGAAATTATCATTAGTCCTCTATAATTACTATTAAGCAAAATGTGTCTGTGTGTACAAGCGTGTTCATTTGTCAGTAATGTCAGTCAAATATTTAAATTACCACTGGATTACCACTGAATGGGTTTTAACAAAATTTTATTTGAGTGTACCTTATTTGTTGAACTTAACCGCATTCAAGATGGCCACCACAAGCAACGGATTTTAGAAAACTCCAAAAACGGCAATAACCCAGTTGATTTTACAAATTTTGAGCTAAAAGGTTTGGGGGTCATAGCTGAGAACTTTCCTCTGCACATACTTTGAGCGCAACATTGTGTGAAACTTTACCTTAGAGCAGGGGTCTCGAAACTTTTTTCCTTAAAAGCTACTTTCACAAAATTAAATTGTCCAAGAGCTTCTTTTTGGAACATTCAATTTTAACTTAAACTCAAACCATTGGAATAAGCTTGATTTGATTGAACGTATACAAAAAACATTGTCTTAAACTCACATGAAACCATCACAAAGAATACTGATTTTACATGAATGTGCTTTTTGTGTTTATCCATTCATATTATAGTGTATTTCACAATACAAACAGGGTTTAACTAGGACAGATTTGTGCACAAATGTCGGGTGACTTTTTTTCCCTATCGTAGACTCCAGGGGGAAGAAACCCAATGCAGTGACGTATGCTGCAGCGGGAGGGGTCTCCCAGGGGCTCGGCACAGTGTGTCTCAAGGAGATATGAAAACTGTGTGCAAAAATGAAAGCCGGACAACCATGTGACATTATCTGGTCGGCTGCTGTTCGAACATACTGAGCCCTAGATTGTTTGACTGACGACCAAGAGGGAGGGACATCCATGGATTGATTGGATATAAATCAAAGTTTGTTTGGCCAGTGACAAATTAAAATTTGCTACTCCTAATTTTTCATAAGCACAGAAGAGCTACTTTAAATAAGCTCACGAGCTACTGGTTGGAGACCCCTGCCTTAGAGGTAACTATAATTAGGTATTAGCAAACTACCTCAAAAACTACTAAACAGATTTCAACAAAATCAAGTCTGTGCCTCTACACTAGATTAACCTTTGGAGTCACCTCAATTCAAGATGGTCACCACAGCCAACTGACCTTAGAAACCACAAAAATGGCCACAACTCAACCAAATTTACACACTGAGCTAAATTTTGGTGTCGCAGTAGTTGACAGTTGTTCACAATGCTTTTGCACTAACAGATCATGCAAAATCACACAAAATTGTACAAAAGGGCATTAGATAGTGATTGATGTTACTTTAAAGGTTTGCTAAGCTATAGGCCATAATTATTTCTTAAGATAAGGTTATATCAAAATTCTGACATAAAAGGCAGGTATGCAAACCTTTAAGTAATCCTAAACTTTAGCTTCATGCCAAAAACCTTTTTCAGTTATTTTCATTTTGTTGCATTGTTTAAACTTCAGTATTTATTCATATTTAATTTCCATGATAAACCAAGAAGATGCGTCTATGGTTGCTGCTGTAGACACATCTTTAATAATAATGTCTCCTACAAATACATTTATTTAAAACTGTCAGAGAATAATATTCTGAACTGTTTTTGGTGGGTTGAAAGAAAAAGAAACCCGACTGATCCATATTTGAACAGAAATTAGAGGACGTGTCCGACATTTACTTTGGCTCTTTTTCCTCTCGGCGCAGTTTAAAGGTTGAACCTTTTAGCTTTAGTTGGCTTTCGGTGAACAAAACGCTGGCTTAGCAGGAAATCGGACTCATGAAATTACGAAAAATCTAATAAAAAACACTTCTGTCAAATGCCAGATAAAGTGAGCTTTGCAATTTATAGCATCTTAAGAACCTGTCCAATGAACTTGTCACACGTGGCGCAATTTGAGCCTCGTGGCGTTGTGAGGCGTTCAAGAAACATCTGAATTACTGCTGTGACAAGCGTCGGAGTGGTGGTATTTCTTCTCCAAGGCAGCAGAGGGGGAATTGAGATATCATTCAAACTAACAGCCTGCTGACTCAAGTCTCTGTTAGTGTTTATGCAGGAGAGGTCAGGGTTTCTATTCCATGCAGGTTAACTTCTGTTGTATATTCTGTGTCAAACACTTGGAATAGGTTATTTGGATGAGAGTCATAAGGATACAACAAATATAGAGTGTGTTATATAATGGCTCAAAGCACAGGGGTGACACACAGCAGGGTATTATGTTCCATGTGTTTTTCAACAGACATTGAAGTCACCTGGAAGATGAAGGTTATCTAAATTAAAAGGGTACGTCATAGAGGAAACTATTTCTAAACGCACAAACATTTTCATTTTTCCTCAGTTTTCATGTCAGCCATTCTGAGAACTCAGCTACACCCCACATGAAAATCTTTACATTCTTTGCCTTCTGGAAAACTAGTTTCAAAACAGAACATTATGACTTCTTCTTATTAAATGCACCTTCAAATGAAAGGCTTAGCATTTTTTGAAAAAATGCAACACGCTGCCAGAATTTTAAACTAAGATCACCTTAGGTTGAAAAACGAAGGAGTTGTAGTTGTTTTTGTTAAACCTCAAAAATAATGCACTCTCATGAGATACTGGTGAATCACTTGTTGTGAATCAGTCTCAGCTACTACCACATCAATTTTGAGCTCAAAACCTGTAAAACTTGAGTTATAGCCATTTTTGTGTTGAAAAATGTTAATTTGTTGTAATGGCCTCCTTGAACTGAAGTATCTCCAAAAGGAAATTAGTTGTGGAAGCATATCCAATTATTACTTTCTGATAGTGTTATACAATTGTGTCCATATGTTTGTGAAATATTTTGCTAACAGACATACAGGGTTGCCTAAGGTAAAATTTTACAGAAAAAAATCTTAGTAGTCGAACTTGAAGTATGTGTTGTGAACAAGTCTCAGCTACCTTCACACCAAATCCTACTGTGATATCTATGAATTAGACTGGATTATAGCCATTTTTGTGTTTTCTAAAGTCAGCTGGTTATGGCAGCCATCTTTAATTGGGTTGGCTCCAAAGGTTAATGGGTTGTAGATATATATCAAATGATTATTTCCTAAAAGTTTATTTAAAATCTGTTTAGTGGTTCATGAGATGTTTTGCTAACAGACAGAAAGACAGAGTTGGATTTAAATAGTCAAAGATTTAAAACAAACATCTTGTATAATCCTTTGTTGGGGAACAGTCTCAGTTACTTAAACACCAATATTTAGGTCCAAAATTGGCCAAAATGACTTTAACACAACCCTTTTTGTGTTTTTAGGATCAGTTGACTGTGAGCCATCTTTAATCTTGTTTACTCCAAAAGTTGATAAGGTAATCACTCTTGCCCTTTTGCTGCTCAGTGGGTTAGCTGAGATAATTAAAATCTTCCATTTAATCCCGTCGTTGGTGTACTTTATCCCACATCCTTTTAAAGGTACAGCCACAAACGCTGAGCTATTTTTATCGATTTTGCTCATTAATTCACTTTGACAGCAATGTGAAATATTAATGTATGGAGTAAGAAACCACATTAATTTTAACAAATTGGAGTAACTGATGAGACGGCTGGAGAAGTATGTGTGTGAAGTTCACAGACAGGTCCACACACACCAAACAGAAAGACTGACACATTCTGCAACGACACGCAAAACTTTTGTATTTTTCACAACCACCCAAACTGATTCCTAGATTCAGCCTGAGAGATTGTGACAAATTAGGTGTCAAGGATTCATGGTGTGCGACGTAATCGGGCCACCCAGCTGGTGAGGTAAATAAATGTACATATCTCAGTGACATCCTGCTTAGCGACAGATGAACGTGTCAGCCGAAATGTGTCACACAGTCACTGGTCTGTATCAGACTAAACATCTACATATGAAGTACCCGTTACCAAGCAGCTTTATATCCAGCGGCCATGATTCTAATTATGCAACAGACAGCTACAGTGCACTGGAGATCATGAAAAGTATGTTTTTTAGCTATCTGTTGGATAGAATGCTTTTAAAAATCACATTTATGCATTTCTTACACAAAAAAAGCTTTATATAAAATTTAACTTTTTTTTGAGGGAATGCACATCACTAGCAACATTGCTAAAGCTTAAGCAAAGATGAAGTTAAATGTTAAAGTAAGAGATGACTATTGGCTACAACCACACCAAATTTTACCTCAATATCTATAAAACTGACTCAGGTATAGCCAGTTATGTGTTTGGTAAGCTCAATTACCTGTGCCGTAGGGCTGCTACGATTAATCGATTAATCGACGACTAATCGATTATTGAAATAATCGACGACTAATTTAATAATCGATTAGTTGTTTTTTGTTTTTTTTACTTTGTTTTTCTATCCAAACTGCTTTGACACCTTCCACTGCCACATCTGTCTTTGACACACATGCACAGTAGTGGTAACAGGGGCAGGCCGTGGACGTCACAAGACATTATACAGACAGGCTCTGGTATCATGACTACCTTACAACAGACTAAATAAATACAGGAATTTCAATTAGAAAAGATTTTGATATTTATTTTTCATAAATTAGTCTTTATAGTAATCGACCAACAAAAACTAATTGTTAATGAATCAATAAAATTAGTCATTAGACTAATCGAATAATCGTAAAAAAAATCGTTAGATTAATCGAGAGAAAAATAATTGTTTAGGACAGCACTAAAGATTTATAAACATCTAGAAGAGTTTAAATGATGTTAAAAACAGCTCCATTCATTTTTTATGGGGAAAATGTGGCCAAAAAAATTAAATAGCTGAAAAAGTATAAATAGCTGAAATAACCAAAGTCAAAATATCACCCCTCGCATTTTTGTCCCCTTTGAATTGTTTTTGGAAATTTAGTTTCAAACGTATTTTGTTCAAAGACACAAGAAAGTGAAAGCAAGTCAAACTCTAGTGTGACAGATACCACCTACTCACCGGAACAATGTTGAGGTACGCAGCAGCTCGATTTGCATACAGTTTTTCCAGTAAACCTGTTGGAATACAGATTTCTTCGGAGTCTGCATACTCTGCTATACTCAACGCCTCTGTGTACATCTCAATAGATTTTGTCCAATCCCCTTCTCTAAACACATCATTTCCCTCTCCAAATAGATTCCACACGAGGTCCTTTATGAACACCTGGAAATAAAAAAAGACAATAATGAAAAAAAAACAAAACAAATAACCATTTAAAATGTGGATTTACTGGATACAAAATAGTTTCATCTGACTTATTTGTGTTTTATTCAAACCAACAAAATGTTGCAGAAAAACAGAATGTGGTGCACCCACGTTCATTCTTACAAAGCTTACCTCATACTGCTCTTGGCTTCCAGGAAACGGAAGAGTTGATCTAAAAACAACAAAACTTTGGTTAAAAATAAAAACATGCATGAGAATGAAGTTTGGTTGGGGTTTAGATACATTTATAATTTGAAACATCTCACTTAGTACAAATCATGTAACTGACTCATAAGTTTCTTTATATTGTTTAAATCTATTAAAGAGTAACACATTAGTAAAACGCCCCCCACTTATCATTTTTCTGTGTTGGCAGGTTACTCCAGCACAGCCTGAGCACTTGATTTCAACCTCACTTGCCAAGCGAAAAAAAAAACAAACAGAAAATGACAGCAGTGCCATATTTACTGCAGCTGATTGACCAAAAACAGGTTTGTGATGCCCTCAGGGCATGCAGTCACATTCCATTAATTATTATTATTAACATACATTTTGTTTAATTTCTTTAACTTCTGTAAACAATTTGTTAAAACCACACACTCTGAAAGTGTACTGAAGCAGGTGCTGCTTGCAAAGAACAACCACAATGCTTGTGCCTTTAGACAAACATTTAAATTATTTCTGAAGCCTAACACCTGATTTGAACAAAACATCATTTTTTAATTTCTTCAACTATTAGGTTCCATGTAATAATAATAAAAAATATATATGTACTAGGGCTGCACAATATATCGAAAATTTATCGTCATCGCAATAAATCGCATCGCAATATGCATATCGCAACAACT
>JAUBOC010000191.1:14959466-14970470 GCA_032275365.1 Anablepsoides cearensis | reverse complement strand
CGCCCGATTCCGATCGAGTCTGAAACCTTGTGATCGGGACCGATTTCCGATCACTTGATCGGATCGGGACATCCCTACTAATAATGCACGGCTACTAAGAGTGTAATATCAGAAAGAAGGCTGGTGTTTTTGGTCAAGATGATGCCAGTCTCTTGAAGGTATTTGCAACCTGATCTTTTATTATTTTTCAAGCTTTTCCACCTCAGGCTTTCTATCGCATTGTGTCTGTCAGTGTGACCCAGCTAAGGCTTGAAATGTGAATATATGAAGAAGTCAAGCTAGAACTTAATAAGCATCCATTACAGCTGAGGCATTTGAGTGTGAAGCCACAAACAAAGCATCATGCGGTGCCTAAAATTTACCCAGGTAACTTGTGTGAGTGAATTCCACTCAGGTCAAGTGACAATGATACTTAATTAACTGGGTTACTCTGTTTTGAGTATTCCTTACTTCATATGTTCAGTTTAATCATAAAAAACGGACTTTTTTGTGCTTTAAGGCAACTTTCCTTATTTGCCATAATATTTTAGATAGAATTTCTAACATTGTTCTACATTGTTAGAGGAGGTAGTGATAGATATGAAAGTTAACAAACACCTCAAATAAGAAGTCAAATTTACCTAATTATTGATTTTTCCACCTCTTTTCTGCATTTGTGTTACTTTCAGGTGTTATCATTTGTTGCTTAAATATGTGCTCACTAATTTTCTCTAATTTTTTACTTTCTCTCATCTTGCATTTTTCCCCTAACACAAAATGGTAACTAATAAAAAAAAGGAAAAAATACTATTTCGACTGTTACTCTTTGAGAATAGTTCTAAGAATTAGCTCTCAGAGATGAGGTGATGCTTGCAGGAGCACAGGATGGGAGGTAGGAACAGAGAGGGGAAGAAGGACAAATTAAAGATATGAAATAAGGGAAAGACCATGAGAGATGGTAAAAAGTATTGATTGAAACGTTAACCTACATGTCTACATAAAAATGTAAAGTAATTAATTTGACATTATCAAAGAGGAAATAATACCAAACTGCAGAAGGTACAAAGCACAGTTATTTAATGCTTCTTGTGACCAAACCCATGATATGCCTCTTTTGCTTAGCTCAGACTTTAATATTGCATAAACAACATTTGGAAGTAGAGCAAAAAAACAATAAACTTTATCCGGAATAATCATTTGATTAGATACAGACTGCTGTAAACAGCTGCCGAATAAATACGCCTTTGTTCTTGGAGTCATAAGACAAGCGGGCAGTGTGTGACTCAGTGTGATCAAGCATAACAATCAACTTGTACTTTGTTGTTCCTGTTTTATTTCGCTCAGATACCGTGCAACATTTGTCAAGTCACAAACTTAAAGATTCCTGTAAAAACGCATTTGAACAAAAGAAAATTAAAAAAAAAGCACAATTTTCTTTTTGCACCATGTCACAGAGGCCTTGAAAATGGTAGGCAGACAGACGAGCTTGTCTGTCACATTTTATTACGGCATGGTATTTGTCTTGTGGGGGTGGGAGGTGGGCACGCAAGCCAAACGCTTCTGCCACTCAAATACAACCACAGTACATTTACATTTACACACACAGGCTCTACGTGGTGTTTTTCCCTTTGCGCCAGGTTTTCTCAACCAAAATCAACCCAACTGTGTGAACTCAACAGGCTTTGTTTTATAAGGGTTTGAATAAAGCTGGGTGTCACTTGCAGAGAGGGGGGCAGAAGTGAGAAAATAACAAAGGTGCAAGAAGCTGAAACAGCCAAATGTCAAGTTTTATGAGGAAGGTCTTTCACAGCTGAATAGAAGAGGCATGGCCATTGAGTTCCAAAGCCTCACAACAGACGGTCCCAACAGTAGTTTTGTGTCTGCTTACACAATACAGAGCTGAACAATGACTCTAGAGTATTGCAGTCAGATGATACATAAAGTGGGTTAAAGATTTCTAGATTTTTAACCAGTTGCAGATATAGTGTGTTGATTTTATAGTCTTAAGGACACTTACCTTGGATTGCTCAAGCAAAGCCAAGGGCTTCAGTCTGCTACTTGTGTTCTTGATTCTCGACTTCTGTTAGAAGAAACACAAAAACAGGTTGGGTTTAGTTGTTGAAATTGTGTTCTGAGTTCAACATAATAACAACTTGCCGTGTTTCAGTCACATGCTCAACAAGTAATGAAAGCAGCTTTCTCACAAGTCAGGCTTGCGTTCATGTGTGTCTTCATATGGCGCACAAAATCATAAATTATTTGCAATTACTTGTGAGATCTTAGTGGTACATACAACAGGTCTTTCATCACCAATCAGAGTTTTCAAAGGGTCTGTAATAGTTAACCAACCACTAGTAGCAATCTTTACTCTACTAAGCACTCTTGCAAAACTTAAGTAAATACATCTAAATACCTGTGAGGCAAGGCCCTATTTTATCAACAAAGAGCATAAATAGGTTTGCTTAGTTGAGCTGCACAGAATCAAAGTTTGAAATCAGAAGCTGAATCATATCAAACCCAGTCGAAAGAAACTCAAAAAGGAAATGTTCTGCTGTATGTGCTCTCGAACTTTTCATTTCTGTTTTTATAGTTCAAATTACAACTTTGTGAAGCATAAAACCAACGAGAGCCAGCGCACAAAAGCCCGATGTAGTAATAAAAAAAATTGTTGTTGCAATTGTGTTCATCGTTTGGACTTTGAGTGTCAGTCTGCATGCCAAGTCAATCTTGCTCTAACTGGCCCAGCTTCTTAAAGGTCTTACGAGGATTATTGTGTCAACCTAGTGGCGTATTGTGAAACAAAGTTTTTCTTTTTGTCAGTCAGAGCACAAAACAGAACCAGACTTGATGTGTGTGTAGAAAAGTATCTACCAGTGGGAACATGTCTGTCTGAAAAATTCTATCCAACCCCATCATTAACTTCTATCCTGCACAATGACCTATGTTTAATAGCTGAAGTGTTCATTACTTTGGTACAATGTATACCAAATAACAGTGTCAGTGAGACAGGAAGTCTTTCTAATCAGTCACAGACCATTCTCTCATATAGTAAATTAAAGAGAAAAACTGCTGCTTAAACCAACATGGGTGCAAATATCTTTAAGTGTTTTTCTATAAAGAATACATTGTTATTGACAGTTTTTTTAATGATTCTCATAATGAAAAAGCTAAGATAAAAGCCACTCAATACATAGTTGTCATTATGTGTGTGTGTGGGTAGACCTACAGTATACTACAGCAGCTGTGTACACTTTCCAGATGATACTCCTGTTACAGAGGTGCATTAATCAGACTGCCAGGTCAGGAACCAATCAGGTTTCATTTGACTCACATCTTTTAAATGTCTGGTTTATTGTTTCATAAATCAAAACTAGTTGAACAATATGTGATCTCTAATATGATAACATTTTAGTCCTCTTGGGATTTATATTAGCTGCCCTACTCTTTACATCTTTCTGACACACATGACCACATACATACGTACAGTTAAAAAAAAAGCTAAGAACCCATGCTTTTCACCTAAAAATACTGCACTGAGTTCATCAAAACAGTTCATGTAGCTTTGCCACTGTGACTTGCTTGTGGAGTTAGCAGCTTACTGCACAACCCCACCCAGGCCTCCAGTCAAACACATTCCTTGATAGAACTGTCAGGCCAGCTGGAAAGGAGCCCAGCCTCTCCCAACAGTGACTAACCCCAAAGAAATGTCCTCACTCTCTCTCTCTCTCTCTCACACAGTAACTTTGGCTTCATTCTGAATCGCCCACCATGTACCCTACTTGAGTGTCTGCACTCTGACAGTCAGTCCACCACACCTCCAGGTTCTGTACAAATACACAACAGTGCCGCAATCAGTCCCATCCGCACACGTACACGCACCGTGAAACACAACTTTTAAGTAACAGTGCGTAAGCTGAACTGAACATTTTGAAATGATCATTACAGCCACTTCACATGCTCTACCTGTGGATGTTTACCTGTGCAACAAGTAGCCCTCACTGCATTTAACTGCCAAACCCCTGGGGGCACATACCTGTTTAGCTGTCATAAATTTTACTTATTAGGTCACAGCACAGGGAAAATGTATTGAAAAGGTTGAAGTTTGTCTGCCAAGTTGATTGACAGATCTAATCAATTCAGTGTGCAAGAAGAAAAGAGCAGAGTGACAAAGATGACATTTCACCCATAAGTGTATTAAACACAGTGTTTCTGGCAAATGATAAGATTTGATTAAGACTGCATAAATGAGACCTCTGTGCATCGAGGCGCTGAAGTAACAAGGAGCAGTGAGCAGAATCAGTCTTGTTGTCAAAACAGAATAGACTCCCTGTTCTTCTCCCATGCATTGTAGTTTGACATGGCAAGTAAAACAAACAGCGAAAGAGACACACCAGGCCTCGGCCTTCAGTCCTCCCGTAAAGAAGCAGATAGGCCATAAATGTATGACGCATATGAAAGGAATGAGCATCAAAACAAATTGTTCTTTTCTGCTCGCAACGTTTCGAATAACCCTGAACAAAACCACAAGCCCCGTATAAGACCAAAGCTTGCCCGCTGACGCCAGCTTGGCCGACGGCTGATTAAACCATTGTGAGCTTGGCAGGCGTTAGGCAGCGAATGGAAAAAATGAAGAAAAGTTTTTCTCTTGGTTTTTTAAAAGGTCACAAACAAGCCCAACTAGCACTGAAAGCACATTACAACTCAACCTTCAGTGTAACAAGAGTCATAGCTTGAGTCTCAATGGCATTTGGTTCAAAAGATGCTAACTGAAGAGTTCTATGCTACATGGAAAAGTACAGGACAGTACACAGCTCTCATTACTAGTTGTTGGCTAACACAGCCTCTGACATCTAAGAGTGGAGGATCTCATTTAGCAAAGGTTCTTCCACATCACATGCATAGATTTTCAAGAGATTCTTCTTTTATTACGAAATGCAAAACAAGCTGCCGTTGGCACAGAATAAAATAGTAACATTTTGAGGGGGGGGGGGATCCCTCTTTTGCTCTTTTATTCTGAAATGAGAAGTGATCCTTGGCTCAAGCCAGCAAATCATTTCAGTGCCAAAAACATTGAGCAATGAACAGTCATAAATATTGTAAAGACCAGACTTGTTTGATAATATCTTCAAGAAGAAAGATGCAAATTCTGAACTGATATATTTAGTTTTCTAATATATATATATTAGAAAACCTATATAGGTACAACTTATTATTGCTCAGAAACAACGAGGTAGAACATTTGTAAGTCCATTTTTGGAAAAGGTAAAATGATTTGGTCAGGATAGAAGCAGAATAAATGTAAACAGACATAAAACCTCCTTCGCTGCAGAACATACTGCTTCAGCAGTCCAGTGGGTATTTAGATTTAAAGCCCACCAGAGTAGCAGAGATTTGTTTAAAGCAAGGAAACATGTTTGGTGGCGTGTGTGTGCCAACCTTGAGTATCTTGCGTCAGATAAAGAGAACCTAAACACAGCTGAAAGCTCTTCCAAATTTGCATTCCAGGTCTGTTGCCTGACATTTTGGTCCTCATTCCAAAAGGTTTTGGAAACAGATGTTGCGTGTCATTCCTCAGTTGGGGCAACATGACAGGTCAGAGAGCGAAAGCCAGGTAGATTTTGCTGCGGTACGGCAAAAGTGCTATGAAATTTATTGTTTCTGGGTGGTTCTGTAGTGCAGATGTTTGGAAGAGCAAAAGTGTAAGTT
The DNA here is from genome assembly GCA_032275365.1 of Anablepsoides cearensis. NCBI lineage: Eukaryota > Metazoa > Chordata > Actinopteri > Cyprinodontiformes > Rivulidae > Anablepsoides > Anablepsoides cearensis. Next base: position 14,964,785 of record JAUBOC010000191.1, on the reverse strand, counting down.
ATTGGATTTATCAGGGGGGGGGAAAAGTGATTCACACCCATGTTGAAATCTGCACTCGCTAAAGCCCAGCCAAACACAGCGCTACAATAACTCAGTCTGAATATGAAGCACGTGCATGGGTGTGACTAGGTTTGGTGTTATGTGTAACCCATGTTGGCTGTCTCATCGTAACTCTCAACAAGCTATTTTTCAACATCATGGCAAGCAACAGCAACGATAAGGGGATCCACAGAGTACATAATGAAACATTCCAACTCCACACTGGATGGGTGGAAAGGGAGTGGCTGCTTTTGGATTGCCTCGAAGAACTAAATCTAAAATTGAACACTATGATGAAATGTTTATTTGCAACAGAAGGGGAACTACAGTTTATCCAGTCAATTAGGTGAAAACTGTGAGTCTGCTGGACTTCCAGAACATCCAACAGCACAAACCGTTTTTTTTTTTTGTTTTCTTTTAACGACTGCTAGTTGCGCAACAAATAAACCATGGTGTGACTTCAGTTTACTCTCACTCTTTCTTTTCATCTTTTTCAACACATACACCGCCCTCTTGTTGTCAACCCGCTCTGTCCCTTATTTCTAACCACCCACCAAACAAACTTATAAGGAAATGGCAAAGGATGTGTGCTCGAGACCCGCTTCCTTAAAGTTTCGCTCTGGTATGTATGAGCAGCACCGCTGTTCTTGTTCCTGCTGTCAGTCAGCTGCGTCTCAATGCAGTTGACGCAGCTTGGTATGGTTTAGTATGTGGATCTAAATCTTAAGCCATCTTAAGACACCAAAGATTCATATAAGACATGGCCTCCATGCTGTTTGTCATGTGGGTGGCGAGAGCAATCATATCAATCGTTGCCATTTTCACCATATCGGCTGAGTTAAATTAAATTATTAAAAAGATTCTTGACAGATTTGCTGTGCATTTTTCTTAATTTCGAACCAGTTAGTAAGCTAACAGCATAATGTAGGCTCTGTGCTGCTGCACGAACGGACAGTGATCGTATTTAGAAAAAAACAGTTTCTGCCCTAGGCCAAACTGAGGCCCTGTTAACTGACGAGTATTTCAGCTTTTGACAATTGAGAACAAACGGCTTCACAACTTAAAAATTTGAGTTAGCTTCTTTATTATTAGGTGTTTTGTAAGCCCACACCTTCAAGGTCTTTAAAATCTGCTACATTTTTTAAAATAAAATACTCTATAACTCAAGCCAAACTCTCGAAACACCGTTTGGTTCTGTGACAATTTGGCCCTTTAAGCAATCTTTGTCACCATCCATCACCTTGACAAGAGCAATTTGAGACACGCCACACATTTACAGCTGCGGGGTACTTATCGTTAGTTAAGTGCGCGCAGTATAGAGAACACTGTGCAGAGCTACGCAGAAAGTAACATGGACTTCTGGGTGTGGCAGAGGGGAGCTGTGAAAGCCAAGCAACTGCAAATGGTGCGATGTAACGTTCGGCTTACGTTCAAAGGATTACGTCCGTTTCTTTTAGTCTTCATTTTCCACAACTTGAACATGTGCTTTATCTATTAGAGACAGACAAAGCTACGTGTATTCGTACATCAAGCAGATGTCTTTTTAAACACAGCTTAGTTCAAAAACTTATTTAACTTTTCCATTTTCTGAAGTGCGCTATTTGTGTTTCCCAAAAAGTGCTAAGTCTTAACTCCCCTCTCCAGCCCCAAACCTGGTTTCAATTAGCTTGTCTTTCCAAACCACTACATTCCATAACTCCCCTCCTCACCCCAGTCCCGCCCATCCCCCTCCCTCCCCAACACACACTCTCTTTCCCTGTCTTCCTCCCATCCTTTCCCCCCCTACACACCCTGGCACGAAGCCCAGGTTAAGAAACTCAAGGTAAAAGAGAAACTCATCCCCTGCTTCAGACTTTTTAAAAACCATGAATCGTAACGTATTTCCATGCAAGTCAAACAGCCGTGTGACTTTTAAAGTTTTTAATGAAGAAAAACTAAATGTGAAAAACAACGCTGAGTGAGACAGTCTTAAGAACATCTTTCACATTTCTCACAATTGTTTTTGCCTTTTAAAATGACCATAAATAAGATTTGTTTATAGGTTAGGATCAATACTTTTTCAAGTACTAAGGGACCCACTGTAACGACTGTCTGCAGTCCGTAGTATTTTGTTCTGCTTTTTTTTTTTTTTTCCAGGCTGTTGAGGGTGTGCCCCTCCGAGGAGACAGCAAAGCAAGAAAGGAGGGAAGGAAGAAAAGAAGAAGAAGGAGAAGGGAGGTGCAGGAGAGGGATCCACACCCAAACTTGTTGCTGCAGTCTCGCACCGGGAAGTACCTTCACTTTTTCTACTTTCAAGCTTTAAAAAAAAGGGTGATAAACTGATAAGGAAAGTATATCAACCATGAAATAAACACAAACAATCTGTCTCCTTTTTTCCCCCTGCTGGCACTTTCTGACTTCCAGCCACATTTCTCTCTCTCTCTCTTTCTTTCTCTTTATGGAAAAAAGTTTTTTTTTTCTAAAGGACTGTAGATTAATAAGCAGGCAGAAGACATCTAATCACCACAATCAAAAACCACAGAAAACTGCTTATATGTACATACGTAGTATTTTCTATTGTTTCTAATCTCATATCTGGAATCCATTTGGAAAAAGCTGATTTCACACTTGTGTCCTTGTTAACGGCCACTGATAAAGATAAAAGTGAAGTGCGCAACTCCAGTAAAACCCTGAGCATTCATTTGGCTGCAAGTACACACCCACTTCTCATGCCTTGCTCTCAGTTTTAAAGTGTGAGTTACACACAAACTTAATGTCACTTTAAACAACAGAAACACAGTGTCAAAAACAACAACGGAAGCTGAACTTCCCTTTGGAAGAGCTGCAGGACTTCACAGCAGATAAGCATATGTACTAAAGCAGGACAGCATCATTGTAATCTTACAGCACAGTCATAAATGCTTCCTGATATTATAAAGGAACATTTAAGTTCTGTAGCATAGTTTGTAAATTCTTAGTTGTTTTGTAGGACTTGTTCATTTGCAGCACAGATACAGCAAAAATACAGTTGGCGAAGTTCAGCAGTCAAAAATAACTTTCACTTGATTGGATCAAAGAGAAAAAGTGCATCCTTTACCTGTGCGCAACCTTGGCGCCCAAGAAGCCTCACACTGACTTGAGCATCCTTGAAAAACGTGTCTTCTCCCCTTCTCCCCTGCCCAAGAAGAGCACGTTCACTCTGTCACAAGTTTGCAGGAGTCTGTTGCTGTTTTCCCAGTTCTCTATCGACCAGAGTTCCAGGGCGTTTTCTCCCCCCCTCCTCCTCCTCCTCCTTTTGCCCTCCCTCTTTTTTGCTCTGAGTTGATTTAAGCCTCTTTTTTCTTTTTTCCCCCTGTGTGACTTCTCCTCTGGGCTAAGCAGAGTGGTTGGACAGGGAGCTGGGTAGGGCTCCTGATTCTCAGAGGGAGGGGAATGCAAGGGAGGGGACCTGTGTGAGGGAGTGGCCCTCAGCACTGGGACCACCCACTGTTCCACACAGAGGTCTGCACAGACATGCGACTAGAAAAAGTGAGCTCAACTTTTAGGAGAAAATGTTTACAGCTTAGTAACTGCTTTTGTAATTAACATTTTAACTGTAGTTTGTGATTAAAAAGATATTTGTCCACGAATCGTACACAAAGCAATGTCCTTATTCAACCCCTAAAACTGTATAAATAGGATTTTAATCAGTTCAGTTTTCGGTTCACATGTCAGAATGACTCTGAAGTGCACAACGCAACACACCACAAAGTGAGCATTATGTGACAGACAAAGGTATAAACATGTTATTAAGGCATTCAAATTACTGCACACAAACTGATACAAGGTTATCATTAACTAAATGACTCATAAAGCAGTTCTTTTCTCACAAACTAAAACAAAGCGTCTGTTTATAAGAGAAGCCTTACAGGAGGTAACAATGTCACCGTGAACTACCCAGTTTTAAATTTTTGACATGTTAGTTATATCCAAATTTATATGTTTTTTTTTTGGATTATAAAATATGAACAGTGCTGTTATTTTCTATACACTGTGCTTAAGTCCTGGTTTATAAGAGAACCATACACTAATTCTCAAGGCTTTGTTTTGAAACAATCAGTGCAAAGTTTATTATCTTGTTTTTATCAGCGCTCCTCCGTCACCAGCCTACTGGTATTTCAAGCATTTAAAAAAATACTTTCAGTTTTCTTTTACTATAAGCTCTAATATAGGATATATTCTTATAAACTACAAATGACCAAACAATTACTACTAATAATTTGCAATGTAGTAAAACAAAAGCAGCTACTGTACGACATAAGTAACTTCTTACGAATCAAGCTGGATGGTGGCCCGGAGGTATTGGTTCAACCAACAACTTGTTTATCAAAAACAATGTATCATAAAGAGTTCAGTGATTAAAACACAGCAACACGATGGCACATCTAAACCTCTTTTGTTGTTGTTGTTGTGACCTGCAGCCATGTCAGATGACCTGAAGTGCCCTTTTTTTTCTCCAGCACCAAACAACATTTTGTATTCATTTGAAAACACATTATTTTAGCACTGTTAATTCAAGATGATATTTTTATAGATTACATAATTTGTTTATATCAGAGCTTTTGGATTTGATTTGTTTTAATTTGCTGCGAATGTTTGTCTGAAATTTATTCGCTTGCATATTGACTATTTAGACTGATGCAGTGTTAATAGAAAGCAAATGCTGTGTTTGGTTTTGGAGTGTTTACGTGACCGTGTGTCACATTTCTCTCTTTTCATACTATTTTTGGACATCTTTAAAACAACTTGTTTGTCTTTTTTCATGTCACACCCATGTTCATGGAGGTGAAACAGCAAAGCAACATGGCGTGGAACAGGAGTCGAGGAAGTAGCCGTGCTGCTTTGTGGGGGAATGAACAGGGTGTGGCGTGCACACTCGTACGTGTGTGTGTGTGTGTGTGAGTGTGCGTGCGTATATTCTTGATGCTGCCGCTTTTTTCACCGCCCTGGAAGGAGACAGCTTAGGGTTCAGTTTGTCCCCGAAAAGTACAGGCTGCAGCTCCGCCACGAAAAGAAAAGCCATTGTTTTGTGCGTGCAGGAACAGAACCGCACACCTGCACGCACGCCCAGATAAAAGTGGAAAAGTAATTCCAGCCATGTGGCGGATGAGCAAAGATCATGAGGAACTCCTGTGATTTTTGGATGTTTCCACAGTGTTTGGACTGTAGCTGTGTTTTAAAGGGTCTGTGACATCAAATTTTTGTAATGAACATGAATGCATTTTTGGAAAGATAACATTGATAACATGTTGCAAAACAAAT